>CAKKXW010000004.1:18516907-18682158 GCA_920937365.1 Sphaerophoria rueppellii | reverse complement strand
AGATCAACAGACGAAGGTCACAGCAAGTTCGTGAAAGCAAAAAAAGGATTTTAGGAATTTATAGAGTTTAATTTTTGTATACACTCATCTTAAATTAACTTGGTAACAAGTCAAAAGTGACTCGACTCAGTTAAAAGGCTACTGTATTAGGCGGGAGTTAAATCAAATGGATAAATGCAGGTCAGCTGACGACATGCATTATTAAATGAACAAACAACAAATGTAGTGTGTTTGTTTGGTGTTAACAAAACAAACACATGTTTGAAACTGAAACCGTGGACATTTTTTGGATTCAACACTAATTGCAAGTAAATATGGTTTTTGTCATTGATTGCACAAGGCACACACACTAAATTGAGGGCGGATTATGTCATCGGAAAATTGACTCAGCTCAGTGAAAACTGAACAATGGTTCAATTAAATTCTACTCACATATGTTTTTAATTTGAGATATTTAAGGATTTTAGGAAAAAAACGAAAGTGCTTGAACGACACTGGAAGCAGACAACTAGAATGTAATGAACAGTCACAAATGAGAATGTAGCAATGTGAGACTCACATCATGAACGTCAAATCAATATCGATATCAACAGCTCAAAATTTGACACTAAGCTGATACAAATTCTCTGCAAATATCTCGAATTATTCGCTGGCAGGTTCGACGAACAGAATCGCGCTTTCAGACAGTAGCCAATAATTGGACAGGACGATAGCCAACAATGCTGTGAAGCCGACCTAGACGAAGTGCAATCGGCAATATCACGACTGAAACAAAGCCGTTGGAGAAGATGGCCAAGCTGCCGACATGCATACAAAGCAGCAAGCGACGATCTAGATGGGAGAGACAGAAGCGGTAAAATGAAGTAAATATGCAACACCGACGAACGGCTCGGACAGAACGTCACAATAAGGAGTTTGTCTACCTTACATACTTACGCTAAAGTCTGTTGTGAACTTGGGCCGCAATCTCAACAGTCTACGCCAGCGAGCTCGGTTTCTAACTAGCTGTCTCCAGTTTTGCACTCCAAAAGTTGATTGAGGTACTCTTCCACTTGTGTGCGCCTCATGAGTCGCGGTTTTCGTCTCCCTGCGACTCTCGGGAATAGTGTCGAAGGCTTTCTTGACCTTGACTCTTCTGGCTAGGTCCATGTCGTTGTACAACCCGTAAAGTTCGCCGAAGATGACCCGAAGAACTCCTCTAGAAACAGCCTAAGACGCATGCGTCCGATTTTGTCAAGGTCCATACTTCTGCACCGTATAGCAGGACTGGGATGATGAGGGTATGATCTCGGTGCTGGTGTTATTGCCCGTGTTAATAGCGGAGCCTAGGTAGACAAACTCCTCTTGCCCCGAAGCACGAAGTTGTATGCGTCTATTGTGACGTTCTGTCCGAGTTGTCAGTGTTGGATGTGCTACCTTTGTTTTTTTCTCTCATTTACCGCTAAACCCATTTTTGCCGCTTCTGTTTCAAAGCTATTGACATCACGCGCGTCGTGTTCTTCCAATTATGTCAATATCATCAGCGTACGCGAGAAGTTGAACTGACTTATGGAAGCTAGTGCCTCTGTTGTTGACGGTAGAGTTTGGCACTATCTTCTCAAGAACGATGTTAAAGAAATCATATGGCAGTGCAGCGCCTTGTCTGAATACTTTTTTGACATCGAATAAATGTGTAAGCAAGGCAAGAGCCAATCTTGATCATGCAGCGTGAGTTCCCCATCGTCATTTTACAAAAGGGAACGAGCTTGGCAGGGATGCCATAACTAGGCATAGCTTTATACAGTTCGTCTCTGTAGATGGTGGGTATCGAATTGGAGTTCATATAGGTTTTTTCCAGGATCTGTTGCAAAGTGAAAATTTGGTCGATGGTTGACTTTGCTGGTGGTTAGGTATACGTTGGTGGCTAAGCAGAACGTCGTGGGTTCGAGTCCTTCTCGTGCCCATAAAGTTTTCATTTCATCTTTCACGGGTACTGCCACTTGTGAAGAACTGACAAAACTTCCAAGAGTATCAATTTCTCATGAAAAAGCGCTTCTCAACTTCGCCGTTAGGAATAGGCGTTAAATTGTAGGTCCCTTCGATTCTTCAAACGCTCTCAGAAAATTGTTGATGAGAGTAAGTCACTTATGCCTTGGCTCTTCAAGAGCTGTTTGCGCCACTCTATTTTATTTATTTATTTATTAATTTCCTGGTCTGAAGCCACATTGATAAGGACCAATCAGATTGTTGACGAAAGGCTTCAGGCGATGTTTCGTAGGCTGAAACCTCCGTAGTTGGCGCAGTTTAGACCATCTCCTTTTTTTAAGGATCGGAATGAGGTTCCATTCATTGGGCATGTATTCTTCCGACCATATCTTACAGATGATGTGGTGCAAACTCCTATCTAGATCGTTTCGCCGCTTGCTGCTTTGAGCATCTCGGCAGCTAGACCATCCGCTCCTGCGGATTTGTTGGATTTCAGGTTTCAGCCGTGATAGTTTGTCTGCCTAGGTTCCGCTATATACAGGGGCACTTACACCAACGTAGCGCCAAGATCAGACAAAGCATAATTCTAGCTAATCACTGTTTAAAGGTCACCGTTATGAGTATGACCTTCACCTTATTTTATGGATCAAGTATTATTTTTTATGTATTTCCAAAACCAATAATGCACAGTTATGTCTCCTGTCCCTAATACATAATTGAAATGACAAAGACGCTTATTAGAAATCCTATAATCCGCACAATATCTCAACCGGAAACAATAATAGTAAAAGAATATTGCAATCTTATACATAACATCGAACATTCGCAACCTCATCACAAACTAATTTGCCAGCAATTTAACAAATTAAATCACTAAACATTGACAACCCTAACCGGCCTCCCACACCAATAACCAACCAACGCAAACAAACAAAAAGGACTTAAAGGCTCCAAAATAATACCAAAAACCTTTATACCAAAACCCATAGGTCTCTCGATGACTCAATAAGAAAGCAGAGAACCTATAAAAATGCTCATATAAGCACTCATACACTAAAACAAAAATATCTTTTTCCTATAATAAATGCTGACCCTGATCTCGTATCGTATTCGTATGGGACTTAAGCCGCCCCGTTAGGTACATCGTAGGTGTATAAGGTAAGATGATTATTTTATTTTTATTTCTTGCCTTTTTGCTCCGTTATTGGCTTTTATTTCCTTCGCATTCGAAGACACTTAAACAATGCCTTGTGTGTGCTTTTATTCCTTTTTGAAGAAATCGATATTCCAACTTAGCTCAAAAAAAAAAAAAAAAACTTCACGTGTAAACAAACAAACAATCATTATTCGGAACTGACGACTCAAACTATAAACAGAAATGTGCCAAAATCATCGACCCGGCAGTAAATTTTTTTTTTTCTGCCATAATTAACATATTTATATTGAAAATACCACCCGCCCTCCCTCCGGCCGCCATCGCCACCGCCATGGAGCAGTTTAATTTAAACCAAATATTTACACGGTCATGTAGTGTCTAAATAAAATAGTTTGGATGAGACCTTCAGCCATCATCGCGATCGGAGGGAAAAAGAAAATAAACGAACAACAACAACAGAGGGGACACGAGGGCGAGGCTATCATAATAAGAATGACTAATGACGAGGACGTCGCGGTCGTCGTCGCACGGTTATAATCGTCTGAGTCTCATCACTTTGCATCTGACAGGTGTTCTTCCTTTTGGTTTGGGGCTGAATGCATAAATAAATGCACATACACAGAATTGGTTATGCAACTGTCATCGCTGACATGATGCGCGACTCATAAGCAAATAATAATGTGTGTGTTTGTGCATGTTTTGTGGTTTTGTGTTTTGTGCACACAATGATGAATAAATATTTATATAGAGGCCATGTTCATTGTCCAATTGTCAAATTCAAATTCGGTTCAATGTGAGATAGCTGTCGTATGCGACTTAACCGCATGTGTTTGATGTTTTGCATATTTGACAACAACAAATTAAGAAATGAATCAGGCGGATAGACTTGACTTTCAAGTTCTGACCTATTGAAGTGGATACCCCAATACCGCAAATTAATGGAATGAGTGCGGAATGTCAGTTAAAATTTGTTGTGGGAGGTGAGCAATGAGAGAGAGAGAGAGGGAGGAAACAAAAGAATCTCTTTTGTTTGTAATTTTGTTCGAATTGATGGACGACATTAAAGGCGACGCGGCGGGAGTTTTGAGTATGTGATTGTTTCAAGATTGAATGTTTATATTGGTACGAAGCAGAAATTGTGGTGATTGTAGATTTAAAACAGAAGAGGGAAAATAAAATTGTAAATTATACATTTTGTTGACAGTAGGGTTGAAGTAATTTAACACATTTTTGCCATGCATTTGCATAAACGATTTTAGTTGGCCATAGCTTTAATTGGCTATGAATGAGATAAATAAATAAATAAATAAATAGAGTGGCGCGACAGCTCTTGAAGACCCAAGGCCTAAGTGGCTTACTCTCATCAACAATTCTCTAGGTGCGTGTGAAGAATTGAGGGGACCTACAGTTTAACGCCGATTCCGAACGGCAAAGTTGAAAAGCACTTTTTCATGCCAGAACTCTCGAAAGTTTTGTCAGTTCTTCGCAAGAGGCAGTGCCCGTGAAAGATGAAATAAAAACTATGGGCACGGGTAGGACTCGAACCCACGACGTTCTGCTTAGCAGCCAACGCACCTTACCACTAAGCTACGGACTCTACTGAATGAGATGCCTAGATGAAAAATAGTTCTCACTGTCACTATCGAAATAATGCAAATTTGGCTTACAGAAATTAATGTAAGATCCATAACAGTTGTCTAACGCAGTCATGATCATGGTGGGCAATTGACATCGCCAGAACGTGAAATTACGCGACCAGAGAACTTCTCGCGTGAAAAAGCCATTGTTGGTGGTGTTGTGTGGCTCATTGCCCCATCTTGTTAGAACCACATGTTCGAAGTCATGATCTTCAATCGCCGGCCAAAAAAAATTGGTTATCATTCGACCAAGTCACTCCAAATTGAGGCAATTTTGTTTGTTTGCATGCCCTTCCAGTGAGAAAGATGTCTCATCGTTATAGAAAATATTATTCGAAGTATGACACTTCAGATGACAGTTGAGTTTGATACGTATCAAATCAAATGTCAGCGTTACCAACTTTACTCTACGAAATGAATGACCTATCTTATTTTCACACGATCAGATAATGCCGAAGAGAGCTTATCCTTATAGCAAGATGTTTCTTAAAACAAATAATTCATCACTTATAGTGCAGTTTAAGTTGTAAGTGGATTAATCTAAAACAAACTAACGCTTACACAATAACAATCGAATAATATCCCGCGTATGTCAGCGTCTATAAAGACCAATTATATAGAGAAATGTCATTCAGTCAAGTGCTTTCATATCAAAAACAACAATGCCACGTGGTACGCATTTAAACAAAATTGAAAAAGGCAAAATCTTGGCTTTTCGGTCAAGCGGCCTAAGTCTTAGGGCTATTGGAAGACGAATTTCACGATCGGATCGTGTCGTTCTAAATTTTTAAAAACATCCACAATCTTATGGGACAAAAATAAGACCATGCGTCCGCAGAAGCTGACACTGCATCCAATTCGGTGCATTCTTTGCCGGAATTTCGTAACGAATTGGGCTTAGGAGTTTCGGTTTCAACCGTTTCTCGTGCTTTTGAAAAGCAGTGGAGTGATTGTTCTGGAAAAAATGGTGCCAGCTCCAAATTTAACGGCAGCCCACAAACAAAAAAAATTGGAAATTTGCCCGCCAAAACATAAATCGGGATTGGAAAACCGTAAGTGACTTTCTATTAATCTACACTAAAATCTCGTTATTCCAAATGGCATACTGGAATGAAATGTTTTTTATTAGGTTAGTTTTAGTGATGAAAAAAAGTTAAATCTCGATGGACCAGATGGTTTTAGCGGATATTGGCACGATTTGAGGAAAGAGAAAAAGTTTTTTTCCAAGAGGAACTTTGGTGGTGGCAGCTGTATGGTTTGGGGGGCCTCCTACGAGCGTGGTAAGGTTGCACTTGCCTTCACCTCTACCAGAATGAACAGTTCTGACTACACTTCGGTCCTTGAAGGGAATTTGGTACCTTATTTAGGACGATTTCGCCGAGTTGAGCATGTTTTCCAGCAAGATAATGCCCCAATTCATGTAAGTCGTCAAAGTTTGGATTGGTTCGAATCGAAAAACATTAATTTGATGGAGTGGCCGTCACATTCTCCAGATTGCAACCCCATCGAAAATCTTTGGGGAATTTTAACTCGCAAAAATTTATGCCCATAATAAGCAATTTGCTAGTGTTGCTGAGCTGCGAGAGGCAGTTGTGGCAGAATGGAACGCTTAAGACGACACCATATTGAAAAATCTAGTTAATAGTATGCCAAAAAGAATTCTAAGATTGGTGGAAAATAGGGGCAACAAAATTGCATATTAATTTTTTGTTAAAAATGAACTTAAAACAAAGAAAAAACAAAAAAATAAATGCGGTTATATTTTTGCAATACATTAAAATCTGTTTTTAATTTTTAAACACCAGGAGAGGAAATAACGGTACTTTATTTTCTTCTCAATTGGCTTGATCAGTGATGCAACTCAATAAAAAAAATAGTAAGGAGTCACTCCTATTGTACGTTTTCTTTTAAATGCATTTTTCCAGGTGCAGTTATACTTATGCAAAGCACTGTATGTGCGTATATGCGGTTTTTTCTGCTCGATTATCTCGCGAACCACTCATCGTGTTGTCATGAAATTGGTCTCATTCGACGCGGTATTGTGTTGTTAAGAGCAGTTTTTTAATAGCAATAACAAATCTAACACAACCCTAATATAATGAATATTATGATAATTTCTGCAATCATTTCAATAATTAGTGCAAAAAATCTTATATTTAGTGAAAAAAAAAACAATATTCAGGAGTATCATAAACTATATTTGATTACTAGCTGACCCACCAAACGCTGCCTTGCCGTATAAATATTAATTTTCGGAAATACTAATCCGTTAGAAAAATTGCTTCAATAATAGAAAACTACAATGTTCAGGAGCAATATAGGCTGTATTTTACTGTGCAAAGCAGTTGTGAATGAGTCCACGAAATGGTACGATCAACTTTTGGCAGATGGCGCCACTGTTATTCAATAAACTTGATGTTTTTCATAAAATCATCAGTTTTATGGAATTTGTCTTTGAACCAACACGTGCGTGTACAACTACAACGGGATGCATCGGCTGAATATTTTGCAAAACAACTATATTTTTACGTATTTTTCTACTCTGGGAAGTTAGTCGTGTGGACTCCAGGGTCGCACTCATATTTTTTGAGTTTAAAGTCAATCGGACCAGTGTTTAAGCTGTAAGTGCGTTTACGTACAGACGAAATCGCAGGACCCAGTTTTTCCGATTTCTCTATTATCGTAATGTCATATTTCACTAAACTCTCAACTTTTTTTTTTTGCGAAATCAATAGGTAGGTATCTACTTGCCATATATTCTATATGTCGCAAGTAAAAATATTGATCACCAAAAAATGTCAGCCCCTCGAAATGCAATTTCTAATTTTTTGTGCTTGTTTCTGATAGATATGCTTTTGTAGTTGATTATAGACAGAAAAATTATAAAAAAAATCTTAGAATTCGACCAAATTGTCCGAACACTAGGTACCTTTTTCATATTTTTCTCATACAAAGGAAAATAACTGAAATTAATAATAACATTAAACCAAGAACTAATTGCCTTAAAATAAAAAGCATAGAGGTTTTTAATGAAAAGTATACCTAAATACGACTTACAGCTAAATTCTATGACATTTTGTCCTACTATATTTGTCCTACTTAACGTACCTATATTATATGTATGATACGAGCTCAAAAACGCAGTCTTTCAACACCTATAAATGCATACTTTAACATTAATAAATAATTAAATATTTAAATTTTGAATTTTAAATTATGCTAATCACTTTTATTTCATCTTCTCTTCCAGGTATGTGTTTTTGAATCTAGTCTATTTGCCATCACTCCTTTACCCGTAAAACTGCTTAGCTTGGTAGTAAAAAGACCAATGTGTGCGTCCACGTATGTATGAATAAATAATATACATATTTAATTTCCGGTTCCTGGTTGAAGTGAAATTTTAAGTGAAATAATACACTGGTTTAAAATAGTCAATATACATTCATAGGCTCATATATCCTTATACAAACTGGATTATACCCTTGCGCCATCCGTTCAAAATCCTTTTTGCTATATAATTGGTGTAAAATCAAGTTCCGCCAAACAACCCTTTCACTAAGTACCAACCTACGCCGCACACCGTTTCCTTTATGAAATACTCATTGCCAATGTGCAGTGAGTGCATTTTTATTCTTAAATAATTTTTTTTTTACTTTTCATAAAAATATTTTCACCCGTGTGTAAAAAAAAAATCACTGAATCATTCCATTCAGTTAGCATTTTGTAAAGAAACGACATCCATACGCTGACGAAACAAGTAGGGTGGGCTATGGGCGGCTCGGGTTGGTTAATTTAGTTGAATGGCTTTCACTGTTTCTATCATCTTCCGACAAAACTAACGACGATGAACGACGTCTCGTTCCGTTCAACGATATGAATCCTTCCTTCAGAAATACGATAGTTTTTCATAAACAGAGAAAAAAGGCAAATTTCCTGAGCCTCCTAGAACGTCTCGAGTCTCGACAATCGGATGAGAGTCATCGTAATCATCATCATCATGCTCGTAGAACAAAGAGACGAGAAATGATGGCGCGCGTCTGGAAATGAAATAAATTCTATTTGCGCTAAAGCCCAAAGTCATCCACATCGACGACGGCAAAACACCATTAGTCTGAGGGTTTGAGGGTATATTTCTTTGTTTCTTTGGAATTCAGAATTTTATATGAAAAGAAGTTACAGCGAGGTATAAAATGGCGACGACGATTACGCCTCTAAGAAAAGAGGAGACACTTTCAATTTTCAAATTCGAAATAAAGGAAATTGCCATTAGGTATGAGCACCAAACAAGCTTTTGGCTTTTAGTGAGATCAACAAACTTGGAAAATGTGTGTTTTTTTGTCTGTTGGGTTTGTTTATTTGTAAATTTTAAATGCCAAACGCTTTGCAAAACTGAACGCAAATTACAATACGGATGATGAAGAATTGATGATGAATGTGACTCTTTTTGGTTTTGAATTAATCTCATAAAAAAATTAAATAATAAGAAGGATATAATTGGTGTGAATAGAGATATAATTTTGAATTCGATTGAGTTGATTGGTCCAGTGCTTGTTAAAATATTTAATAGTTCCTTATGTTTGGATTATTTCCAAGCAATTGGAAGGAATCGACTGTTATCCCAGTGGAAAAGATTGCAAATACTGTTAGATGTGATGAATTTCGACCGGTGAATATGTTGCCTACTTGTGAAAAAATTCTAGAACGTTTGGTAGCTAATCAGTTAAAATTATATTTGGAAAATAATAAGATTCTTATTCCTGAACAATCGGGATTTAGAGAAGGTCATTCGTGTGAAACTGCTTTAAATTGGTTAATTTATGAATGGAAAAAAGAAATTGATTGTAAGAATTCAGTGATTTCAGTATTTCTGGATTTTAAACGTGCGTTTGAAACAATTGAAAGAGGCATTCTTGTGCAAAAGTTGGAAAAGTATGGAATAAGAGGTAACGAGCTAAACTGGTTAAGGTCATATTTGACAGGAAGAACGCAGAGAACAAAAGTTGGGAATATGCTGTCTGAGCCTTTGGGTGTTGATCTTGGGGTCCCCCAAGGATCTGTGTTAGGTGTGATACTATTCCTTTTATATATAAATGATGTGAAATGTGTTTTGAAGTTCTGTAAGATTATGTTGTTTGCGGATGATGCTTTAATATACATCAGCGGAAAAAATGTTGAACGTTTGGAACAATGTCTAAATGAGGATCTAGAATCCATTAATAATTGGTTAGAGATGAATAAAATGAAATTGAATGTGAGGAAAACAAAATGTATGAAATTTAAAGTGAATGAACAAGTCAACATTTGTATAAATGGAGAAACGATTGAATGTGTTGATAGTTTTAAATATCTTGGTGTTGTTTTGGACTCGAAGTTGAATTTTAAAGATCATGCGAGATATGTGTGTGGTAAAATTGCCAAGAAAGTAGGATTTTTGAGAAGAATAAGAAAAGAGTTGACTTTTGAAAGTGCTTTACTTCTCTACAATTCAATCGTGTTACCTCATTTTAACTATTGTGCGTCATTAATGTATGCATGTCAACAGGAGATTATTAATAGGCTGCAATTACTTCAAAATAAGGCAATGAGAGCAATCTTAATCGGGTGAATGTATATACCCCAATAAGAGTGATGTTAGAAATGTTGAATTGGATGAATGTGAAACAAAGACTGAAATATAGTGCGATGGTACTGATATATAAAATGAAAAATAAAATGGTTCCTGAGTACTTACAGGTTAATGTGGTGAACGTCGGAGATATACAACCATATAATTTAAGAAATAATGATAATTTTAGACCTTTGCGTTGTGTCAGAAGTAGTACACAGGAATCGGTAATGTATGTTGGTATGAACTATTTTAACAACCTTCCAGGTGATATAAAAAATGAGCGTAGTGTTTATTTGTTCAAGAGAAAATTGAGTTTTTATATAAGAAATGAATGATTTTTGTCTTTTTTTTTCTAAATAGGTTTCCAGCCTTATATATTGAGACTATGGAGCTAGGCATAACATCAGAGCCTAATCTTCTATAAAAAGAAGATAGGAAATCTTGGCGAAAGCCGAGATGGTTCCAGAAACTCTGTTATTATTATTAATTTGCTCGAAATTGGTTTTTGATGGTGTGTGTTTTCCTGATTTATGATTTATTTATTTGTTTACTCTAAATGTCCGAGAAGAATGGATTGATTGATTTATTTCATTCTCATCAACATTTTTAATGTCTCTAAAAACCTTCGGTAAAAGTTTGGTGATCTCCAGCACAGCAAGCATATCGTCCCCTGTCCAATTCCCAGGGTACTGCTTTAAAAACTGCTTATTTAAACATGACCAAAACTTTGTTATTGAACAAGTTTTAATTTGTCTTTTGTTATTCATTCAAAAACAGAACAAAAGATTAAGTTCTATCGAACTTAAAACAATTGCCATTTCCAGAAGATTAAACTCAAATGTCTCCGAGATTATATAACAAATCTCTGAGTACCGAAATGTGTCCCCAAATGGTCGTTCGATCTACAAAAACAACATCAAGACTACACAAAACAGATTTTCGTTATCCCAAGAACCCCCACTGTGGAAATGTGTAATTATTGATTAAAATTTGTTTCATTTCATTTCGACTATTGAGGCAGAATAATACCTACTGGTTGTATGACAATGAACTCATGATTGTTTACTTTTTCCTTTCATAACTTATTTATACCAGGAAAGTTTTGCTGGTGACTTTAGTTTACTTTTCGAGATACGCCTCAATAATTCCACCAAATTTACAAAACACAAACAAACGACGACGACAAGAAAAAAAAAAAACACCGTCCTTCCGAAATCCATTTCTAATTCTGCTTCTTCCTTCTCATTTGCTTCGTTTTTGATTAGTTTTTTTTTTGCTGTTGTTCTCTCATTTCTGGAGCATTCTATATTGCAAACAACAAGTTTTCATATCTAATTCAAATTCATAGACCATGGTGACCGTAATACCTGTATTTTATTTTGTTTTTGTGGACAAATAACTTTTATGACACTCCTGACTTTATGTTCTAGGTCATAACTTGGGTATATTTGCTTGGGAAAAAAAGTATAGGTACCAAAGTGGAATATGGAATAAGACCATAGCAGATGTTCCAACTAATCCCATTTGTTACGATTGTATGATTCCTGTAATTAGCCTTCAGCCAGGCACACTGAAGAAGGCGGTGTCAAGGAACGACACTACACCTAATGTATGTGCAATTGTAATGTAATTTTGAAATAGAAATTTTAAACACAGAGAATTAGTTCTTCAGTCCCTTGATCATTAAATGAGTTATGTGGTGTTACTGGGCGGTAGAGAGATTTTGTTCAAAACGACAACATAGAACACTCTTGTAGGTAACTTGTAATTATGATGACGTTGTGCGATGTGGGACCGTATTGTTCCGCCTCGATTCAAATTGCTACTTGAAAGTGTTTCCACTTGCTTTAAAATTACGAATCAAGATATCAGTGTAGATCTCTAGTGGAGGTTGTGTTATTCGTTCTTTTTAGTTTGAAAGAAGAAATTCAAGTGATAGATGAACTAGGCATAGGCGGAATGAAAAAGAATTTTGTATCCTACATGTGAAGCATACATTTGAAACAAAAATGTTTACATGATTGCTAAGAGATATGACATTGATTGTTGTTATTATCTTGAAAAACTTGCAGTTTTGCTTGGAAGTATATTCGAAGCTTTTGTTCAAATCTCCTATACTCTCTATGCTCTTTGAAGTAAATTGAATGTGGTTTTTCCCCAATTTTAGTCTCTTTGAGATCCTGTACTATCTTTACAATAGTCTTATCTAGTAAAACATAGGCTATTTTTTGCTAAAATAGGTGTCCCTCAGGGAAGCCAAGTAGGGCCTTCTCTTTTTATGTTGGCTTGTCATGTGAACAATAAAGTCTACCTGTTCTCTCGCTTTATAAACAAGGAAAAAAAGTAAATGGTCCGCCATCTAACGTTTTTTTTTTCAACTAGTGCTTATTTCGTGAATGGTAACAGTTCGGTCTTGTCTGATTTGACAGATAATTAGTTTTATCCTTCCGATGTACGAATATGGTTGTGTATACGCTTGAACAACGCTAGGAAATATTGCGCTATTACTTTGAAAATCATTGTAATGTTGCAGAATGTGTTCGTACGGATTTTGGAAGAAGAGAAGCACCGCTAGCTCCGTATGTTCGTTATCTTATGAAAAAAAAGTGAAACGCCAAAAACAGTGCGTACACCCGAGAATATTGCCGCTGTAGCAGAAAGTGTGTGTAAAGCGTCATCAATTCACGGTCGTTCTCAACAATTGAACATTTCGGAGACATCATTGAGACGAATTTTGCATAAAGACCTTTGTATATGACGCCATACAAAGTCCAATTGGTTCAGGAATGGAAGCCAATTGACCATCCAATGCGTTTTGCTTCGCTAAGTGGGCCTGCGATCGAAAAGATGCCGATTTTGCCAAAAAAAATCATCTTTTCAGATGAAGGTCATTTCGATCTTGGCGGGTATGTAAACAAGCAAAATTGTCGCATTTTGGGGCACAGAAAACCCGCAGGCTTACGTTGAAAAGCCAATACACCCAAAACGAGTCACTGTTTGGTGCGGATTTTAGTCCAGAGGCATAATTGGGCCATTTTTCTTCAAAAATGTGCAATGAGTGGCCATTACAGTCATTGGCGATCGTTATCGGGTCATGGTTAAACGAATTTTTGTTCACAAAAATTGATATTAGCAACATTTGATTTCAACAGGACGGCGCTACGTGCCACAGAGCCGAAGCTGTACTCCATGTTTTGCGCCATGTTTTTGAAGATCGCATTATCAGCCGCAAAGCTGATGTCGTTTGGCCTCAGAGCTGCGGTATGACATCGTTGGACTATTATTTGTCCGGTGCCGTCGACAAGCCAGAAACAATTGCCGCTTTAAAGGACAATGTTCGTGAAGCCATTGGTGAAATATCGCTGCACACAATCGATAATGTGCTTAATGAAGCTACTGCATGGCCAGCCGAGGCAGCCATTTGAATGAAATTACGTCCGTTCGCGTACTTTCTGCACTAAAATTCGTAAAACGAAACATTTTAAGGAGTGGGGGTAAAATTCTCTCACAGAAAAACAAAACTAAAAACAACAAATTTTACCCACATTTTAATTGTCAAGTTTTTTTTGTATGAAGGAATTGAAATTTTGAATTTGATTTATTTATTTATTTGCTTTTTTCAATCAAATTTGACACTTTTCATAAATCAGCCCAAAGAAATTTCTTGGGCTAAAATTCGTAGGTTGGGGAAATATTTTACTCTCTCGTCAACGCTCTCTTTAACGAAAAATTACCAAATTTTTTAATTTTTCGTAAAATTTGACTGTTTTAGGAGGGACCGCGAACGGACCTTTTATTTTCCATTATTAACCGGAAGAACTTCCAAATAAAAAAAAAGAAATTTGAGAAAATGTTCAGTAGTTTTATTTATAACATTTTCAAAGAGGTAGCTTGGAACCAAGAGACAGCTATAGAATACCTTTTATCCTACTAGCTGACCAAGCAAACGTTATTTTGTCATTTAAGTGATTTCTAAGAACAGCTGTATGTCACTGAACTCGTCTTAAACGGCTGGACCAATCTCAATGATTGTTTGTGTATGCTTCTGGGTGGCACCCTGGGTGGTTTAGATTCACAAATCAGCCATACTAGCTGTCCCAGTAAACGTTGTTTTACCATATTAATTATTTTTAAAAACGGCGGTACAATTTGGCTCAAAATGAAAAGACGGGTAGTTAGAAGCTGGAGATGTATAAACAATACTTTTTTATCCTATAAGCTGACTCGGTAAACGTTGTTCTGACATATGTATAAGTACTTTCTTAAAACAGTTGAACCGATTAGGCTCAAAATTGATGGAGAGGGATCTTAGAGAACAAGGAGACGGCTATAAGATGTTTTTTTTATCCTACTAGCTGATCCAGTAAATGTTGTTGTTGCATATAAGTAAGTAATATCAAAGAACGTCTGAACCGGTTTGGTTCAAATTGATGGGAAAATAGCTTGGAACCAGAAGATGATAGTCTTTATCTAGTGATGTGCCGAATCGTAGATTTTGTAAACCGAGCCAACTCGAGTTAACCGAATCAACTCGGTTTGAAAATTCGAATCGCCAACTCGGTTTGCCAACTGGGTTTGAGAATTCGGTTCGCCAATTCGGTTTGCCAACTCGGTTTGAAAATTCGGTTCGCCTAGTCGGTTTGCCAACTCGGTTTGAAACTTAAAAAAAAAAAACAGAAAATACCAAGTTTTCCGTCAAAATCTCTGCCATCCGCTGATAAAAGTTGAATGTCAATGGCTCAATAGAGAGATAAGGTACGAATCTAGGTCGCTAGAGGAATATTTCGTTAAAAATGTTACCGGATTGCCCCGAAAATCGGTCTAGAAAACATAAAAAAAAAAAAAAAAAAAAATTACCAAGTTCTTAATCCGTCAAAATCTGCCATCCGCTGTTGAAAGTTGAATGTCAATGGCTCAATAGAAAGATAAGGTACGATTCAAGGTCGCTATATATATATTTCGTTCTGAATAATACCGGATACGCCCGAAAACCTATCTAGATGCCATCCGTGATAATGAAATTCTACCACTTGGTAATTAATTGCCTTGTATACAATATGTAAACTCAAAATTAAAAAACCCGTACAAAATTAGTAGCAAGTAAACTAGTCTTTTTTACCAATTGCCGAGTTGGCGAATGGGGTTGCTGAACCTAATTGGCAAACCGATTTAGTGAACCGAATTTTCAAACCGAGTTGCAAACCGAGTTGGAGAACCGATTTGGCAAACCGAGTTGGACCGTTCAACTCGAGTTGGCAAACCGAGTTAGCTAACTCGAGTTGAAAAAAAAAAAACAAACCGATTTAACTCGAGTAAGGGCTAAATCCAGTTGACTCGAGTTAGCAAACCGAGTTGACTCGATTTAGCAAACCGAGTTGACCCATCACTATTTTTATCGTACTAACTATACTTGTCGCGCCAACCATATATTAAGAAAAAAGTACTCATACGCCACTGTGTATCATCATCATCACATCATAATCATCAATTAGATTCAAATAAATCACATTGCTTATTGACAAAATCAGTGTTATATTATTCTTGAATCTTGAGTTGATCTAAATAAAGCAAAGCTAGATGAGGTTCGTGGGGTCAGCTAGTTATAAAATAAAAAAAGCTTATCGTACCACAGCGAGCTCTTTTTTTAAAGCTGTTCAAACTTACCTACATTATATTTCTTTGTCCTGCTCAGAAAAAAAGAAAGAAATTCCTGTTTATTTATTTATTGTTTGATTTACGGTTTCAGTAAGAATTTTGAGTTGACTACAAAATGTAATGGCTCACGTCTCGAATCCTTTTTTAAATGAAATTTTCTTGTCTCGTAAATTCTTCTTCGTTTCATATTTTGAAATCATAAATTTCCTCAGAAACGCCATCAACCGAAACGACCGACCCAAGACGAGTTGTATACAATGACGCATCAGTGACAGCGGAAAACAATGACCCAAGATCATAATGAAGATAATGATGTTGATGACGATGCTATTAGTTGGACGAAATGGTTGCTCCTTAAATTTTGTCTCAAAATATGTACATTTGTCATTTATTATAAATGTTATTCATTTCAAAAATAACAGAGCCCTAGGCTAGTGTAAACTTTGCAGGTGTTTTGTACGTTCTTTCGGGCATGATGGCAAAAATATTTGCGCCTTGGTCTAGGTCCCAAGGCAAAATGTTATTTCGACTGTGATAAATTATTTTTGTTGGGGGCGTTTGTTTTTTCTTCTTCCATTTTTTTTTGGCCACCCCCAACCCTTGACTGCACGAAATATAAAACGACAAAGGAGTGGTTGAAGTTACTACGACAACAGGGCAGCGAGTGGGGCGATGTGCAGTTTCAAAAGTACTTTTTTTTAGTAAAGAGAATTTTGTGTATATTTCTATCTTTTTGAATAATGATATTGAGATTTATGTAAGGAAAGTTCTTTGAGCAAACATTTTGCCGGGTTGACGATGACGACGTTAGACAGAGTTTCTTTTAATTAAATAATGTAATGATGGTGTCCTCCCATTATAGCCGATGTCGAAAGTCAAAGGGATTCTTAGTTCAAACAGCGGAACTACAAATAATATTATGCAGTAGTCTTTGAGTTAAGTTTATTTTTACATTTTTTTAGCGTCAATTATTCATATTTCAAGGGTACAAGTTGTGAACCTGGAGTTTTATTTTATTTGCGAGCACAACGTAGGAGTCAACGCGGCAGATTAAACTTGCAAGGGAAGGATGCAGTGGGCCAGAAGGTGAGAAGCTTGTTGCAACAGAACCGAGGACTTTGATTTTACTTTAAAAATTCTTAAATGTGTGCTTCCTGAATCACCCTGTATATATGTGCAATATTTGTATTCACCTCACGTCATCGCTAAACCATCGATTCAAATACATACATAATGTATGTGGTTCAGTTTGTTTATTTTTTTTCACTTTTTACTTAATTCAAAATAAATAAATTAAAGCTAATTTGTATTCAATGTGGGGATAGAGGTTTATTGTGTTAGTGATACCGATACTCGGTAAACAAATTACCTTTCCGAGTGACCTTGAACAAAATTCATAGTCTCCCTCTTTCCCACTCACGTTTGCAAATTCCATTGAATATTTAAGTTAATCAAATAGAAACACAACAGCCTTGAGGAAACACTTGGTTTTCCTAATTAAAATACAAGAGGATAGGAGAGTAAATCCCTTAAGCCCCGTAGGTCGTTGACACACCGTCATCGCTGGCAAGAACCACTCCACAATCTCATTTCTTTCACAACTTAGTAGACCCAGAACAAAGAACAAGGAATGTGCAAATTTATAAATTAAAAATCATAAAAGACAACGATAAACACCCCGTGTGTTGTTCAAGCACAAGCCTGGCAGCGGCAGCGATCAGCAATAGCTCAAGGCATCATTATCATCATATCTCATCATCAGCAGAAGCAGCAACGCGCTCCACAGCTTTAGTACAAGCTGCTGGTGTACATTGAGCGATGTTCCCATAATCACAGAACAACAGAGAAGATGTCTTATTCGTTGGCTCGTTTTTAAAACAATGCCCGCATTCAATCCCACATTCCCGATCTCTATCCCGGTGGCTGCCATTGCGATTGCGATTCGGATTCCCATGTGCATAAAGCATTTCGCATTAAAACAAACTGCAGACTCTTAATATATAAATTCGAGAGCATTTTGCTTGAAGGCATACTTCTCGGCTGGGAGCTGCAGTCACATCGTATCGGTCGGTAGTTGGGCCGACCCCAAAGAACCCAGCCGAGTTGTGGATGAGTGAAAAACGGTCGGGTGGTTACATGAAAAATTGAAATGAATATAATGGCAGCGATGATATGACATACGGAACCCAACCGGCCGGCAACGGCACCACATGCCGATTCTATAGTACAACGCGACTATGGCGGCTGCTGTTTACACTTGTTTTTTGTGTATTTGAAAAATTCGTATTTATTTTTTTGTTTTATTTTTGCAAATAGAAATGAAAACGAAATGTCTGCCAAGAATTCAGTGCCGGCCGGCCGGGCGCTTTCGGTGGTTGTAGTGGTGGTGTGTGTTACACTAAAGCTGATGTTTCTTCAGTCAGACAGACGACAGATAAACAAAGTATTCCATTAGGGACGATATTCGTGTACTTAGTTTTGATATGACGAAATTATTCTTTAGGGAGGTTGTGGGGAATTCGTTCGTATATGGACAGAAATATGTGCTGTAGGAATTTAAGTACTCCACATATTTGCCAAATTTTATTTCTGCTAAAGATAGGAATTCGAGGTTATAAGCAGCAATTTGGGGTTCGCATTTTGAAGAGGTTAAATTTTGACGTCAAAAGTTCATTTGTGGCGTAATCATTTTGGGAGATTAAAAGTAGAATGACAGAAAGTTTGGAAGAAACGACATTGAGGGATTACCTAGCTTTTTTTAATGATAGTCACATTTGCTTGAAGGCACAATAATTAGAACAGATTTACAATATGAAATGCGATTTGCACAAATTAAGCAGCAAAACAACATTCAGAATGAAAATGTCTTCAGATAGCGGGATTTTGTTGTCTCTCTGGGGTTCCTGATGTTTTGTGTTTGATAAAGGTAGGTATTCAGAATTTCAGGTCGTGGTAATTTATCAGAACAACCTTGAGAAATATCAGAAGTGTTTGCATTTCGATAAGGAAAGTGTGCTATTTACTTTATTCACAAAGATTAGCAACTCATTGATAAGCCAATATTGGCAAAACGATTACGAGAACTATAAAAAAATGATTCCATTTAGTCTGTTGTGTAAAACTGCTTTCTGAAGAGATAAAATATAATGGATTATCCATTTTGCGGTTTCAAAAGTATAGGGCTGGAATTCGACATCAGTCAGTGTCAGACTAAGTTGTTAAACCATTTTTTTTTTTCATTTGAAAGTCTGACATTTACGAAAATAGATCGCTTAGACGCTTAACTGTAGCAAAACGCATAAAAATTGTTAAAAATGGTGATTCCTGCCACAACCACATATCGTGCTTTAAGAGGAGACTATGGGTTACATAATCGTCCAAATACGCAAGCAATTGGCAAAATTGTGAACAAAATTTGAGGAGGCTGGATTGGTTACAGATGTAAGGCCTGTGCATCATCGTTTCGCTCGTTACACTGAAAATATCGCTGCTGTAAGTGAAGACCAGAATGTGTCGATTCCTCCACGTTTTCAGGAATTGAGACTGTCTTACATCCATATAAAGTCCAGCTTACACGCCAGCTGATCATTCACAACGTCGGAGATACGTCGAATGGGTGCTTGAACAACAGGCAGTGGACGGTGATTTTTTGAACAAAATTTTCATCAGTGACGAGCACATTTTTCACTCGGTGGATATGTTAATAAACAAAATTGTCGTATTTGGGGTTCTGAGAATCCTCAAGTAATTAAAGAGAGGCCATTTCATCCACAAAAAGTCACTGTTTGGTGCGTTCTATGGTCCGGAAGTATGATTGGACCTTTCTTCTTAAAAAACAACGATGGAACGACTGTCACCGTCATTTTGGAGCGTTATGGTAATATGATAACCGACTTCTTTTTGTCTGCTGTTGAAGAATACGACTTGGAGAATATGTGGTTTCAACAATATGGCCGCGTGTTTTCTCGTCGTGGCGATATCAACTGGCCACCAAGGTCATGCAATTTGACACCGCTGGACTTTTTTTTTGTGGAGCTAAGCGAAAAGCCGTTGCCTTTAACTCTTGAGACTTGAGTACTTAAAAACGAACATTCGTCAAGTTTTGGCTGAGATACCGTCCAATATGTGTGGTCAAAAATTACCTCAAAAGAATCGATGCTTGCAACAATTCACGTGATGGTCATTTAAATGATGTAGTGTTTGACAAATAATGTCAACTTTCAAGATTTATAATAAAATAGAAATATCATGGAAAAAAAAATATTTTATATGTTTTTTATTAACGTTTACTTTTGACCGCAAAATGGATAACCCTGTACCAACAGCAAATACTAATGACGGTTTATTTTTTGATAAGCAAAAAACTCACAAAATATTCGTTATCAAGAACGATTTTGACGTAAACAAGTTGGCCAAAATACATTTTAAAGAACAAAAAAGTTATTTTCAAAAAAGTGAAAATAAAATCATGAAGAAAAATACAAGCTTCGCCGACAGTCGTTGCTTCGTGAAAAACTGTGCTTTAATGCAAAGTTTGAATCAGAAGTTTGTAGTTTACATAAACGTGAAAGAAGTTCCGAAAATAAATCGATTTGACAGTGTCATTTCCTTTTTTTTTCTCATTTTTGACATAGTTAAGGAAGGTACTAATGACATTGCTTGCATTGGTTAAATTTCAATATGAGACGAAAATTATGAGTTGGTTCAGTATTGTTTTTTTTTTTTCTTTATTTCGGTGACTTCAGGCTAAAAGAACTTAAACTCTCATTGTTGAAGGTTAACTTCGTTATCGGAGAAAGATAGACTTATGACTTATGACAAATAAAAATCCTAAGTGGACAATTTTGTTTCTTCACGTAGGCATTGGCCTTATAACTGTTAATGATTGTTCGTTGAAAATAAGGACGTTTGCTCTTAGCTCACCACCTCCTTCAGAGCCTATTCGACATTGTATTTATTGGTTTACCAATATAGGTGCAATGGAAGGCCAAACTCACGACGCAAAATTCACCAAGTTACGGTCTATGGTAGGCCAAAATCTTGTGGGGGACGTGAAATCGACGTGCATCAGATTTTGTCGATACATCTTGCATTGTGTCGACACGGAGCGGTCAGGGTTGTTGAATTCTTTACTGAAATAGGTGATTCAAATTTATCCACCACACGCAAATTGTCCTCTCAATTTCGTAAAAAAAGTACGCATACGCCACAGTGAACAATGGTTGAAATTTAAACATTTGAAGGAACTGGAGTGTTTTTCTCATCGTTATTACTTATTATTATTTATTACTATTCAAATTTAAAAAAAATGTTGCAAAAAAGCTTGATAAGATAAGTATGACAAGGAAAAATGGATTGTTCCGAGTTCCGAGGTTCCGCCAATAACTTTTTTTTTTGAAAATGCTATAAAAAAAAACTGCTGCATATTTTCTCAAATTTCTTTTTTTATTTGAAAGAACAATCCTTCCGGTTAATAATGGAAAATAATTTCATTCAAATGGCTGCCTCGGCTGGCCATGCAGTAGCTTACACGCTCGTTCCAATTTTGAAGCACATTATCTATTGTGTGTAGCTGTATTTGACCAATGGCTTTACGAATATCTTTTAGGGCACTCCACAAATAATAGTCCAACGGTATCAAATCGCAGTTCCGAGGTGGCCAAACGACATCAGCTCTGTGGCTCATAATGCGATCTTCAAAAACAGTGCGCAAAACATCGAGTGTAGCTTCGGCTGTGGCACGTAACTCCATCCTGTTGAAACCAATCTTTGGGCTGTTGCTCCAGTAACTTACTTAAGCCTCTTGGATGGAATACAAAAAAGGACTGTAAAAATGATTGGTAATGGGGAGATCACTGACACATTCACTCCTCTAGACCACCGTCGTAACGTTTCGTGTCTCTCTCTGTTTTATCGTTACTTCTACGGTAAGTGCTCTAGAGAAATAGCCAGTTGCATTCCTCCCCTTAAACAATTCAACCGTAATACCCGCGCTTCCACGAATGCCCATCAGTTTATCCAGCCCAACTCCGGACGTACTCTTAAGTATAGAGAATCGTTCTTTGGCTGTACTACGCGAATGTGGAACTCCTTTCCACACTCTGTCTTTCCCAGTCATTGCAATGTTAATGAATTCAAAACTAATGTACACCGACACTTATTTTCGAACACCTTCCTCTATTCTTAATGCGCTCACTGTGTCTGTGCATAATTAGGGTATAAAAAGCCGCTTTAGTGCGTGCAAATTATAAAAAAAAAAAACATAATAATAATGTTGTCTATATCCTCCTCTTCAATTTTGGTGAACAAAAATTCGTTCAACATGGCCCGATAACAATCGCCATTGGCTGTAACGACCACTCCTTGTTCATTTTCGAAGAAAAATGGTCCAATTATGCCCTGGACCAAAATCCGCACCAAACAGTGACTCGATTTGGTTGTATTGGTATTTCCATGTATGCGTGCCGGGTTTTCTGTGCCCCAAATGCGACAAATTTGCTTGTTTAAATACCCGCCAAGACCAAAATGAGCTTGATCTGAAAAGGTGATTTTTTTTGGCAAAATTGGCATCTTCTCTAAGTCGATCGCAGGCCCACTTAGCGAAGCGAAAACGCATTGATGGTCAGTTGGCTTCAACTCCTGATATTAAGACGCTTATTCTAGAAATTGTTCGAAATTGCATCCGACAGAGAAACATTTAATCCTAAGAAGGCGACCTAAACGTAAAGCAAACGGCTTCCAGCTTCTTCCTGATTCATGTTCAATACTAAAGAGTATGCTCGCTCATCCCGACCTGTTATGTCGACTCGCTTCTATGTTAATTTTAATCGCGAATACGATTCGTATTTGAAGCCGTAAAACTATACTGTTTCCGATTTTTGCTTAAAGAATTTGTTTGAATTAAAACTATCCCATGTGCGTATTTTTGTTTTCGTTCAGAAAAAAATAATGTTTTGAAACTGACCACGTATAATCTGACTAGACACATTTGAAATCTTTGTTCTTTTAATTTGTCTTTAAAACCGTTCCGCGACACTTTTGAGTAATTTTAATTACGGAATCAAAATGTTTTATCTGTTGTCTCTTCGTCTTCGTGTCTATACCTATGTCCGTATTTGAAGAATGTTTCATCACAACAAAATACAAGTTCAATACGTACATGAACAAAAAACGAGAACTAAAAAAAAATACTCAATAAAACGGCAAACGAACTCATTTCGAAAAGTTCACGACTGTAGTGGGAAGATAAAGAAATAAATGCTGAAGTGAACTCTCCCCGTTTTAGTGGATTAAAAAACAAAAATACATACGAGTACTTACATGAAGAAACAAGAGCGTAGGTTTTGGATTTTCTTTGCTTTTCAGCGAGAGAGAAAAAAAAACAATTAAATTGGAACTATCGCTGGAGGTCTTTGAGCTCATTGAAATCAATTAAAGAGTTAAACTTACTACAGCAAAAAAAAAAAAAAAAAAAAAATAATGTGCACGACTGGGTCGTACGAACTTGCTCCTGCATGCTAAAACTAAATGTTTATGATTAAAGTAATTGCAAAAAGTAGTGTTAAAATAAGAGATATACTTTAAGCAATTCGGATTACACTCTTACTTACAGCTTACACTTAACTCAAAAAAAAAAAAAATATATATAAAAATAATTAGAATTTATTAAAAAAAAATTAAAATTTGGAAATGTACCTCGTATATACATTTCATTCCAAAAATTTAAATGCTGAACAAATTCAAACCTTATTCTTGATTTATTGAATTTTTTTTTTGAAAATCGTCGGAGCCGTTTTTTTTTTTTAATTAATTTTTTATATATAAAATTTTTCAAAAATATCTTAAAATTAATTTGGGTATGCAGTTTTCAAGACCATGTAAATATACATATTATACTCCAATTTGGATTTTTAAAATTGATCCGTTTTTGAGATACAGAATTTTGAAAAAAAAGTTAAAAATATTTTTTATAAATCCAAAAAAAAATTTGAAATTTTTTTGAAAACAAAATATTATTTGAACAATATATACGTACTTTCGAAAAAAAACTTACGCTGATCGGACTTTCAGTTTTCGAGAAAATCTAATAACAAAAAAACGGTTCTATGGGAGGTACCGTTAAAACACATTAATTTTTAAAAAAATTAAACTCGAGGAAGTTTAAAAAAAAAATCGTTCGGGCCGTTTTTGTGAAAAAAAAAAGTTTTGGTTTTTGGCCAAAAAAAAATCGTATGGTGGCTACCCTAAATTTTGATCTTAAAACAAAAATAAAAAAAATTGGGATATGACTTTTTGCTCAAACCTCTAATTTTTAAATTTGAAGTCAATCGGACCAGTAGTTAAGCCTGTAGATGCCTGTAAACTTTCCGACAGACAGACAGACGGAATCGCCGGACCCACTTTTTTCGACTTCTCTATCATCGTAATGTCATATCTCATCCTCATCTCATTTTTTTTTTTACGAATTCAATACTTGCCATATATTCTATATGTCGCAAGTAAAAAAAATATGAACTTTTCTTTTATGTCTGTCTCCGGCATTTATTATTTTTTTTTTTTTTAAGAGGGAGGACTGGAAGGGTAAAATCAGGGTTGTAGATTAAAATTTATTTCATTCGAAGAGGCGGTGAAAATTGTCCCTTGGTCTTTAATTTAAAAATTGGTCAACCTATTTACATTGAACAAATACAAAAATGGGCTAACAAAATAACCACAAATTAATGCTAACCCAATTTTCTACCTCCTCCATCATCGTCGTTTTCGTCAAAAGCTCAATCAGTGTAAACACTTAAACTTAATTGATTTATTTGCTCATTTTTTATTTTTGGCGTTGGAGTTGAAGTGCATGGTAAACAGAACAATATTGAGACACCTTTAAGAGTAGATGAAGCGGAAGAACAATTCGATGATGGAAGCATTACAATGAAATAAATTGCAAATCAGTTCGTCCGACTGGCAATTTTCAATTAAAAAAAAAATCATGATCATCAATCACTCTAAGGCGATTGATTGAAAATTAATGAAAATCGTCCAAATCTTATCGTTTTTTATTTAACAAAAATAATGAGAAATAAGATGGAAATTTAAAGAAAACTATTAAGATTGAAACTTGAGTTAAAGAGGCAACTTAAACCATTCGGAATATATTTTCAAAGCGACCTAGAATCATATTCCTTACTACTTATCTTTTTTAATAATTCAACATTGAACTTGCTCAATTAGGAACTCCCATATGCTCTACAATCCTTGAAAAATTAAAATTCAAACTCACAAAAAAATGAAAAAAAAGTGTACATGTACAATCTGTTCAAAATAAATTCCCAAGGTTATAAGCTGATTGCAGAAAAATTCTCATTCAGATAGTTCAAAAGCTGTTCCCTATTCAAACTCTGAAATATATGTGAACGGGAGCTACAGTACTGTGAAAAAATTGTTGACTGTTATCAAATATCTTAAATGACACCCAACGCGTGTCAGCCCTTATGATACTCGTGTACTGTTCTGCACTTGTTTAAAATATTTTATCTTTTGGAATATGAGCGCAATTGAAATCCTCGTAACAACACCCTTGGGCTAAATAAAAGAAAAAAAAAAAAAAAAGAAAATACCACAAAAGCAAACTTTGTCTGGCAATGGAAAACGCATGCTATATTTTTTTCTTGCTCTTCTGTTTGCCCTCCCACCACGAATAAACCAACGAATAAGTAAGAAAAAAAGGATACTAGGAACTAGACTGGAATAATTTGTGTTAACATTTTTAAACCACCATGGCACCATCATTATCGGATGTGATGTGATATCCTGAGTGCGAGAAGTGCAAAGAATAATAAAAAAATAAAGAAAACAAAATTGAAAAAGCTAAATTGAAGTTTCCACATGCGGGAGGAGATGGTGCTTTTTCTCACTCATGTATTTTCCTGTTTGAATAATATTCCCCGGGTTTTTTTCCTCTTATTTATCCTTCTGGGCTTCTGCCTTCTGCTTCTGGTGAAATGTGTGTACTCAAAGTACATACACCTACTCGCCTCGCACACTTGTATGGTTGACGAATACGCCACACTCGTAGCCATGCTCACTGAATCTGAAAAGGGTGCATGCAAAAAACAATTTATGTACTTTCGCGTACCTACGTGAATATACACATCGAAGCCCCTTGAACTTGCCTGGAGCAAGGCAAAACTTCACTATAAGCCTCTTCATGTTCATTTTTCTTCACAAAAGAAGAAGAAAAAAAACGACGATATAGCGGGAATGAAACTAGTTATGTTTGCTTAATGTTCATTAAAGTTTGTCAATTAAACTTCTCCTCTTTAAGTACACCTTATGCTTCCGTGAACACAGTTCTGTAAATTATGCGGTGAAGGAGGTTTAGAAGTTCTTTTTTTTTCTAGCTTTGGTAACGCTACTGATGGAGTGTTTTTTTTCTTCTCTATTTCGAATGCTGATTGCTCTTTAGGGCCTTGAGATCGAAATAAGCAATTAACCAAACAGACTCTTAATAAAACGATAGTGCATAAGGTCTACAAAAAAAAAAAAAAAAAAACAGTTCATAGTGTTGAGATGGTAATTTGCCATTGAAGATGAAACTTCTGGTTCTACTAGGTTAACAAGTGCTAATTAAAGTTAGATTTTCATCGATTTTCGATTAAATTTTATTTAAGACAAAATTGTCGATATTTTGCTTTAAGTACTAACGAGCACGAAAATTTGAATAAAATGGCAAAGAAAGAAAAAAAATTGGGATTAAGCTAGGTAATAGAAGGCTTTTACCTAAGGGCACCACTAATTGGGCTTCTAAGATTAGAAAGAAAGAAAAAAATATAAATGGAGTTTAAACTTTAAAGCAATTTATATTGTTGATTTGATGAGTGCGCCATTCCTTAAATAGGTGTTTCCGGTTCTCTTAGGCATAACTATGTATCTGGTCATAGAAATCTTTCAGGAGAGCACTAGCAAGGAAGCACGACAAGAAAAATTTCTATTTGTACGAATTTATTCGTTGGGAAGTACTATGAGTCGGACATTTCATACAAGAAAATTGTTGAGAAATATTTGCGGTAGTAAAGCTTACATAAAAATCATTTCACTTAAGTAAATGATCTATAAAGTCAATAAAACTACTACCACCTTCACGTCGCGTCGCCTTGTTTCACTTCGAGAAAATAAGCGCAATACCATATTAATAAAGAAAATATGAGTGCGACCCAAGGAGTCTACACGACTAACTTCGCAGAGTAGAAAAATACGTAAAAACATTAGTTGTTTTGCAAAATATTCAGCCGATGCATTCCGTTGTAGTTGTACACGCACGTTGGTTCAAAGACAAATTCCATTAAACTGACGATTTTATGAAAAACATTAAGTTTATTGAATAATAGTGGCGCCATCTGTCAAAAATTGATCGTACCATTTCGTGGACTCATTTACAACTACTTTGCACAGTAAAATACAGCCTATATTGGTCCTGAATATTGTAGTTTTCTATTATTGAAGCAATTTTTCTTATCGGATTCCGAAAATTAATATTTATACGGGAAAGCAGCGTTTGGTGGGTCAGCTAGTAATCAAATATAGTCTATGATACTCCTGAATATTGTTTTTTTTTTTTTTTTAAACTAACTATAAGCCATCAGAGATGCCGCCTCTGAAGTGCTAGGGTTTACAAGGCCACCACAACGAAACCCCTGGTTTGACGATGAATGCCGGCGAGCACATGCAGCTAAACAAGAGGCATACAAAGCGGCGCTGCAAAGAAAGACACGAGGAGCATAAACTTCTCAGAAAGAAAAAAAGGGAGCATGAGAAGCGCGCGATCGAGGAGATAGAGGGATGTCACAACAGGAACGAGGTTCGAAAGTTCTACAAAAAGGTGAAACAAACCTCCAAGGCTTATACACCCCGAACTGAAGCCTGTAGAGACCATCATGGGAATATCGTAGTTGAACCGCAGTCAGTGCTGAGGATATGGAAAGACCACTTTTCCAAGCTGTATAATGGCGATGACGACCAAAACTCCGTCAGCAATACAGAACCATTCAATTTGGGTGCAGAAAGCCAACAATTCCACCCACCCGACATGGACGAAGTGAAGATAGCGATATCTAAACTAAAGTCGAACAAAGCCGCTGGAGCAGACGGGCTAGCCGCCGAACTGTACAAAGCAGCCGGAGATGATTTGGTTAGGAGCATGCACCAGCTCATCTGCAAAATTTGGTCGGAGGAAAGCATGCCCGATGAATGGAACCTCAGCATCGTTTGCCCGATCCTCAAAAAAGGAGATCCCCTGAACTGCACCAACTACAGAGGTATAAGTCTCCTTAACATCGCCTATAAGATCTTGTTTTTTTTTTTTTTTTTTTTCAAAATTCATTTTTATTCATTATTACTTAAAACTACTTATTACTAGACAAAGAATTCAAACTAGCTTATTATCTAAAATCTTATATTTAACTTACTGGCCCCAACCGGGCGCTCTAAGGAATTCATGATCGTCTTAACATTAGTGCCTTTCGGCCTATGAACTAATTATTTTTTTAACTTTATTTTGTTTTTGTTAGAAAAATTTAAAAAAAAAAACTAACAATATATCATTTTTTATTTTGTCCTTAAATGCTACTTAAAATTAGGTCCTTAAAAATAAAACTTAAAATTAACTAAAACTACCTATTCTACCTAACAACTACTTACGAACTAGAACAACCACAGCAGCAAATCTCTTTCATTTTTATTTCATTTTTTTTGTACATATTTTGTTGTTTTCTTTATTCTTCTTCTTTTTTTTTTTTTTTTTTTTTTAATTTCTTTTTTATTTTATTTTTTTTATGTTTTGTATTTACCATTTGTTGTCTTTGTCAATGCCTACCATGCCTACTCTACTTAAACCTAAACCCAAAACCCTTAAACTAAAACAAGTATGTAAGCCGGCCAAGGCTCAAAATTCCATCCCGACTACTCATTTTCAAGTGCTGACTGAAGCCACCAGAACTGGTACTCTTGCTTCACCCTATCGTTTCGGTCCCGTTCGGACAGCCCTACTGAACCGATGGAGTTCTGCTCCGTCTTGTGCGAGGACGTCTCGACTGTAAAGGAGCCGCCGATCGACGGTTCTTCGCCTGACGTGGTAGATTAGCGGCACCGCCAATCTGTCCTGTATCAGACCGCATCTATCTAAATAGAGGAATGCCTCTGGTGGAATGAAGCCGTTCAAGCGTGCACTATTAAAATATTCGTCGTTTGGATAGAACGCCCCAAAGATCAAATTATTTGTCGAAGTCATAGCTCTTGCAATGTGACCCCGAACAAGTTTTATCACGAAATTGTCAATTCTGTTGATCCGAGCACTGTTGTATAGAACCTCGTTAGAATAGTAATGTACATAAGAAGATTCCGGTGTCCGAAACAAACCAAGACAGCGCCGAAGACACTGCCTCTCGAACACGCGAATCCTCCCCATTTGAGATGGTGCAACGTTGAACCACACTGGACAGCCATAAACGATCATCGGCCGTATGAGTGCCATGTAGCAAATTACCTTAACTCTGGGGTCAAGCCGACTGCTGTGAAACAGCCGTTTTGTCAGAGCGAAAGCTCCTCTGGCCCTGGTCAGAGCAACACTTATATGTCTGTCGAAATATAAGAACTGATCTAGCCAGATACCGAGGTACTTCACTTCATTTTTGCTCGTCAATTCCTGTCCGTGAGGCCCAACAATGAGGCCCTAGACAACGGAGTGCGGAACAGAATTGTCTCGAATTTCTGGACATTTATTTTCAGTTGAAGTCATGTTGCAAGAGAGTTCTAATGACCTCGACCTTTGGAGCAGTTCTGTACGCAATCAGGTCGTCGGCATACGCAATTGCCTGGGATAGGCTACCTATCAGATCGCTGGTGTAAATGCTGAAGAGGATCGGCGAGTTCACCGCTCCCTGTTGAAGACCGTTTTTAATTTCAAAGGTGGTGGTAGAAGTTACATTGCCACTTTTGACAACAAACTTTCTACCGTTGAGCATATCATGAAGCATATACAACAATGGTTTACTGATGCCTAGTCTGGTGAGTTTTAGGTACAAACCTTCTAACCATACGGTGTCGAAGGCCTTCTCCAAATCAACCAGAACAGCACCCGTGCATTGTTTCTTGGACTTGTTCCATTGGATATCAGAAACGAGCTTAGACGCGGCATGAATGGTGTCATGTCCCGCCTTGAACCCGAACTGGTTATCCGGAATTATTTTGTTGTCCGCAGCCCACTCAGCCAGAGCCCTATTGATTATCTTTTCGAATACCTTGCTGATGCTTGGAAGAAGACTTATCGACCGAAGATTTGCCGGATTGGAGTTGTCCTTTCCCTTTTTCGGGAGAGGATGAACCACAGCTGTCTTCCAACGCTCTGGATAATATGCATTATTCAGCGCGTTGTTGAACAGAGTGGTGTAGATGTCTATTGCCTCAATCGGTAAGTGTCTTAGTACAATGTTGGATATACCGTCGACACCTGCTGACTTCTTGTTCTTTATTGAATCGAAGATGAACTGGAGTTCTACCTTCGTTATGAGCAAGGGACTTGCCCCCGTTCGTTCGGCGATTATAGCGTTTGCTAAAAGGTCGTCATCAAACCGTGTAAAACCGCGGTTCTCGGATCGCCACTGTGAAATATCATTCCTCAGGTAGAAGTGGTGAAGTAAGGCTCTGTTCTCCAGGTCGTGGTTCGGGCGAGTGCAAGCATTCACCTTATACACTTGCTGGAAAGCAGCACCAACTGTCTCCACTTTCTCCTGCGGATCTTCAATCACAAAGTAGTCATCGTCCAAGACGGCTTCTTCAGGATCAATTTGCGCTGTCAGAAGTACGTCTCTGTTTTCTATCGTTCTCTGGAGTTTCAGGCACGGAAGGTCGTTCTGATTATTTTTTCTAAATATCTTATTGATTTGGGGAAACATACTCGGGTCGCTAGAATTAACGGCCCGAATTTTGTTGTCCCAAAACAAATTGATAGAAAGTCTGTAGTTCTCTTTAATCAGTTGATTTACATTTTTGATCGACGACTTCAGTGCCCTAATCTCCAGGTCGTGTGGGTCTGTGAAGCGTCTGTACAAGTTTTTCAGTCTTGTCAGTAGTCCACTTTTATGTCTGTGAAGTGCGTCTATAGTCGCGTTTCTGTAGACGTCGTTTTGGTCGCGTTCCTTGTACTTCGGTATTGTCCGTTCCATCGTTCGTTTTATCGTTTCGTCCATCTGTTGTAGATGTTGGTCGATTTCGTTGTTCGTAAGGTTTCTGTTATTTGGTGGGGCTATGTCACTCGAACGGAGTTCTCTCGCTAGGGCGTTGGTGAAACGAGGCCAGCGCATCTTACTGTAATTGTAAGAATACGTTGGGACGTATTCATCCAACTCCACGCGCTCGTTCGGAATCTGAATTACAGCAGTCAAGCCACAGTGATCACTGTCGTACTCGACTGTCTGTAAACAGTTTCGAGGGTGATTACCCACTTTGTCCGTTATTGTCAGTCTGGTATCGTACAGCAAAAGGTCCAGGAAGGAACCGCTCCTTGGGAACGACGGCCTTTCAGTAGCCAGCAGGTCGACACCATATTCAATACTGTCAAGACTCATCAAATTAAACAGATGATTACCTCTTGGATTATTTGTTTGATTTCCCCAATCTTCATGTTTGGCGTTCAAATCTCCGGCCATAACGAAGTAGTTTTCTTCCAAGCTCAGTTTTAGTACTCTGAAAAGAATCTCGAGCTCTGAAATAAAGATGTTAGCCTGCGGAGCTTCAGGCGCATAAGCCGCAATCATATACATCCGCTTCCCTTGAGTGAGAGAGATGCATACAACGCAAACTTCTAGCAACCTGAGCTTTCGCAAATCATTGTTGTATATGACTTTATAATTAATGCCCTTTCGTATGAAGATGGCAACACCGCCTCCTTGAGTAGAGTCGGGTCGATCCCTTCTTACGATATTGTAATTGTTGTTAGTCAGTTTATGTTTCTGGTTTAGCTTGGTTTCGCTAGCCATGAAGACATCGGGACTGTGGTCTTTCAACAACTGGAACAAATTAGCTCGGCGTTCAATCCTAATCAGTGAATTTACATTCACAGCTAGGATCTTTAGGCGCGTCTCCGGCAGCGCGCCCTTAACCATGAGTTTGCGCTTGGCCAGCCATCATAGAGTAGAGTTTATCTACTCTTCCGGCTTGCTCCAAGATCTGACTTTGCAGTCCTGCTAGTTGCCCTTGAATGGCAACCAACAAGGCCACAACGTCTGGCTGCCCCTCCGGTGCCTTAGGCACTTGGGCCTGTGGGGCGACCGGTGGTGGAGCCTGTCTCGCTTTACCCATTCCTTTCGCAGAATTAGCGTAAGAAACACCGGGCTTTACGAAGGAATTTGTTGTTGGAGCTTGTCGTACTGGTTCTACGGCCTTCTGACTGGCCTGTTTTTCTCTTATTTGTTGGACCTTAGGGCAGCCCCTATAATTAGCAGGGTGCCCCTCGTTTCCACATATAATGCACTTGAGCTGGGTTAAATCTTCAACCCTCTCCATACCCAATCTGCATTCCCCTCTTTTGTGGGTTTCTGCGCACTTGACGCAGCGCTCCTGCATTTGGCAGTTGGCTGCGGCATGGCCGAACCTCTGGCAGCGCATGCATTGTAGCATGTCATCGTGCCTCATTAATTTCTCCCATCTTACAACTTGGAAGTCTAGGACGGAAATACTCCTTAGACTTTCCAGTTTGCTGTGGGGCGATAAGGTAACTAGGAACATTGGGAGCTTGTAACCCCCACGCCTAGACTTGACCGTTGAAAACGGCTTGACCCCGATAAACTCGAGATCGTTACCCGCTTTTTGACGGAGCTCATCTAAGAGCGCCTCAGGTTCCGTGCAGGAACTGATGCCCTTTAGAAGGACCGTCTTCAATTTCTCGCTTCGAGGCGTGAAGCTGAAGAACTCAGCTGTGGCCTCCGTCAAGAAGTCTTTAACCAAATTGTATTCGGGCAATGAGAAGCATTGCACCGAATACCTCTTCTCTTTCTCATTTATTATTTTAATACAGAAATTACCATTCGTGGCCGACTTACATACCTGTTTTATGTCGTCCAGGTCTATTTTATGGGTCCTAATTGGTGGCACATTTTTGTCTTTCTTAGGCTGTGGCTGCTTCTGGTGTTGCTTTTGTTGTTGTTGTTGTTGTTGTTGTTGTTGTTGTTGTTGTTGTTGTTGTTGTTGTTGTTGTTGTTGTTGTTGGTGTTGTTGTTGTTGTTGTTGTTGTTGTTGTTGTTGTTGTTGTTGTTGTTGTTGTTGTTGTTGTTGTTGTTGTTGTTGTTGTTGTTGTTGTTGTTGTTGTTGTTGTTGTTGTTGTTGCTGCTGCTGTTGCTGCTGTTGTTGCTGCCTCATTGCTGCAGCCGACGTCGATGGGCCCTCTGCATACGGGCCTGCTTCTACCGCTGCACCTTTTCTTAATTGCACCGCTCCTGTGCTTTGTTTCTCTATGATTTTTTGCTGCTGTGGTTGTTGTTGCTGGTTCCTTGAAACCTGCACCGAATTTGGATTTGGTTGCTTCCTCGTTTGGGCTTGTGGTTGTACTTGTTGTTGTTGTTTTGGCTGCTGCTGCTTTAATTGCTGCTGTTTTTGTTGCTGCCTTTTCAATTTATCGGCTGCCTCCGTTTGCCGGCGCGCCTCCTGTTTCTGTTTGAGGATGTTTAATAGGGGCTTCATATCCTCCCTCAGCTTCTTCAGCAGCTCCTCACACTCGCTGATTTTGTTTTTCTTGACTTGGAGGGCCTCCTCTACTTCTTCGTCCGAGAGGTCAGTCGACAGGGCAGCGAACTTGTTGCTGCCTCCGGACCTGTACAAACCTTCTCATCCTTCGGACACATATTCCACCTCCTCATCTGATGATGAGTCCGTTGTCATTTGGCTTGCTATTTTTTTATTTGCTGTTGTTTTTGCTGCTCTGATGTCAACCACCCCAGCTTGCAGCTGAGCTGAGGTGGTGGCTGGCCTTTTGCAATCCAAATTCGGCGTAGGTTTCAAGCTCCGCCTCCTCTTCGTTGCTACCTCGGTTTCGTTTGCGTTGGATTTTACCGCTGCCTTGTCATCCGATGTTTGTTTTGCAACAGCATCATCTTTCGATGCCGCTGCCGCCTTCCCCTTCACCATTTGGTGAAATCGAAACATGCACGGAATAAAAAAACTTTTATGTTCCGACCTGGTTTCGATCCCACGACCTCCTAATTGATAAGTCGATGCGCTAACTCTGCGCTATCGAACAACTTGAATATTTAGTCTCTAACTGACAATTTGTAACTTTTGTACTTATCACAACACTTGTAAAAATACTCCACTGCTAAAGTCTTTCTTGCTCGAAAGTCAAAGATCGACTATAAGATCTTGTCTGCCGTGCTGTGTGAACGTTTGAAGCCCTTCGCCAACAACCTGATAGGTCCTTATCAGTGTGGCTTCAGACCCGGAAAGTCCACCATCGATCAAATATTCACCCTACGGCAAATCTTGGAGAAGACCCAGGAACTTCAAATCGATACCTACCATCTTTTCATCGATTTCAAGGCCGCGTATGACAGCGTCTATAGAGACCAACTATATAGAGCAATGTCTAGTTTTGGCATCCCAGAAAAACTCATCCGTCTGTGTAAGATGACAATGGAAAATTCACGCTGTTCCATCATGGTCGGAAAAAACCTAACGGACGCTTTTGATGTCAAAAAAGGTTTTAGACAAGGCGATGCGCTGTCATGCGATTTCTTCAACATCATCCTTGAAAAGATTGTGCAAAGCTCCAATGTCAACACCAGAGGCACAATCTTTCAAAAGTCCGTCCAGCTACTAGGATACGCAGACGACATTGACATAATTGGAAGAACACAGCGTGATGTCAGTGGAGCGTTTGTGAGCCTTGAGACGGAGGCCAGGAAAATGGGTCTAGCGGTTAACGAGGGCAAGACCAAGTTAATGCTGTCGACAAGAAAGGACAACCAACATCGACGACTTGGAGCAAACGTCAACATAGACAGATTTAACTTCGAGGTAGTTAAGGACTTTGTCTACCTGGGATCCGCTATCAACTCAGACAACAACACCAGCGCTGAAATCAAACGAAGAATCACTCTTGCCAATCGCTGCTTCTTTGGACTTAGAAGGCAATTGAGTAGTAAAGTCCTCTCCCGAGCAACTAAAGTGACACTCTACAAAACCCTCATCATCCCGGTCCTCATGTATGGTGCAGAGACATGGACTGTGACAACATCTGATGAAAACGCTTTGGGCTGCTTTGAGAGAAAAATTCTTCGAGTGATTTTTGGTCCTGTCTGCATTAATGGAGAATGGAGTCGAAGATTCAACCAAGAACTGTACGAGCTGTACAGCGACACTGGCCTAGCCAGAAAAGTAAAGGTCCAACGACTTAGATGGTAGGGTCATGTTGAGCGAATGGAAAATAATGCTCCGGCTCGTAGAGTCTTCGAATCCAATCCGGAAGGACGTCGCAGAAGAGGAAGACCGCGACTCCGGTGGAGCACACAGGTGGTAGAGGACCTGAACCAACTTGGCGTGCGAAACTGGAGACAGTTAGCCAGGGACCGAGCTGGCTGGAGAAGTTTGTTGGGTGAGGCCCTGGTCCGACCTGGACTGTAGCGCCACCATAAGTAAGTAAGTAACTATAAGATTTTTTACACTATCATTAAAATTATTGCAGAAATTATCACAATTTTTATTATATTAGGGTTGTCTTAGATTTTTGATTGCCATTAAAAAACCGCTAAGCCGATTTCGCTCAAAATCTAATCAGCAGTTAACAACACAATACCGCGTCGAATGAGACCAATTTCATGATACGATGAGTGTTTCGCGAGATAATCGAGCTGAAAAAACGTAACGCACGTCCGGACATACGAACACACGTAAACACACACAGACATCATCATAAAAACGCTTGATTCGGATTTTAGTGACCTCGAACCATGGAGATATGCAAAAATTTACAATAACTTCCTCTAGGAATTTAATGATAGATAGAGTTCATAATACGGAAGCACCTTACAGAGAAGTGGGAGGTCTAATTGCAATTGATAATAAGTTCTATTCTTTGATCCTTACTTGGGATTTGCTTCAATTACAGTTCTTAGTTTTCATCTTAAACTTTGCTCTGAGTCAACGTTAGCTCTTTGTTACCATTAGTAACAGTTAATGTCTTTCTTGCTTGCATTGCTACTGAAAACGATTAAACACTTTCTCATGAATTTAAGCTACTGTACAAATTTCTTTAACTTGTTAAAGTCCTTTACGTTATGTCTCATCCTCATTTAATCAGTCACCAAAGACAAATTATTATGGCAAGTAACAGCAGCGTCGAGCAAAACATGCAAATGATAAAATAGCGCGTTTCTTTTTTTTTACAATACATGTCCTTCCAAGTCGATTTTTCGTGGCTAAATTTAAGTTAATAATCAGCCAACACTTATACGTGAACGTAAAGAAAGATCTGCCGAAAACATCGCCGATGTTCGTGAAAGCGTGCAGTAGAATCCCAGACACTCAATTCCGCGTCGCTCACAGGAACTTGGTCTCGCAGAACACAACATTGTAAAACAAAATTCACTTTACCCAGAAGCTGAATATAAACGACGATACCCAAAGTGTTGTGTGTTCGCTAATTGGGTTTTGGAGCGGCTGGATGTTGATCCCAATTTTGGTCGAAAAATCATCTTTAGCAATGAGGCCCATTTTGGATGAAAATTGGCGGATTTGGGACCACCCGAGATTCACGAGGTACCAATGAATCCAAGTTAACTTAGGTACTGTCTGTTGTGGATTGGACTGGAAGTGTCGTCGGGCCGTACTTCTTCGAAAATGATGCTAGCCAGGCCAACACCGTCAACGGCGATCGCTATTTAGGTCGACTTCTTGTCCCCTTATAACATGATGGTATATGGTCACCAAAAACGTATGATTTCAACAGGTTAGCGCTCTAGCCGAAGAGACGTGAATTGGCCGACAAGATTGTGTGCTTAAACTCCTTTAAACTTTTTTTTTTGTGGGGCTTTTTTAAGTCGGAGGTCTATGCCGACAAGCCAGAATCAAAACATCTTAATCGATGCCATCGTCAAATTCAGCCTCCATTACGCGCCAAAGTTATCGAAAACCTTTCGAATGCGCGGTTTCTTGCAATCCAGCCATGTCCACGTCTATGTTTTGAGCCATAATTATTTTTTTCTTTCATCCCAGGGGTACTGCCTCTTGCGAAGAACAGACAAAACTTCCAAAAGAATAAAAAAAATCAAGAAAAAAGTGCTTCTGAACTCAGCCGTTCAGAATCGTTGGTTTCCTCAGTTCTTCACTCAGAGAATTGTTGACGAGTGTAAGCCACTTAGGCCATTGCTCCCTCAGCGCATTGTATTTTTATGTTTAGAGCAAAAAACCATTTCAAACTGTGTTTGAATTCCAATCACTGACGCGTCTCATTCTTTGAAAATTTCAATATTTCAAAAATTATGCTCAAGAAAGTCATAACATTTGAAAAATCCCAATAAGTTTTGTTTTTTTGTAACGTCGATTTCGGTTAAAAAGCAAATATGCGTCTGTAGCGTTTTGAGAACTGGAAGCGAAACTGCAGAAAAAAATACCAATTGAATGTGCTCGTTGCATTTTCAAGTTCTTGATTACCTACTTATTTGGCAACATGTGGGGTCGGCTTAGTATATAATCCTGCATCAGTAAGAATTTCTGACCAGTAGATGCAAAGCTCACTCTGATAAATTCCTGCCCAAACCAAACCACAAATGAACCTAGCCAGAAGTTGTCCATCCTGCCTCGTCCTTTCAAGACTCGGTTAAATCCATCTGAAGAACTCAGAAAACAATTTTGGTTTATCATTTAAGGTTACTTCGCTCCAGTCAGCCTCGATCCTAGAGTTGTTATCCTCAGACACTTTCCATAATCGCTGCATAACCGTTTGAGTAGTTAAAATTGTGCCAACCTTACATCAACCCTCTCCTCAAACACTGTTAAGCCCCATTTAGATGATCATTTCAGTTTCAGTTTCTTTCAGTTGAGCAATCAGTTAAGCTTTAAGTCAAACTGATTTGAAAATGCTCGTTCAACTGAAATTTACGAAATTCCCATCAGTTCGATCTCTCACAAGTAAAATGAAAGCTCAACTGCAGGTTGGACTAATTTCTGAACACAAAATATTTTTTAAAGGGGATTTATTTTCCGATTTTTGTTAAAAAAAAAAAAAAACAATTGGGACGATCTAGATAGGAGCATGCACAAAATCATCTCATCATCTCAGCATTGTTTGTCCGATTCTGAAAAAGGGAGATCCTCTAAACTGCGCCAACTATAGAGGAATCAGCCTACTTAACATCGCCTACAAGATCCTCTCTGCCGTAATATGTGAACGTCTGAAGCCTTTCATCAACAATCTGATTGGTCCTTATCAATGTGGCTTCAGACCAGGAAAGTCAACCATCGCACAGATTTTCACTTTGCGGCAGATCCTGGAATAAACCTATGAACTCCAAATCGATACCCAGGCTCGTCCGCTTGTGAAAAATAACGATGGGGAACTCGAGCTGCGCCATCAAATTTGGCAACGAGCTAACGGAATATTTCGATGTCAAAGGAACAGGCGATGCACTGTCGTGCGATTTCTTTAGCATCGTTCTTGAGAAGCTAGTGCAAAACTCCAACGTCAACAACAGAGGCACTATCTTCCAAAAGTCTGCTCAACTTCTCGCGCACGCCGATGATATAGATGTAATGGGAAGAACACAGCGTGATGTCAATGGCGCCTTTGTGAGAATTGAGACAGAAGTGACAAAAATGGGTTTAGCGGTAAATGAGGGAAAAAAAGTATATGCTGTCTTCGAGGAAGGACACCCAACACTGACGGCTCGGACAAAACGTCACGAAGACGCATACAACTTCGAGGTAGAAGATGAGCTTGTCTACCTAGGTTCCGTTATGAACACGGGAAATAACGTCAGCGCCGAGATCAGGCGAAGAATAACTCTTGCTAATCGCTGTATAACACCCTCAACATGCCAGTCCTTCATATGGTGCAGAAGCATCGATCTGGCTGTTTCGAGAAGAAATTTCTTCGGGTCGTCTTTGGCCCTGTGTGCATTGATTAGGAACCTTACGGGTTGTATAACGGCATAGACCTAGCCAGAAGGGTCAAGCTACAGAGACTCACATGGCTCGGTTTAAAGCCGATGAAAACCAATGCTCCTGCTCGGAAAGCCTTCGATACTTTCCCCGAGAGACGTAGAAGGAGTGGAAGACCGCGACTCAGGTGGCGCGCACAAGTGCAAGAGGAGTGCAAGACTGGCGACAGCTAGCTAGGGACCGAGCTGGCTGGCGGAGATTGTTGATTGAGGTCCAAGTCCACATGTTGAAATTGTTAATGTCGAAATATTTTAAGACCAGAATCGCTTTAACTATTTTGTCATTTGATTTGAAGATTTTGAAAAAAAAAAAAAACAAAAAAAAACATGACTTAAACATTCTTCACAAGAAAAAAAAAAAAAAAAACAAGAAACCCACGAAAATTCCCTCAAATTTCTTCCTTTACAACTCGCTTGCAACCATTAACTTTCAGACAAAATTACAATTTCTGGGTATTCAACCAAAACCAAATACAAACAAAAAGCAGTTTCCAACAACTTAATTTGAGGAAAACTTCCTCCACATTCCGAACATAATTAACCCACTTAAATCTTTGGCCGAAATTTAAGGCGATTCTTAAAATTAAACCTTCAATCTATCTTGTACACACCCCAAATTCTGTTCTTGCATAAAAAGTTCTTGCAAAAAAAAGGCAAAAACAAACAAACTTTCTGACAAAGTGAAATATGCTTGCCATCAAAACACCCACAAAAACAAGATTGTACCAAAAAAAAAGAAGACTTTTCCATTAAAGGCTGCTGATTCGGATATCCGCAAAAATAAAATAAAGTTATCCAAACTCAGAACGATCCGAAGAGGATGTTTGATTTTCCAATGTTTATAGAAAAAAAGAAAATTTCATCTCCACCTTCATAAGAATTAAAAAAAAAAAAAAAACTATAGGAATCACTCAATACCAAACCACATATTCCTTTCAATTCTGATGAATTGATAGATGAAAGACGATTCTCGACACAAAAGATAGGATGAATGCAAGCGAACGAGTATAGAATTGATAGACTGTGAAAATCCTTTTCCTCATGATGAATACGAAAAAAAGGAATCCGAACGAAAACATAGATTCCCTTCCTTAAGCTCAAAAAGATTGGTTCATCAGAAAAAATGCAATCACCATTGAACAAGGACGAATTTATTCCACTTCTTTTGCTCATCTAATACTTGAAAATGAATTTGAATTTCGAGAAGAGGACCCTCTAAAACTGCAACCTTCTAAATCATTTAAACTAATATTCATGGGTTTTTTTAAGGACCTTTAAGTCCCTTCTCATCGAGAGGATATTACCTTAATCTCGACTGAATTTCCTGTCCTGATATGAAATTCGGTTCTTGTGTGGGTGTTTTTTTCTCATTCATGATCCAGATGACATCCAAATTGCTGAAATAGAAATTTTCAATTCAAGGTGTAGGCAAGGCACCTTGTCTCGTGCTGGGTCAGGGGCTGAGGCTATTAAAAAATTCAATTTACTTTTCACATGCTCGTTTTCTGTGCATCCATCAGAGAGCGAGCTGAGAGCCTATTCAACGGATGGTCCCATTTAATGTTTGATGATGAAATATGATGTCGCTTGAATGCTCGTCCATTATCCTGGAAAAGCAGTTTTTCATGAAACCCAGGGATACTTAATCACTGTGTCCTTAGAAGTACAAACCTACACTGAAAGAAACGTTTATCGTAATTTTTTCTGGCTGTGTATTGTATCAAATTCTAAAGCTTTCCTTTTTCTCTCTCTTTTAGGCAAAACGACTGCAAAGCAACGAATTAGCTGCTATAAAAGTCATCAAACTCGAACCCACCGACGACATACAAATCATACAGCAAGAAATAATTATGATGCGCGATTGTCGTCATCCGAATATCATTGCCTATTATGGCTCCTACCTGCGACGCGACAAACTCTGGATTTGCATGGAATATTGCGGTGGTGGCAGTCTCCAGGACATCTATCAAGTAACTGGGCCACTAACTGAACAACAAATTGCCTACATGTGTAGGGAAACACTAAAAGGACTCGAGTACCTGCATCAAATGGGTAAAATGCATCGTGATATAAAAGGAGCCAACATCCTGCTAACAGAATATGGTGACGTCAAATTGGCCGATTTCGGTGTGTCAGCACAAATAACAGCAACGATAAATAAAAGAAAGAGCTTTATAGGTGAGTCTTCTGTTGGTTTGGTGTCTTGTGTTTGTTTGTGAATGTGTGGTGAGTATTGTGTAAACAAATTGTTGGTATAAGCAACGTTGCCAATTTGACAAAAGGTTGAAGCTAGCTCTATACCTTCATATATGAGGTAGACAAACAGGAGGACACGACCGACGAGGAAGATAAAGGATGCACGTTAAAGTGCATTTTTGTTTCGTTTTCTTTATGTGTGTGATATAGTAAGAGGGCTCTTGGTGGGTTTGTTGAACCTTGAGGTAGTTTACTCTTGAGGTGACTAGAATGATAAGGAGGAAAAGGATAGTTTTGGCAAACGTATCCATGAGAGATAATAGCTTTTTACAGTAAGAACAACAACGAAACGAAAGAACGAACGAACGATGGAGATTCCTTCTACTTTATTTCTTGTGGTTCAAAATTGCTTAAAGTGCCATGAGATATTATGCCCTGGATGTATGGATACTTCAGTCGAAATATGTACTCGTGTCTCGTATTTTTGTGTTTGTCTTTTTTATCGTATTTTCATAGCGTACGTGGAAAAATATTGCTTAGAGCTTATGCACCTTTGTTGTGTTTGTGTTGTTAATACATTTTTTGGAGAATGTTAATGGCTGCTAGAGATAACTTATTATTTATGAGAGGAGTGGTTTATGGGTTATAAGGATGCTCTTAAATTAAAATGGAGAAAAATCCTGCATACAAACGCTACTTACTGTTCAACTGTTCTTGTAATGAAATTGATTCCGATACATTAAGAGTTCAGAGGACATAATTTATGTTTAAAGTCAAATAAGGTTAGTACCCACTGAACAACTTTGAATTCATTCAAATCAATACCGAAGTACATAGACTACACCATTCCAATATTAAAGTTTGGCAAACATTTTCAAGTGAAGATGGTATTGAGCATCAAGAACAGATAGAGAGATCTTGGGAAACAAATCCATACACATAGAGATGGATCTTAAAATGGTGGTGGTGGAGTGTACTCAGAAAAGCGTAATCCTATTCCCAATCACTATAGCTTGTTCCAGCCGGAAATTTAAGCAATCAAAGAGCTTAAAAAACATGGTATCAAATTCTGATATCCGAATGTTCTGCGAAAGTCAAGCCTTCCTTAAATTCATTAACTCTGTCTCCATAAATCTTTAGCTGTCCTCAACTGTTGGTCATCTATTATGGAGATGGCACAGCTGTTCAACATTCACATCTTTTGAAGGAGAGACATTTATATATTGGGTCTGCCATGTAAAGTTTTTGTTTTTCAACTATAGTGCTTATTTCGTGAATGGCAAAACTTAGCTCATGCCTGATTTGACAGATAAATTAGTTTTATCCTTCCGCTGAACGAATATGGTTGTGTATACGCTTGAACAACGCTGAGAAATATTGCGACATTACTTTGAAAATCATGGTAATGTTGCAGAATGTGTGCGTACGGATTTTGGAAGAAGAGAAGCACCGTCAGCTCCGTATGTTCGTTATCTTATGAAAAAAGCGGAAAAAACCAAAAACTGTGCGTACACCCGAGAATATTGCCGCTGTAGCAGTAAGTGTGTGTAAAGCGCCATCAACGTCAATTCACGGTCGTTCCCAACAATTGAACGTTTCGGAGACATCATTGAGACGAATTTTGCATAAAATCCTTGGTATGACGCCATACAGAGTCCAATTGGTTTAGGAGCTGAAGCCAACTGACCATCCAATGCGTTTTCGCTTCACTAAGTGGGCCTGCGATCGACTTAGAGAAGATGCCGATTTTACCAAAAAAAATCACGTTTTCAGATGAAGCTCATTTTGATCTTGGCGGGTATGTAAACAAGCAAAATTGTCGCATTGTGGGCACATAAAATCCGCAGGCATATATATTGAAAAGCCGATACACCCAAAACGAGTCACTGTTTGGTGCGGATTTAGGTCCAGAGGCATAATTGGGCCATTTTTCTTCGAAAATGTGCAATGAGTGGCGGTGCAATGTCAATGGCGATAATTATCGGGCCATGTTGAACGATTATTTGTTCACACAAATTGAAGAGGGGGATACTGGGTTTCAACAGGATGGCGCTACGTGCCACACAGCAACACTCTATATTTTGTGCCCTATTTTAGAAGATCGCATTATTCGGCGCAGAGCTGATGCCGTTTGGCCACCTCGGAGCTGCGATTTGACTCCGTTGCACTATTATTTGTGGGCTACCGTAAAAGATAAGTGTTACGCCGATAAGCCAGAGACAAATGACGCTTTAAAGAATAATATTCGTGAAGCCATCGGTTGAAATATAGCTGCACACAATCGATAATGTGCTTAAAAATTGGACCGATCGTTTAGGCTACTGCTTGACCAGCCGAGGCAACCATTTGAATGAAATTATTTTCCATTATTAACCGGAAGGATTATTCTTTAAAATAAAAAAAACAAATTGAGAATTATTCCGTAGTTTTTTCTTATAGCATTTTCAAAAACAATTGTTATCTGGCGGACCTTTAGAAATTGTAAATCTAATAAACTTACTACAAATGGAACTCGTTTGCATATCTTGCCTGAACGATAAAGAGATGCTTACGATCAGAGATGCTTACTTTTGATGAGATAACATTCACAAACATAGATTTGACCCAACATGAAGGGACAAAAGATCTAATATCTCTGAAAAGACTGTATATAAGCTCTATGGTAGATGTCAGCACGGGACACTGCCTTTTAGGTCGTCATGTTTCACGGCTTGGAAAGAGGAAACAATTTTTCATCTGCTATGTTCAGTGCTGGTACAAAAAAATATCACACACTGATACAATTTTCGCCCCAAGAAAAATGGTGGTAATTTTAAGGACGGGCGAAAGCAAAATTTTTCCGCTTGGAGGCAAATGATCACGCTCAATCGTTAGAAAACATCTTTAAGCGGAGAGCAACCCAAATTGTTCCATTAAAATGGTAAAGCATGGAGGATCAAGCCTAATGGTGCCGGTTTTGTGGGTCTTCCAACAGGATAACGATCGTAAAAGACGAACAAGAAGGCCATTTCTTGGATTAAACTCAATTCAATAACTGTGACAGAATGGCCAGCCCAGCCGCCTAATCTCAATCCAATTGAGAATCTGTGGGCTGACTTATAGAAAGCGGTCTCAAAATTGAAAACAACTAAAAATGAACCATTCTGGGACGTACAAAGGTCTCCTGGAATAAAATTTCGGTGAAAGGTGCCAGGACTTGGCTAATTCGATGACAAGGCGATGTAAGGTGGTAAAAGCCAACAAAGGAAGATGTTTAAAGAAAATCGTATAGGAGCCGTTTTAGAGAAAAGTTAAACTTGGTTTCTGGCTGAAAAATTTGGATGGTGATTACACTTAGTTGTGTTCTTAAACAAATAAGAAAACAAACGACCCACGTGAATTCGCTCTAGCCTCTAGTTTTCAAGTTTAAAGTCAATCGGGCCAGTGGTTAAGGCTGTAGGTGCGTTTACGGGTCAGACACACGGAAAGGAATCGCCGGATCCACTCTTTTCGACTTCTCTATCATCGTAATGTCATATGTGATCAAAATCTCAACTTTTTTTTACGAATGCAATACTTGCCATACATACATAAGTATATTCTATATTTCGCACGTAAAAATAACTTGGAAAAATAATACGTATTCGTCACAGTTACCAAATATAAATATTATAAAAAAAATTATGTTATTATAAAAGTAAGGCGTAGTCGTGAAAAGCTTTTCTTCAACATATGCCCGGTGAACGCACATGAACATTAAGTCACATGCAGTACAGTCCCATTTCATAACTTACCTACTTACTAATCCGGCTCATAATCCACGAAGGATCTCAGCCTGTGAAACTGCAGCCTTCCATCGTGAACCGTCCCTCGCATGCACTCTCCAGTCACCGAAACCATTTCTTGGTTGAACCTTCTTCTCCATTCGCCATCGTCGCATACGTGACCGAAAATCCGTCGAAGAATTTTTCTTCCGAAAGTGCCCTTTTTTACTTATCGTCCAGCACTCGGCACCGTAGAGTAGGACTCTAGTAGGAATCAAAGTTTTGTATAGCAGACATTTTGTCTTTCGAGTGGGGAGTTTTGAACCCAGTTGTGTGGCCAACCCAAAGCAGCAGCAGTTTGCTAGGGTAATTCTTGTTCGGATCTCCACTAAGCTGTCATTTGTGGGATTGATGTTTGTTCCAAGGTAGGTGAACTCCTTAACTACCTCGAAATTGCTGCTACCAACAGTGACGTTTTGTCCTAGACGGTGGACAGATGTTGTTTTGTTTGTCCTCATTCAATTCAAGACCAACGAGTTTTGCTCGTTCTTCAATCGCTGTGAAGGACTCAAGCACAGCTCTCTTGGATCGACCGATGATGTCAATGTCGTCCGCATAGCCTAGGAGCTGGGTGGACTTGTTGAAGATTGTGTTTTCCGTGCCTTGCGCACTATCTGTTCCAGGATTATGTTGAAGAAGTCACATTCCATAAACCCATAAAATTTAAAATCGGAGAAGGCAAGATTTTCACTGCAAATGCTCAACGACTGACCCTAGGAAATTGCGTCCATTCAATTATTTGCTAGTTTGCGATTGTGTCAGTATTTCAACACATTGGTCATTAGATTACTTGGCAATTCATATTGAATGTTTGTTTTTTTTTTCTTTCATTACCATTTTTGACAACTAATCTGATTGACGTTGAGAACAGTTTTTGTCGTCGGAGTTCATCTCGGCATTTTTCAATTGTTGCTGAAACACCGGCAGTAAAAAATATAAATATATTATTTTGAAAGTTCAAATACCTCCCTGTTCGAAATCTGTCCCCTAAGGTTTCTGAGAAAATAAAAAAAAAAAATAAAGTGCGTTGGTTATTCCAATATAGCCTTCTTTCCTACCAGCTTCCATACTATAGTTTGTCTCAAATTGTCATTGAATTTATTTCTACCAAATTTAAAAAACCTCCAAAGTCCCCAAGGCACTATCATTTTTTACCGTCTTTCTTTTTATTTATCGTTTCCTATCGCACTAGATGACAAATTTTCCACAACATTAACCTTAGAATGTCAAAGAATTCTTCAACTTGTTTTAGTTTCTACTTGTTTTTCCTCTTCAATGTTAACATAATATTTTATTGATCTGAAATAAAATTAATTACTTTTATTCGCGATGATAAATTTCTTCGAATTATCGTCCTTAAGTTTTTGTTTCAACTTTTCTTTACATTTTTTTTTTTCCTCAAACTTGTGAAGTCCATTAATAAAATGATGCACCAAGTCAAAACAGACATGACTGATTGACTTTTTTCTTCTCATCCTTTCCTCATTAACGGTTAAAGAAAAAAAAAAGAGAACGTCTTTCAATTAGCTCTTCAAGAGGTAAATGAAAGAAAAAATAATAACAGGGCCATGGCTCTCAAAGCACTTCTTGTCAAGTTTGTTTTTTTTATTTTTTTTTTGTCTTTAATAAAAAGAATTTTCCACCATAGCGCCTCTGGAAAAAGTGCAAGATAAATAAAAATAAATAATGAAAAGAACTTTCGCGATACGGAACCTATAAAAAGTTGTTCTCTACGTTATATCCTTGACATGAATTTTTCATAAAAAAAAAGTTTCTTATTTCTTTTGTTTCATTTTTTGTGTTTGCTCTCATTTCTTCTCTTTATAAGCAAAACATAAAATTTACGCATTATAACTCATTAAAAGAGGGAGATGATGCATTCATGCAGAAGTCTGTAGCTTAAATTGTTTAAAGAATGGAAAGAAATTTGTTTAAATTAAATTGTTTTTAATCATGACCTTTTTTTCGCTGATATTTGTTTACTCCAATTAAGTTTAAAAAAAGACTTCTCATCGTGAATCATATGTGATTCATAATAAAAAATACATTTATCTACAGTTTTTTCGTTCTTATTCCATGAATAATTTTTGAGTAGAAAAATTCCGTGATTCAAGGAACAGTTGGTGTTAAAATGTCCGATGAATCATATATGATTCATGATAAAACAATTGCGATTCGTTTATTTTTGAATGACATAAAATATGATTAATGAAAGTGGTAGACTCAGTAGTCAGTATATACGTAAAATGCATGAATAAAATGTGATTCATGAAACCTGATATTGATGTTTTTTTTCTGCTTTCGAAAATTGAAATTTTTTAAATGAACATATTTTGAAATACATTTTTTATTAGTTGGTCCTCTTGTCCATTTCAACATAGTAATCGTTGCCATTAATATCCGTAGTGGACTTGGGCTTCCTTCAGCACGGCTCACAAGCCAACTCTATCCCCATCATAGTGTCTTAAGTTGAGAAACGCAGGTTTATACATGTTCCCTTACTTACATAAGTTGGTATACAGTCCGTTCTGGACTTGGGCCTCAATCAACAGTCTCCGTCAGCCAGCTCGGTCCTTAGCTAGCTGTCTCTAGTTTTGCACTCCAAGTTGATTGAGGTCCTCTTCCACTTGGGTGCGCCACCTGAGTCGCGGTCTTCCTCTCCTCCTACGTCCCTCGGGAATAGTGTCGAAGGCTTTCCGGGCCGGAGTATTGGTGTTCATCCGCTCTAAATGACCGAGCCATCTGAGTCTCTGGACCTTGACCCTTCTGGCTAGGCCCATGTCGTTGTACAACCCGTAAAGTTCGCTGTAATATCTTCAATGCACACGGGCAGCCTAAGGCACTTTCATCCGAGTTTGTCAAAGTCCAAGCTTCTGCACCGTACAGCAGGACTGGGATGATGAGTGTGTTGTACAGTTTTACCTTAGTTGCTCGAGAGAGGGCTTTTCCATTCAATTGCTTTCTTAACAGCGATTAGCAAGAGTTATTCTTCATCTGATCTCGGCGCTGGTGTTATTTCCCGTATTTATAGCGGAGCCTATCTAGACAAACTCCTCTACTACCTCGAAGTTGTATGCGTCTATTGTGACTTTCTGTCCGAGCCGTCTGTGTTGGGTGTCAGCACATACTTCGTTTTTCCCTCATTTACCGCTAAACAGATTTTTGCCGCTTCTGTCTCAATCCTCACAAAGGCGCCATTGACATCACATCGGCGTACGCCATAAGTTGCACTATCTCCTCAAAAACGATGTTAAAGAAATCGCACGACTGTGCATCGCCTTTCTGAATCCTTTTTTGACGTCGAAAGATTCCGTAAGCTCGTTGCCAACCTTGATGGAGCAGCGTGAGTTTTCCATCATCATTTTGCACAAGTAAATGACCCGTAGTAATGCCAAGACTAGACATAGCTTTATACAGTTCGTCTCTGTAGATGCTGTCATACGTAAATCAATGAAAAGGTGGTGGGTATCAATTTGGAGTTCATAAGTCTTTTCCAGGATCTGCCGCAACGTGAAAATTTGGTCGATGGTTGACTTTCCTGGCCTGAAGCCACATTGATAAGGACCAATCAGATTGTTGACGAAAGGCTTCAGACGTTTACATATTACGGCAGAGAAGATCTTGTAGGCGATGTTAAGTAGACTTATTCCTCTGTAGTTGGCACAGTTTAGAGGATCTCCCTCAGTTGGCACAGTTAAGAGGATCTCTCCCTCGGGCAAACAATGCTGAGGTTCCATTCATCGGGCATGCATTCCTCTGACCACAGTTTACAGATGATTTGGTGCATGCTCCTATCTAGCTCGTCTACTGCTGCTTTAAACAACTCAGCAGCTATTCCATCTGCTCGAGCGGCTTTGTTGGATCTCAGTCGTGATATTGCGGTTTTCACTTCTTCTAGGTCAAGTTCAAGGAATTTTTGGCTATCATCGTGTCCGATAAAAGGCTCCTGTCTGACGGCGGTGTTTTGTTCGTCGTTGCCGTTATACAGTCTACAGAAGTGGTCCTTCCTAATTTCCCCGCATTGACAGCGATTCCCTTGTCATCCACTGCTTCGAAATCGAATCACTTTGGCCGACCGGCATTTATCATCATTCCAGAGATTTCATCCAGCACTTAAGGTAGCTTTTTGGCAGCAGTGAATGAGTCCCTTACTTAGAGATCCATACCCTTTAAAGACTCCAGTCAAAAACGGTGCGTTTAATGTTTCAGAATCCCATATAAGATGTTTATATAGTTAACCACACCTTGAATAGTCTGCGCGACGTATTTGGGCATTTTTTGCCTTCTCTTACATTTTTACAAAAAATTGCTTCACATTCCTCAAGTTCAGTTCATACAACACACAAATAGGAAACAATCGCCCCATTAATAAGATTTAAATCATTCCTTATTGAACTAAAAGTCAGTTCCATATCCCTCAACATTAGAATTCTGAACATAACTTAATCAAATCAATTGACAAACGCCCCTAATTCTCAATGTTTACAACCTCCATTCATTGCTAAATCCTCTCCCACTCAAATTGAATCTTTTTTGAAAACTCCAAAATGTTCGTGCTTATAATCTCAATTCAAAGTCGCACACGATTTATCGATATTTGGCTAAAATATTGTCTTTTTATCGACCAACATTATGAAATACAAACAAAAATTTCAAAAACAAACTGAATGCGAACTGTGCGAACTCAACGCCTACGACAAAATACAGAAACGTTGCAAATACAAGTACGAATACGAATGTGTATGACGAGGAAGAATTTATCTGACAGATCGTTTATCCCTACCGTCCCCCATCTCTCAGGACAAGAACAAAATTCAGCGCGCTGATTAATTCATATGAAGAGAACAGAGTTCAAACCATGCAAATTTATTCGATTCAGTTGTTGTGTTTGTTTGTATGGCAAAAATGTTGAAAAGTGTCATCCAGATATGGTTCTTAATTGCTCGCTATGTGACTTAGGAAGTCACCGTCTCTCATCGCCCGCCATCATCAGCTTTCTCGCGTAAGCAGCGATGTGACAGCAAAAGTTGAAAATAAAGAAGGATTTTCCTCACCTTGAACTCTCTTTCAATTATTTTTCCTTATTCTTGTTCTTCTACGTGTGGTGACTGGCGACGACTTAAGATGTTGTAAAATTCGGATTTCTCGAGAATTTCTTATTCGAACGGTGTTTCGAAGCATGATGGGTGGGTGGTGGTGGGTGTTGAAGATTTGGTGATGACACACAGGTGATGTTATTTTTGGTGGTTTCGTCTATAAGGGTTTATGGGTTATTTACAGTAAGCAAGGAACGTGTTGTGCCAAGAAGCTTGTAAAATGCACTTTTTGGTTTGTTTAGGTTTCGGATCGATGAATATTTACAGCCACAAAATTACACTTGTGCAGCCAAAAAGTGTGGGAATTAGAGCAACCGAAACGATGACGGCGACGCCCTGACTTCGACACGACATCCCATCACGACCTTCTCTCAAAACCCGAACCTTAGCAACATGAAAATTGTAGGTGTAAGTGTGTGGTTTGTAGGTTAAGCTTTTTCGGTGTGAGGCAAAAATTAGACAGACATCAATTCGACTTTCAAATTGTGGTTTTGTTAGTTGGAAAGACGATCGATGGTTAGATGGTTCAATAGCTCTGGTGGATCGTCTTCCTTGATGTCGTGTATTTTTCAATGGTTATGTTTGCTAAAAGAGAGGCAATGTGAAGGATCCACACAAACGCCAAAGTTGGGGGTTATTTATTGGTTGTCTTGTCTTGTCGCTTGTCGTGTATTTTGCTTCTTCTTTTGTCTTCTGTTTGCTGTGTTTCTGGTATTTTGTGGTAAAATTTAAGGGGTGTCAAAGATTGTGACTGAAGCTATTAATTTGAACCATTGAACAGTGTCTGTAGACCAAAACAGATTACTCGTTTGATTTCTTTAATAAAGAGATAGAGAATTTTGATGTTGGGAACTCGTTCGACTTGTCTATTGTTTCTTTCTTCTATTTTTGTATTATGTAATGTAAGGGATAGAATATTCGATAAGACACAAATTTGAGTCTATTAACTTTTTCTGGAAGGGACGATAAGCTATGGCTTGGAGTTCCTTTTTTGTGGCTTAGTTTAATTAATTATGTTAAAGACCCAATTTTGTCACTGACAGTGATTGCTGTGGAGCTTATATTTTTTTGACAAGCGAAAAATTCGTTTATTTATAAATATAATCAATTAATTAGGGTTTTTTGTATTTCAAGCTTTGGGGGATAATTGGTTCATTAATAACAAGAAGAAGAAAATTACTTTGAAGTATATTGACAGCCGAAAGTTCCGCGGTCAACATACTTCAATCAATTTTCTTTGAACTCAAAAATTTGAATTTTGTTTTCAGAAAAAAAAATGAAAAGATTTTTGTAAAGGAAGAGGGGGGGGAGATTGTAAGAAACCTAAAATAGAAGTTAAACAATTGAAATAATTTTGGACCACTGTGTGTTTTCTACTGTACACTTTTGTGTGGACAGAAACCCAGGTCTATCGGTTCTTCCTCAAGTTTATGCTGGAATTAACAATCCTCCATCAAACATCGAACATTGGAAAATAAAAACATAAATGAGAACACGAGAAAACCGAAACCTACAAACAACAACAATAGATTATTATTATTTATTAAGAAATGATCAATTGTATTATAGATTAGTTTGTGATTGTTTTTGTTGGGCTTTTTGATCTGTGTCTTTTATATGCAATTAATAAATTAATCCATTTTTAAAATTTTTATCCCGACGTTTCGTTGGCTTTTTTCCAACTTCTTCAAAGGGTATTTTTATTGGACTATTGTCAATTTACATTTATTTTTCTTTTAAATTAGGAAAATATCAATTTTTAATTTATTGCACTTAACTATTACAAAATTTTTAATAAATTAGGAAACAGGACAAAACAGAAAAAATCAACTAATTGTTATCACAGTAAACAATAGTCTGTGATAACAATTAGTTGATTTTTTCTGTTTTGTCCTGTTTCCTAATTTATTAAAAATTTTGTAATAGTTAAGTGCAATAAATTAAAAATTGATATTTTCCTAATTTAAAAGAAAAATAAATGTAAATTGACAATAGTCCAATAAAAATACCCTTTGAAGAAGTTGGAAAAAAGCCAACGAAACGTCGGGATAAAAATTTTAAAAATGGATTAATTTATTAATTGCATATAAAAGACACAGATCAAAAAGCCCAACAAAAACAATCACAAAATAGATTATTATGTAGTACGTGGATTTTTAGTGTTTGTCTGTCTCGATTCACACCGTCTAATGGTGCCAAAATTACCATTGGGGCGCTTGGTGATTACTTAAGCAAAGGCCATAGTCTAATTGTGCCTCAACCGGTTTGAGACTCTTATGGCTAAAACACAAACACGCTTTAACTTTTTTGTTTTGAATGACAGTTCGCCCTCCATCATCATCATCCTACCAAAAACAAATGAATTTTGTTTGTGTGCATGTTTGTTCAGCATGTTTGAACTAGAGCTTTTGTTTGGAGTCACGTACGTACAAAACGTGGGGTTGAAGCTTCGTTGTGATAGCATGCATTGAATTCCTATGGCTGAACTCGTTAACGTCAGGCGAATTCGAAGATAAAGCGTGTTTGTGACTTGTGTTTCAAACTTAACCTAATTGTGCCGTAATCGGCAGGGGGCTCTTTCCACTTACTATCTTTTACGTCCATCGTTCCTTCTCTTTGGCAATGACACTTCATTCGTAAGGTTTCTTGTGTCAAGCTATCCGCCGCCAATTCTACACTGCCTGAGGGTCATAACTCCCACAGGTTTATAAGTGCATTTATTATTCAAAATGAAAAAAAAATCTTTTCTTCGTATTCTTTCTGTGATGAACCTCATGAATCTTGTTTGTTTTTCTTTTAATTTTAATGCCTATCAATTTACCCTTCTGTCAAACTTTTACCGCACTGTCCAGTGCCGAGATTTGTTCTTTAGCCATGCCACACGAGACACGAATATGGAATGCTTTACCAAACTCTGAAAACTAACATGTCACTGAACTCGTCATGAACGACTGGATCGATTTGAATTATTTTTTTTTTTATGCGTTCAGGGTGCGCCCTGGATCGTTAGGATTCATAAATCTGACCGGAAGGTGGCGCTGCAGTCGTTGTCTATACTGCAACTACAAGGCTGGATCGACGTGAATGGATTATTTTTGTATGCATTAATTCATTACAATCTCTTTGTGCATGCTTTTTATTCTACTTGCTGACCCGTTGAACGTTGTTTTGCCAAGGTTTTCTGATATATAAGAATGGCTGAACCGATTCGGCTCAAAATTAGTGGAGAAGTAGCTTTGACCAGGAGACAGCTAGAGAATACTTTTTGTCCTACTAGCTGACCCAGCAAACATTCTTTTGCACATAAGCAATTTCTGAGAACGACTATAAGTCACTGAATTCCTCCTAAACGGCTGGACCGATTGAAATTACTTTTTTTTGTATGCGTTCAGGTGGTGCTCTGAATGGCTTAGAATCACAAGTCAATCATACTTGCTGACCCGGTCAACGTTGTTTTATCATAAACATAATTTCTAAAAGGTATTTTAGCGGAAAAAATATCGATGTTGACGCTTTGAAGCTTAGAGTCATTGCTGTCAATATTGTTACCGAGCCATTTTTACAATCAAGGGAACACATGAGTTGAAGGCAACTTATACAAAATTGAGTGGTATGATATGAAACTGAAAATAATTGAGAGCCGTTTGTTCATTCGATTTATTAAGAATTCGAAGGTTCTTCATAAAATACTCATACTAGAGTAGAACTTTATTTAGTTCCAAATGAGCATCTGTACCTGAATAGATTAAACTTTGGTCCAAGTCAAATTATAGAATATGAAATTTAAGAACTCACAATACCAATGATTAAAAAATCATAAATAATCATCAAGATTCAAATGAATCACATTGCATTTTGATAAAATCTGTGTTACATTATTATTCTGCAGTTGATCTGAAGGGCGGCAAACTGTAGCGGGGTCAGCTAGTTATTGTATAAAATTTGTATTCGCCGAACTTACACTCCCATTTTGTTGTTTTTTTCGGACGACTTTAGACGCATTGAGTTCTACCTCAGCTTAAAGCTTCAGATAAAGCAAGAATGTAGTTCAAATTTCGTTTGCTAATTGGGTCCTTAACATACTTCAAAATAATCCAGGTTTTCATCGAAAAGATAACCTTGGAGGCTGCCTTGCGAAAAAATGCTGAAAATTAAGCACCAAAATCTTGTGATTTAATAATTTTTGTAAATTATAACATTGTCTTCCGCAAAAGAATCAATTCCCATTCCTATAAATCTGTTGTTCTATGTCATAAAATAACAATATCCGGAGCTGGAGAAAATCAAGAAAAAAAGAAAAACCGTAGCCTCCTCCAATTTCTCAAAATGTATAGGTACTTTACCCACGTCTTTCTGAATGAGACGAGATTCAGTTTTATTTTCAGAATAAGATTGTAAGTTTTTTATTACCAAACGACAACATTTGACATACTTTTCGAAAAGATATGAATTTCAATAAAAATGAAACCCACATTCCATCGACCTTTACTTAGATGAAATCTCAATATGTAAAAAAAGAACTCCTATTCGATGAACATCTCACGATAACACTCTTTCCCTCCCTCGAAGTCAGCAAATTTTTACTTGTTATTATCCTCTTCTCTTTTTGGCACGAAGCCGCTCGTACTACTCGACCTAGTCTTTACTCATATGGAAAAAATAACAATGAAAAAAGTAAAAATCGACAACTGCAGTGTTTCATAATCCAAAAGGACGTGTGTACCTATTTTTCTTTATTTTGATGAGTTTATCTCCAGCTAAGTAGGTGGTTCGCATCCACTTAACAAAAGTAGGACATAAAATTCCACTTTAGCATCTAGGGTTTTTTTTTTCATTCTCTCCTTTATGTGTGTGTGACTGTGTGCACTGAAAATTGTACTTGGATCTCAATTGATTGACTCAAGTGCTCCTGCAAGGCTTTTTTTTCTGCAGATACTGCACATAAAAAGTGCTCAAGTTTTATTGTTGTTTAATTAGAAGCGCTTTGTTTGTCCAAGTTTCAACAGTTATTTGGGTTTTTAAACAATAATTTCTTCCGTCATTTTAATTGTCCTCCTTTTTCATTCATTTCATGAATATGGATTTAAATGTAAATAATGTAAATGAATATTTATGTACTCATATTTTTGTTTTCCTTTTTTTCCCCCTAACAAGACTTTTCGGTTGCAAATTTTTTGGTTGAAATTAAAATTTCACGAAGTAAAAAAAAAAAAACACTTCATCCCTTTATCTTGTACAGGATGGCATCGACAAAGGCATTTGGTTGAGAATGATTAAAAGCCGATTTAATTCAGCACAAATTTTCGAAAATCTAAACGAGGGTTGGCCTTCCCCTTTATTTTAACACATTTTAAAAAAGCTTTTCAAAATGTGTATAAAGGACGACTTGGGAGGGAAAAAAGTATACTCTTAATCATCAAACGTTGGAATAATTGAAAATTGATTCCGAAAGTCATGAAATATGTAAAATGAAGAGGTGTTCTTCCACGCTGGCAAAGCTTTTCCATCTATCCTATTCTTCTGGGCTCGTTCCGGGCACTTGGAAAACAGCATTTGTCCAGCCTATTACAAAAAAAAAAAAACGAATCTTCTTCTCCCTCCAATTACCGTCCGATTGCACATACGTCCCTTCTTTCTAAGGTCATGGAAACGCTGATAAACTATCAGCTCAAGAAATATCTCGAAGACCGAAAGCTTCTTAATGACCGGCAGTACGGCTTTCGCAGCAACAGGTCCACTGGTGATTTGATGGTTTATCTCACCGAACAGTGGAACAAATCTTTACATCGTTTTGGAGAAAGTAAGATTGTTGCACTTGATATTTCAAAGGCATTTGATAAAGTCTGCTACCTTGCGTGCCTTCGGTATCGATGAATCCCTTCTTCGTTGGATTAGAAACTTTCTTTCGAACTTAACTTCTAATCCAATAAATTGTTTCGCTGACGATAGTACCCTTAGCTTCTCACATTCGTTTCCAGATTCACATCCTTCTTATCGGATGTGGAACTGCAACGGCAAAATATGATAAGCTCATTAAACTCTGACTTAAACAGCATTGTACAATGGGGAATTCGAAAACTCAATGCTGTCTTGTATCGTTGAAGCGAGATATACCCATCTTGCCACTGTCCATAAGTGGCACTTGCATCAATGAGACCGAACATCTCGAAATTCTCGTTATGTGCATCACTGACCACATCTTGTGGATCGAGCACATACGCGATGTCGCCAAAAAATGCCGCAAGATGTTTGGGTTTCTTAAGACGGTGCAAGAAATTGTTCTCCCCGTCTGATCTGACTATTATCTATAAAATACCTTATATATCTATTATATATTATTCGTCCAAAGCTTGAGTACAATTCCCACCTTTGGGCTGGTGCTTCAGCTATTTACTTAAGCCTCTTGGATGGAATACAAAAAAGAGCTGTAAAAATGATTGGTAATATAGAGATCACAGACGCATTCACTCCTTCGTGTCTCTCCTTGTTCTATCGCTACTTTTACGGTAATTGCTCTAGTGAAATAGCCAGTTGCATTCCTCTCCCAAACAATTCTCCCGTAATACTCGCGCTTCTAGAAATGCCTATCAGTTTACCCTCCAGACCAACTTCGGACGTACTCTCAAGTATAGGGAATCATTTTTTAGCCGTACTACGCGAATGTGGAACTCTCTTCCACACTCTGTCTTTCCAAGTCATTACAATGTTCAAGGATTTAACACCAATGTACACCGACACCTCCTTTCCAACACCTCCTCTTCTTCCTAATGCATTCACTGTTTCTATGGCATAAAAAGGGTATAAAAATCCCTTGAGTGGCTGCAAATTATAAAAAAAAAAAAAAAAAATGTGACAGGTATTATTCAAAACCTGTTACTAAACATGTCTGAAAGTAAAACCAAAAATAACCCTTCTCCAAAATTTCATTCAAACCCAAAACTTGTTCGACTTTTCGACCTTTTCCAAGTTTAAAGTCCTTTCATAGTCTACAAGAAATCCAAAGACGTCTAAAGGTACTTTTAGGTCAAGTGCAAAGAATAACCTACCTCGTGGAAATACAATTTACTTAGATTTACCTCTTTTTCTTACTTTTCTTTTGACTTTTCGAACGCGAATTTATATTCAAAGAACTTAACAACTTGAATTTCGTGACTTCTTAACAGTGAATCGCCATGGTACCTACTTGTCGGTCGTTAAATCAAAAACAGTCGAAAAAGAAAATTCATTCACTTTTCAATGAGATCATAAAGTTTTACAGGTTGACATTAACTTCATTTTAATAAAGTAGCTACTTGTCTCTTTCTCTTGACCTCCTTAGAGTACCCCATCAAAAGGTAATATTAGATCTTTGATTTTTTTCCCCCCTCTAGAATTATTCATCGTCGAATGTCATCAGCACATTGGGGGGTTATTTATGTGTGTCTGATGTGTACCTGTAAAAGACATCGAGTATGACGGATATAATGACACCTCTATATACTTACCCTGACACCATTAATCTTTTAAGGACACTCTTGTGCCATTCATTTTTAAAAACAACCTTCTTTGATTATTATACAACACCATCCTGCTGCCACTCCTGATAGTCTAACTACCTTATGTAGGTACGAAATTTGCAAGCTTTATCTTAGTCCTTAGGATACCGGTGACTATGCTTAAAATAAGAAAAAAAAAAACATTCTCCACTGAGTAAAATTTCGCAAATGAGACGAATAAAGAGCGGGGGATGTTGTGAGATATAAGATAGTTGGCACAGAGCAGAGCAAACACGTCAAAAAGTAGTGCATGCTTAAGAATAAGTGTGAACTAGTGGGTTGAATGGGAGGTGAATAGGGCTTAAGGTTAAAGCAAATTTAAATTAGTTGAGTATAGTTGAGAATGCAGGAAATTAGAACTTGAAATAAAAGACGAAGTGCATGACTTTGTGCCAGGAGCTTGTAGTTAATCAATTAACCCGTTTAAAGTTTTGACTTGTATTGAGGGAGTCTTTTTTGCAAGAAGATGCTGTTCATTTGAAATGGTACACCCTCTTTCTGAGTTTTGTGATGTTCCTTAAAATTTGAAAAGAAATAATTTGCAATGATGCAATGAAACTCAAGCAGTTTATCAATTCTTATTCTCCACCTCATCGTGGTGAATGTAAGATTTCTTGTATCTTAACTTAAGATTGTGTTCCAACCGCGTAAGCCGTAAGAATCTGTCATTATGATTCGAGTTTAACTTTAAGTCCGGACCTCTAGGTAGAGGGTTCTTGCGTCGCATACAGAAACTCCATATGAGAACAAAAGTCTCGGACTCGAGCGCATTTTCTGATAATCCGGACAATGAGTCCTGAGTTGCATATCAGGCACAACTGCCATCTAGGAAAGGCGATAGGGCCTACGAAAACCAAAAGTGTACGATTTAACAGCTTTACCGCGAATAAATCAAAACTTTTAATGGATTCGATCGTCATTGAGATCTCCTGATCAGTAAGTTTGACCACAGTTGATCGACTTATGCTACTTCTCTAGTACACATGGTTTCCGACATATTCTGAGGAGCCAACATGGATTCGTGAAACTACCTCGTACCAATGCTACAATAAACATTGAAGAGCAACAATTAAAACCACAAGGACGGTTGCTTGCTCCAATACTTTTTTTTAACGTCAAGGGCACCAGTGGTACCATTGCCGGGCAGCCATCATCATCGTAGAAGTTCTAGGTTTTACAACACCATCACAAGTCCTGGTAGGTCGTGGATTGCCGGGAGGATAGGATGTAGCTGGACAAGAGAACTAACAAGGAGCGCCGGCTGCGCTGCAAAGAAGGTTAAAGCCGCTCGCTATTTCTACGAACAGAACCTGCTTCTTAAAAAAAAAGAGGGAGCTAGGACCCTCGTGATTGAGAACCAAGAATCACCACAGTCAATAAATAAAAAGTTATAACGGCGATGTGAAAGTCATTCGAACTACGTGATTAAGCCAACACGTTTATCGTACGCAAACTTGACATAATTAAAAAAAAAAAAAAAAAACACATCGTGATTTCAGTAAACGTTTGTGAGCAAAGTTGTAACGAAGCGTAGCACTTCGCACTCTACTACTACGACCAACCAGCCATCAAAGATAAAAAAAAATAGAAAAAAAACATCTCCTTGCACCCAGACTATAAAAACAACAAGCAGTCGTACCGGCCAGACTATAAATCACCTTAAATCATAAGCAGGTGCCGTCAAAGAAGCCATTAACATAAATGCACATATTTTAACATTTAAGTTGTTTGTCTTTTTATAATTCACTTGTTGTTTTTACAGAAAAATTGGCAAGTACAAGTAGAAGTGAAATAAAGTAGGAAAGAGGAGCAACTTATTCCTAGAAAAGTAGTAGTTCTCCCACTGCTACAAGTTGATAGGCAACGAGTTATGGTGCGTAGGGCTGTATACAGGGTGATTCACGAGCGTTGTACCAAAAAGCTAGAGCGTGTAGGTTGAGTTGAGACAAGAAAAAAAAAGCTCTAGCTTTTTTGCACAACGCTCGTGAATCACCCTGTAGATTGTTAATAATTTTGACTGAATATTACTTTTTTGTTTTTGTTTTTTCCTCCTCCCATGATTACCACTCACCTTGAGGCAGGGCTGAGCGATAAGATATTATAGCTCCTTTCGAGAATCCCCGTCAATTTAAGGCTGCGGCTAATTTACCTCCTTCTGAGAATCTCCACTTTGGGACAGCGGTTTTTCTACCTCCTTCCGTGATGCTCCCTCACCCTGAGGCTGTTTTGATAGGACAGTTTAACTCCTTCTGAGAATCCCCCTCAAGTTGAATTGCTAATGGTAAGGTTAAGACTTAAGACCTCTCCATCAACGATACAGAACAAACAACACCCTTAGCGTCTTCGTCAAAAGGAAGCCATTGATCAATTCCGACGAAAACCAGTGCTCATCGTTTCTTTTTTTTTTTAAAGAATAGTTAAGTCCTCTTTTGAGCTACTAAATTGTTATTTGATAAAAACAATCATTATGGTGGTCCCATTTTGTGCATTATTTTTTTGTCTGTGTCTCCAAAATCATATCGATGTTCTACACAAGACCAGGTGGAACACACTGCTATAGAGCTGGCTTCAGACTTGAAACGCTTCTTGGATGAGATCCTGATCTGACCCGGATTCAGACAGTAGGGCCGTCTTAAGTATGAACGAAAGCAATCCCGTTTATTTTTGAGTGTCTATGAAATTACTGGTTTCATTGTCCTTCTCTTTTCAATAATCCCATATACGGTTGCATGCCTGTTTAGGCTTTAACTTGTGAATGATGGTCTTGCGAACGAATTTCTCTGCATGAAAAAAAATCTGACATATTTTCTTGTACAATGATATTAAAATCCTTTTAACATATTTTTTTTTCTTTTAAGGAACACCTTATTGGATGGCGCCAGAGGTAGCAGCTGTTGAACGGAAGGGTGGTTACAATCAATTATGTGATATATGGGCGTGCGGAATTACAGCTATTGGTAAGATTTTACTCGTGTTTCCCTTCGTTTTTCTTTTTTTCTTTATCTAAACATAGTGCCCCAGTTATAAAAAAATAAAATGAAAAACAAGCTTCTGTTGTCCGGGTTTACATAGAATTTATAAAAAAAAATCTCATATATTGCCTTACTCAATAGGTAGGTAGGTATTCTTTATTGGGTCGGTAGCATAGTGAAATATCGTATCGATTAGACCCTTCTAACAAAATAAGGGTGCAATCAAAAAGTTCTTGGAACTTATTAAAACACTTTTTTTGGTTTGACTTTGACTTGAAGGTTTTCTATTTTTTGTATTTCTTGCTAAAAAAAAAAAAACAGTGTTAAAGAGAAGCCTTACATGGAATTTCATTTAATAAATCTTCAACATGAAATGACAATAAGTTAGGTAATTTGGCATGTTTACTCTCAAAAGGGACTTAAAAGCCTCGTAAATTCAGGCAATTTGAAACACACGCGTAAATTGTTTATTGCCTTCAATTAGAATTGTTCTATACCTGGGATTTGTTGTTGTTTCAACATTCTTGAATTTCAAAACAAGAGCTGATTTATTACAAGTAGGGCTGAACAAATTTCTTTTTTTTTTGTTTTTATTCGAAGGATTTTTGAGTCAATCCTCCAGAGTCCATTAAACAAACAAATATCTCTGGACACATGGGTTTTGTCGGGTAAAATAAATTATGTTATTTGAGTTCAGGTTTAGAAAGTTTTTCTATATGTTTCACTTTGAAAGCTATTAAGAAGGTAACGAGAGTAATATTTTAAACAACTTTTGGTTTCATTGGATAACTTTCGTACATACCTGCCTTAACAATGTTGGTTTCTGGAAACAATTTGTCATTTTTAGAGGAAATTGCTTTCATTTAGTTGAATTGTGACTAAGAATATTTATTATTATTATTTTGTACGATTTTCTTTAATCCGTTTTCAATTTAAAACTGCTTTTTCAACAAACGTCAGCTTAACATCTTGGTAATTGATAAATGACATGTTGACAACACCTCTGAAAAACTATCATAATGGTTGATCCTTACAATTTTGCCAAACCAAAATTAATTTCGTTAACGTTACCATTGGTTACTTTGGTCGTTTTTTGGGATCCTTTACTTATAGTTTTATAATATCGGGTCCCCCGGATCTTTCGAAAATGTATAGTGACTGCATAGCGTCCTTCATTCGAGACGGGAGACGTACCATTTTAAAGGTAATGAAAACGAAACGTGGCTTGCTAACATTTTTATTTTGAAAAATTGGAAAAAAAAATAATAAAAGAAGAAGGATGACCTATGGAAGAAAACACGATACACGGTTCAAATATCCAATACGGCGTTGGAAGTGGTATCTTCTCAAAACAACTGAATCTCAGCATATCATATAGACTTCCCAATCAATGTAGCGTGTTCCAGGCAGAAGTAATGTCGATACAAGAAGCACTATCCTGGCTCAAAGAAAACGTTATAAAGGGTTTTTCAATAGGGACGCTACAAAAGTTTTCTTAAATAAAACAAAAACGGTTTTGGATATCAATAAAATTCGTTATTCATGTGGAAGTACATTTGATGCCATTATGGAACTCAATTTCTTTTGCATGGCCACCACGGGCACGCTTGCAGAAGTCCAGACGCTGAACCCAATTTTCGACGGTTTTCAAGCATAAATCGGCCGATACTGCTGCAATTTCACGTTCGATATTCGTACGAAGTTCATCAATCGTCGCTGGCTTGTTGGCATAAACCATAGATTTGACGTAGCCCCACAGGAAAGAGTCTAACGGCGTTAAATCGCATGAACGAGGCGGCCAATTCATAGGTCCATTTCTGGAGATAATGCGCTCATCGAACTTCGTTCTCAATAATTCGATTGTTTGGCCCGCTGTGTGACATGTGGCACCGTCCTGTTGAAACCACATATCGTCCAAGTCCATATCATCCAATTCATTCCAAAAAATAATCGGTTAGCCCATTCACAGTAACGTGCCGGTCTTGGTCATCACGGAAGAAGTACGGCCCAATGACACCACCAGCATGTAAACCGCACCAAACAGTGATTTTTTCGGGATGTAATGGTGCCTCGTGAAGCACATGTGGATAGCTGCCTGACCAATAACGCATATTTTGCTTTATGACGAAGCCATCCAGCCATCGCTGAAGATGATTTTTCGATGATTTCGCCCAATTCACGAACATACGACGCTTCTAGTGATCAAGCGGCTTCAGTTCTTGCGTCAATTTGATCTTGTAAGGATGTAGGCCAAGATCTTTTCGCGAAACGACGTCACAGAGATGCCCAACGCTTGAGAACGACGTGTGAGAGACTGATTTGGGTCTTCCGCAATTGATGCGCTAGCGGCAGCAATATTCTCGACACTACGGGCACTTCTTTGTCTCACTGGCACGGGAACATTTTGTACTGAGCCTGTGGATTCAAATTTTTCCACGCTCAATTGTTGATCTGGCAGACGATTATGACGACATAAATTGTACGTAGCGCTCTTAAAGTGTTGACCACTGACTCCGAATTTCGGTAGTAAATTTTAATAATTTTGACTCGTTGTTGGATCGTATACCTTTCCATGATAAAATGGCAAACCTTACTGAAGAGAAATGTCAAGAGAACGGGAAAATATATGGCGTCGTTTGCTGTCCCTATCGGTCTACTTTTGTAGCGTCCCTATTGAAAAACCCTTTATCTTTTAAGGATATACGTATCTTCTCGGTCAGCCCACTTTCTTACTTACTTAAGGTAGCGTTACAGTTCATTGTGGACTTGAGCTTAATCAACAGTCTCCGCCATCCAACTCGGTCCCTAGCTAGCTGTCTCCAGTTTTGCACTCCTAGTTGATTAAGGTCCGCCTCCACTTGTGTGCGCAGCCTGAGTCGCGGTCTTCCTCTCCTTCTACGTCCCTCGGGAATAGTGTCGAAGGCTTTCCTTTGCTCTAAATGACCGAGCCATCTGAGTCTCTGGACCTTGACCCTTCTGGATAGGTCCATGTCGTTGTACAATCCGTAAAGTTCGCTGTTCTTCGCCATTCCCCATCAATGCACAGGGGGCCAAAGATGACCCGAAGAACTTTCCTGTCGTAACAGCCTTAGGCAAATTCATCCGATTTTTCCAAGGTTCATGCTTCTGTACCATACAGCTGGACTGGGATTATGAGGGTATTTGTTTCTGTCTCGGGCAGCCCAGCCACTCTCAAATTCCTCGCGTCTGTCTCCACAAACTCTCTTATAGTACATGTCTGCCGATCATCTCTGAATGAGATGACAGAACAGTTTAACATTTACCTCATTTGTGTGCCGGGCCACAGAGAAATTCCGCTGAAAGCTCGCTGAAAATGGAACGCCTCTGTCCACTCTTAGACAAAGACACAACATAGGAACACCACTTGCTACATGCAAACATCTTTTCAAACAATATGCTCTAGAATCAACAAATACTATAGATGGTTACAGGGTACCACCTGCCTAGCAACCAAACAAATATGGCCAAGCAAAGACATGAAGCGGTCAAAAGGCTTTATTTCCCTGAGCAGACAAAGTATAAGCTCCACAATTGGAGTCATAACAGGACACTGCCTCACAGGTAGGCATGCCAATGAGGCTTGGGGTCTACCCAAATGACTTCTGTAGAAGCTGCCTAGACGAGGAGGAAGATGAAACAGTCCAACACCTTCTATGTGCATGTCCGGCACTCTCCTATAGAAGGAATAACTATCTCGGAAATCCCTTCTACGATAATACCAGTGAACTGAGAACGATCAACACAAGATGTGTCCTTAACTGCATTAAAAATACAAAATGGTTTGTTTAAGTTCATTTCTCTCCCATGAGTAACTTCTTTAGTGGTTTCACAATGGACCCTTGAGGTCTAACTGAGTCAACAACATCTAGACAGCTCCTCTAACCTAACTTTACCTTGCAGTCATTTAAATTTAAACTCAATAATTCCCGAGGAAAAGTAGGTACTTAGGTGGGATGAATAAGTTGAAGGATCTAAAAACTTCCATCAGTTGAAAACCTGGCCACCGATGTTAGTAAATGAAAACAATTAACATGAAAAAAAAGAGAAAGTTTTCTTCATTATTTTAAGCCCTTTTTTCAATGCGGTTTTAGGAAACTACCGAACAAAAAATTCAGACAGTAGAATGCGGTTCGCCAACGAACCTTCTTCAAATGAAAAATGATTTAATTTTCTATCAACCGTCAGGTACAAAAAAATTAATAAAAACACGCAAAACAAAGTCTTGAGGTCGAGACTAAAGAATTCACTTAATGAAACAACGATTTTTTTCAGCATTTTTGTTTGGTCTTTTTAATGTGTTTCAAGCGCAATACCTTCTGTAAGAAATTGCTTTTAAACTTTAAAAATCCAATCCTTTGGGAATAAAATCAATTAATTTGCACTTTTGCAGAATAATTAAACGTAAAACCATTAGGTACGTAATTTGTTTATGGTCTCAATCCGGATGTAAGTTTCCCACCAGTTCTCTCAAAAAGCCAAACCAATAAAAACAATAAAAAGAAAATCTTTTATTTTTTCAATTAACTTAAAAGTGTTTTTAACTTTTCAAAAAGTAAAACTACTGCTTCAAAACTCAAAGCTTTCAAAGTTGCTCTGAGTTTCGTGAATATATTGTTGTTAGTTGCTCCCCAAGGGGTTATTATCACTTTAGGTACGGTTGAATTTCAAAACTTCCCATCAAACTTTTCCAACAACATTCAAGGAAGCCGAACCACAACAATCTGCCCCAGAGGCATATCAAAGTTAAAATTGACTATAACGTTGCATTTAGCTTGAACCCATTATTTATGATTTTTATGTTGTGTTCTTATTTTTTGATTTCGAAAAGAATGAGCCAATAAAAGTATTTAATTTATTTTGTTTCTAGAACTCGCTGAACTGCAACCTCCAATGTTTGATCTCCATCCAATGCGTGCACTGTTCCTAATGTCAAAAAGTGGCTTCAAACCACCAGCACTGAAAGACAAGGACAAATGGAGTCCAACATTTCACAATTTCATTAAAACAGCCCTAACGAAAAATCCAAAGAAACGTCCAACCGCCGAACGTTTATTGCAGCATCCTTTTGTCCAAAGTGAAATGTCCGTTCGTGTTGCCAAGGAATTGCTGCAAAAGTATCTCAGTCCCAATCAGTTTTATTTCTATTTGGATGGTGACGATGAGGTGAGTACAAGAAGTTTTTCAATTTTTATTTAATTCGCCGCAAATTTACTCAAATTTGTGTTTGTTGTTTTTGTTTTGAGAATTTTCATGTGGATTAGGAGGCGATGCGGCATGGCTAGGGCCTTAAAATATTCGTGCATAAATTTAGGAATCGTGTCAGTTGGTTTGCAGTGTCTTTGTTGTCGGTCGTCGCAGTCGTGCGTCGTCGGCAGCAGATGAGCCGAATAAATTTTGAAGATGAAGAACAAGAAGTGCTTTATCTAATAAAGTATTCTGATGGCTTCTTTGAATTTTTTTCCTTCTTTTCTGGGAGTTCAGTCGACGATGATGGGGAAAGGGAAATGAGTTTAAGTGAAATGAAATTATTTTACGTAACACTTCCACTTCTTCGTCTGGGTAGATAAATGAATTCAATGTTTACGATTCTGGGAAATTGGGTAATTTAAAAAAGAAGCTACTCCTGTTTATTCAGATATACAGTGTTTTTTTTTCGGATATTATTTTTTATAGTTGTTAGCATAATGTCAATATTAGACCGAGAAGATAAGAAAAATCGATTGGGGCAAAGTTTGTTTTTAATGGAAGAAACGTGTGTCGGTGGGCTTGAACTCGAAACCAAATTGAATACTTGAATGAGGGAAAATGACGACTAATGAATTATTATACGAAATGAATTTGTGTCTGCGATATCGTTTTATTGTGGAGTAAGATGAGGGTTTGTGGGTTGTTTGATCTGTTTGTAGTTTTTTCTGCTATAAACGGCTGAGCCAATTTTACTCAGGCGAATTCCAGGATGGTGGGCTAGCAGAAAATATTTCAAACTTAAAAAACGAAATCGTGATCAAACATAAAATTTCGGTGGTAGTGAAGCCACAAATATTTCGTCTCGCATCCATCCGTCGAGTCTGACTGAATGTGTGTCTCTACAAGCATCTTCACCCTTAACAATTAGGTCGATTGTGATTTAAATACTTTACTTGGTCTATTTCATCTAACAAGCCTCACAAAGCAACTTAGACCCCAGTATTCCCCTCCAAACGCAGTGTTGGGAATTTTGTATCTATAAGCAAATTAAGGCGTTTTCATCTGATGGCAAAGTTCATGTTCTGCTCCATAAATAAGCACTCAACAAGCACATTTTAGTTGCTTGAGAGGAGAAGAAGAAGAAAAAATAGAAACCTGCCGTGATGAAAATGGGAATGTAGTAGGCGATACGCGAATAATGCTGAGGATTTGGAAAGACAATTTTTCCAAACTGCTAAACGACAAAGATGTCCACAATTCCGCTGTAGACCCGAACAATCCATATGTCCTGGACAATGATGGCCCAAATATACATCCTACAAGATGTAAAAACAGCGATTTCAAGACTCAAATCGTATAAGGTTTTGATTTGAGGCTAGATGGCCCACCAGCCAAACTGTTTAAATCAGCTGGAGATGATCTAGTCAGGAGCGTACACCCACACATCTGTAATATATAGTCGGAAGAAAGTATGCCCAATTTATGGAAACTTCGACATCGTATGCCCCATCTACAAGAAAGGAGACGCTGTGAATTGTCCTCAACATCGCTTTTAAAATTGTCTTGTCTATCTTGTGTGATTGCCTTGAACCATTTGCCAACGACCTGATCGGCCCCTATCAGTGTAATATTTAGGCGAGGCAAATCAAATCAAATCAACCATTGACCAAATTTTCAAACTCCGACAGATTTTAGAGCAAACCCAAGAAAACCAAATTGATACACACCATCTTTTTATCGATTTTAAAGTCGCCTATGATAGCTTTAATAATAATTAATATGGAGCCATGTCGCGTCTCGGCATCCCTGACAAACTCATTCGCTTGTGCAGGATGAGCGACCGTGGAGAATTCTCGCTGCTCCCTAAAAGTCGGACAGAACATCACCGACGCTTTTGATGTCGAAAAAAGTCTACGACAGAGCGATACGCTATCTTGAAACCTCTTTAACATCGTACTTGAAGTTATTGTGCGTAACTCAGAAGTCAACTCCAGTGGTACAATTTTTTCAAAAGTCCGTTCCACTCCTAGCTTACGTGGACGATATTGACGTTATCGGCGGAACATCACAATGGGCAGTTTAAATTTTGAAATAGTCAGAGACTTTGCATATCTGGGTTCCACTATAACCCCGCACAACCACATCAGTGCAGAGATAAAGCGAAGAATCACTTTGCCAATCGCTGTTTCTTCGGGCTAAGAAGGCAACTGAGCAGTAAAGCGATCTCTCGAAGAACCAAAGAAGATCTTAATTATCCCAGTCCTGCTGAATAGGGCGAAGGCAGGGACATTGAGAAGAGCCAGTGAGAACCTTCTGGGTTGCTTTGAGAGAAAGATTCTCCGAGTTATGTTCGGTCCAGTGTGCATCGGCGGAGAGTGGAGAAATAGATACAATCACGAGCTATACAGGCTTAATAGCGAATCCGATATGGTCTGCGGTTAAGATGGTTGGGTCATGTGGAGCGTATAAACACAGACGCACCAGCCCGTCGAGTTTTCGTATCCAACCGCGATGGACCGCGTGGAAGAGGATGACCATATCTTAGGTGGCGCGCTCAATTGGAGAACAACATCAACCAAATTATGTGCGCAACTGGAGGCAGCTACCGAAGGACCGAGCTGGCTGGAGAGGCTTGTTGGCTGAGGCCGAGATTCAACCTGGATTCTGAGCGCCACCGAAAGTAAGTACACAGCTCATTCTAAATTATGACAATTTGGTTTGGTGGCAAGCTCTGGAGAAATCCACGAACTTAAAAATACTTGCCAAAGTACAAAGATGGCACGCAATAGTAATACTTGGGTAATGAAGACTAGCCCAACTGCGGGTCAAGAAGCGACCTTAAATCTATTTGTAAAAGGATCAGTAGCAAACAGTGCCCTTCGGCTCAGTCAAACCAACATCTGGAGAACTAATCAAAGCGGTCATTCCGCGCATCTTACAAAAACATTGGCAACTTCAACAAAACTTTTATTAGCAGCTTCCCCAACAGACAAGATTGGGAAAACAGTATACCTTAAACTTATAGATCAACTTTTACTACCTTCACTGATGTCTCTAAAATAAATGCTGTAGTAGTCCGGTTTCTTCTCAGAAAACCTCGACCTTGACAGTTCATTCAGGCTCCCGGCGGCCGGCCATAGCCGTGTCTTCCATGCCACGCGATTGGCAATGAAAAGTCTACTAACCAAATATTCATGATGGCGATATCACCCGCTGATATCAACTTTTTCATTGATAGTCAAGCAGCATTCAAGCGATTTCTGCCACTCAAATCAAGCTAAAATTTTGTTTCCTGCTATCGTAAAAAGCTAAGGGTTCTTGGTATGCAGATGCAGCATAATGTAAAACTCTGCTCTATTACCGGTCACAGTGGTGTTCAATAGAAGAAGACCGAGACTCCGATGGAGCACACAGGTGGTAGAGGACCTTAACCAACTTAAACTGAAGACAGCTAGCCAGGGACCGAGCTGGCTGGAGAAGTCTGTTGGGTAAGGCCCTGGTCCGACCTGGACTGTAGCGCAACCATAAGTAAGTAAGTAAGTAAGTGGTGTTCAAGAGAAGGCTCAGTACTTGATCCCTCTCTCATAGACCATAACATCAAAACCTCTCAATGCCAATTAAAATGAAATATTAGTAACAATATCATCCAAAACGCAAATGATAAATGGAACCTCCTAGAAACCTGCGGTAACACCAGGAAACTCTAATTACGACAAAAAAGATCCGATAGGCCTACTTCCTTAAATAAAAATATATACTTGGCTACCACAAAATGAAGATGTGGCTTAGCACAGACGACATATGTAGAGGCTGCGGCAATAAAGAAGAGCACAAAACAACGCTCACTTCCTATGCCACTGTCCAGCACTCTTCAAATCTAAGAAAAAATTTGTAGGCAACTATTTCATCAACGAACTAGAAGAACTATCCGAACTCCCAGGCAATCGCCTGCTGAACTTTGTCAAGTCCTCTTAATGGCTTGATCAACCATAGAGTTCATAGGTTAAAAAAAAAACTTTCAGGAGTTACAATACTTCGGGGTATCACAAGGGATCTACATTGATCTTAGTGTGACAGTTACAAAATCAACTGTCAGGCAAATACCTAAGTCTTTCCCAAAGTCGAAAAAATCAAGTGTACCACTCGATTCGCTGTCAATCTTCAAGTCTTGTTTCATGGAAACCTTTCAAGTCACTTTAACTCACATTAACCTTACTTCGCCAAATTGTGGAATTGACAAAATTACGCGAGTGAATGATAATGATAGCTAAAAGTGACATTCCAGTGCATTTCGGCACAATATTCAATAGAAATTCCATTCAGTAAAAATGCAACTTATAAACATCAGAAAAACATTTGTTTCAAATTCCATAGCCATACAAGAATATCAAAAGAAAAATAAACAAAAAATGATTACGTATACGACGTAGTGTACGCTTTTAATAATTTTACTAGCATGGGCCTCAAAGAACTCACTCTTAATTTTTGATTAACATTTTGATTTCAAAACATATTTTTTGTCTTGTTTTTAACAATTTGCAAATGCTAAATATTCTTTCATTTTTAGACTGTTGCTGGTGTCCCGCAAAGAATATCGAGTAAGATGACTGCAAGGCCGAATGGCATCTCTCCTCAGAACCATACATTGAGAACAGGTAATGTCTTACAAAATTTTAATTACATGTCTCTAGTTCTCTTTGTTTAATTTTTTTTATAAATGGACTTTAAATGTTAAAGCAAAAATGCGTGAGAAAAAAAAACATAATAAAATGAAAAATCCTAACAAAGGTCTTCATTTTTTTCTGAGTTTCCATTAAAAATGGTAAAAAAAAAAAATATGTAAATGTTCCTCAATTAACACAAATGAAAAAAAGGAGAGAACAGTCGATGTGCTAATATCTCTCTGTTCGCTTTTAATTGAATTCTCATAGTTCAATGCTTTAATTTGATTCTTTCGTGCTATTTCATCAATTTGTAATCCCCTTGTTTTCGTTTTTCTTTTTTCATTTTCTTTTGGTCTCATTCCAGCAATGCAAACAACATCCCAATGGAACGAACGATCATCTAGTCCAGAAACTCTACCAAGCGATATGTGAGTACAATTATGTTTTTTTTTTAATTCTTTTCGTTCATATGCTTTCGATTATCCTTGGTCATGAATAAATACCGCATTTTGGCTGCGTTTATCTCGATTATTTTCACAGTCATTTTTTTTTTTTACAAAATCTCATTTATTTTTTAACTCGTTTTCCTCACATATTTTTTTTTTCTCCTAAGCAAGCGGGGCTTTCAAATTTGAACAAACAAATTGGCTTTAACCACACTTTCAATCCAATCGCCAAATGCATTTTTTTACATTTCTTTTTGTTTACGTCCAGAACAGCATTGCATTTTCTTTTTTATTTTTTTGTTATATTTCATTTCCGCTTCTAAGTGTTTTCTTATTGTCAAAAAAGATATTTATATAGTTAAGGAAAAAAACAAGTTCTTTTGGGGTTTAATTTTTATTTTTTTATTTAATTTTAGCAAAAAATTGAAAACTCGTGAGTCGAAAATTAGTGGAACAATGATTTTTAATATGTCCCTAAGGTTAGCGATGTTTTGTGACGCAAATGCTAAACTTAATGCGCAATTAGCCAATTAACAAAATTTTAACACTTATTCAAGAAAACAACCAACGAAATTTCCAACGTAATTACTTGTTTTCTTTTACGTTTACGTTTGTTGGTTGATGTTTTTGTGTTGTTTCGTATCTAAGCTCATTTGGGTTTTCTAACAAAGTGTGAGTGGAAAATTGTGTAGTGTTTTTGCAAGACAAAATTTGCTTTAGGAAAAATATATGATTTGTGTCAGAAAAAGATTAACCCAACTGCCAATTCGGTTTGCTGACTCGAATTGTCCCAGAAATCGGTCTAGAAAACAATTAAACAACAAAAATAATTGCCATCCGCTGACAAAAATTGACAGCTTTTGGCAAGATTAGACACGAATCTAGGTCGCCAAATATCGATGAGGTCCTTAATCCGTCAAAATCTTCCCCATTAGCTGAAAATAGAGAGATCAGACACGAATCTAGGTCTTACTTACTTACTTAAGGTGGCGCTACAGTCCGTTGTGGACTTGGCCCTCAATCAACAGTCTCCGCCAGGCCAGCTCGGTCCTTAGCTAGCTGTCTCCAATTTTGCACTCCAAGTTGATTGAGGTCCTCTTCCACTTAGTGCGCCACCTAAGTCGCGAGCTTCCTCTCCTCCTACATTACTCGGGAATAGTGTCGAAGGCTTTTCGGGCCGGAGCATTGGTGTCCATCCGCTCTAAATGACCGAGCCATCTGAGTCTCTGGACCTTGACCCTTCTGGCTAGGTCCATGTAGTTGTACAACCCGTAAAGATGACCCGAAGAACTTTCCTCTCGAAACAGCCTTAGGCATTTTCATCCGATTTTGTCAAGGTCCATGTTTCTGCACCATACAGCGAATCTATGTCTCCAGAGGGATATTTCGTTCTAAATATTACGGGTTTGCCCCGAAAACCGATGACGTTCTTAATCCGTCAAAATCTTTGCCATCCGCTGATAAAAATGACTGTTTATGGCTCAATAGTGAGGTAAGACACGAATCTAGGTCGCCAGCGGGATATTTCGTTTATTACGGGACGACCCCGAAATCGATGAGGTTGCTAATCCGTCAAAATCTTTGCTATCCGCTTATGAAAATTGACAGTTTATGGCTAAAAAGAGCGAAAAGACACGAATTTAGGGCGTTCTAAATTTTACCGTTGTAGAAAACAGTTTTAAAATTTGACAATTAGATAACTGGTCATGGTCGAATTATCAAGAATAGAGGTTCATCCATAATCCGCACAACTTGAATGTGGAGTGCCTAACTTTCTTCTTTTCAGCTTATTTTAATATTCAAGACCAACCATCAATTATTTTTAAATTTATTGACATAGCGTCAAATTTTCCTATTTTTGTTCACAGAAATATTTCCCCTCGTTTTCTAACACTCCGAACAAAAATATTTGACCTTGGTAATTAAATAACTCCAACCCCTTTTGAGCTAAGCACAACTTAACACTTTCAAAAGCCCTTAGAAGTAATTGCTCACAGTTCTCTGAATTTAACGGGGAGTCATACAAAAACTGTCGTGACATTTAGTTTTTTCTTTCTCTCTCCTTCTTTCTACCTCCCGAATTTGTTTGAAGTACATTTCACTTTTGGAATAATATTTATACAAGTCCCTTTTTTGAGAATTTTGCAGTAAGTTGTTTGCTCACAAAAGTACATCCATAGAAACTTGTCATTTCGTAGAATTTAGAGCGATTAAGATAAAAAGGAACGTCTCGTCATCTGTGGTACTGAAAAAAATTAATAGTTATATCAATGAATTAAAAAAAAAAAAACCATTACCAAGTTCTCGCATTAATTCAGTTTTAAGGATTCTAAACTTGCCCTAAAAAGGCGAACCAGTCCACATAAAATCTATTCAGATTTGCTATTGACAGAAAAAATGTCAACAAAACATAGGCTTAACTTGTTTATTTAATCAATCCAACACTATATTGTGTTGGCGACAGATTAACGAGTGCAAAACAAAAGAAAAAAGAGAAACCAAAACCACCACCTCCACCCACTTGCGGGTTAACTAACTTCTTAAGCTATTTCTCTCTGTTAAATGAAAAAGAAAATTTATCTATGCATATAGAACACGTTGACAGACAAAAAACACAACCGTGTCTGTAAAGAACACTTCATCAACCATAAGGAATGTGAACACACGAGTATAGAATAGATTAGATAGATAGATAGATCCACCGATACGGATCCGATGATACAAAAAAATAGGGAACATTGTTGTTTACAAGTTTAAGGTTACTGAATCGAAATGAATGCACACAAAACACTCACCAACCAGAAACAGCCCCAAGAAGTCTTAGAAAGGTCGTTTGCCCTTTTGGAAGCCTTTACAGACACTCGACGACGACGGACGCGAGGGTCGACATTTTCATGGCGATGGCATACACAAAAGGAGAATAATGTTAACTTCGAACTGGGCGCTCGCTGCTCTTATAGCACTCTAACTAAACAAAAACCAAATGCTTTTGATATAAATTTAATGGGATCGTCATGCTTGTGATTTAACCGGATGGAATTATGGCATAATACTGCTTTTGTTTCTCTCTATTTGGTTTCTTGTTTGCTATTTTCTTCTCCGCGAGAGGATTAGTCGGAATATTTGTCTACGGCAAGGATGTGCTTGGGCATAAATTAAGAGGTTAATCTTGCTCCTGCTACCTAGCAATGGAGACTTTGGAGAGGGTGTGTCTGCACTGAAAGAATTCGGCAGCAATGAGGCGTGATTATAAATACTAGAAACGCCACAAATTTTCAAACACATAAAATACCAGTCATTCTTTTGAATTTGCTTTTCGCGAACATTTTCTGGGAGAGTTTTGTTGAGAGTACTGTTTATTTATGAAGAAAAGATTTAGGGGTTTTAAGTTTTAAAAATCATTTGTGTGTCTAAATCGCTTATTGTGTTTTTTCAGTACCTTCTTAATTCTACACTTTAAGTCATCACATTATTAAAAGAGTGTTTTTATTTTCATTCTCATATGAACAACAATTTTGGTTAATCTAAAAATGTTTTTGTTGTTTTCTTGGTTTTTGATTGATCGATGTGTTGTTGATTTCAAAATTTCTTTAAACCCTATTTACCCTATTTTTAAAAATTAAGAAAAAAAAATAGAATTAAGACTACCCCCAAATTTGACTTGCTTTTTTGTATAAATGTTCTTTTTTATACACAACACTTTTTTATTCTTATTATTTATTACGATAAATATTTCAATTGTAGGAGCCTCTTACAATATATTGATGAGGAGCTCAAGCTCAGGTAATTATAGTTTATTTCAAAAGAAATAGAAAAAAAAAACAAATTAGAAACAAAAATACATTACACACACACATACATAAATCATCCCTTTTTCTATGCTCATAAAACTTTGTCACTGTAATTCAATTGATTTACAAAAACAAACAAAAAATTGTACTCATTTTCACATCATTTACATCCTTACATAACAACAATACATTTTATTGAACAATTTTATTGAAAATAGATATTTTGTAGAGTTTTGATTGTTATTTTGAAAAAAAAAAAAAAAACATCACACAAAATGTACAAAAATACAATACAACAGAAAAATTATGTACAAAAATTATATTATATGCTTGTGTATAAGTTTGTTGGCTAAATTTGTTTGGTTTGGGTGTTACCAGCTTTTGGGTTTTTATTTGTTTTTATATCATTTCTTGTTTGTTTAAATCTCTGTTTTTTTGGAATTGTGGTTTCGGTTTAAATTTAAATTGCATAGAAAATTGAGAAACGTTTTTCAAATTAAATAAAAATATTTAAAAAAAAAAATACAAGAGAACCCTAAAATCATTTAACCTTAAGGCGGTTTCAATAAATAAAGTTTAAAATCTAAAAAAAAGGGAAAGAATTCATAAATGTTTTCCGCAACATTTCTTACTTCTTGTTGATGAAATTTGCTTAAGTTTCGTGAAAAATCGATCTGAGTGACACCAATCAACCTTTCTTACTTACTTAAGGTGGTGCTACAGTCCGTTGTGGACTAGGGTCTAAATCAAGTCTCCGCCAGCCAGCTCGGTCCTTAGCTAGCTGTGTCCAGTTTTGCACTCCAAGTTGATTGAGCTCCTTTTCCACTTGAATGTGCCACCTGAGTCGCGATCTTCCTCTCTTCCTACATCCCTCGGGAATAGTGTCGAAGGCTTTCCGCTCTAAATGACCGAGCCATCTGAGTCTCTGGACCTTGACCCTGTATCTTCTTCGCCATTCCCCTTCAATGCACACGGGGCCAAAGATGACCCGAAAAATTTCCTCTCGAAACAGCCTAAAGCACTTTCATCCTTCTTCACCATACAGCAGGACTGGGATAATGAGTGTGTTGTAGTTGCTCGAGAGAGGGCTTTTCCACTCAATTGCTTTCTTAGCCCAAAGAAACAGCGATTAGCAAGAGTTATTCTTCGTCTGATCTCGGCGCTGTGTTATTGCCCGTGTTTATAGCGGAGCCTAGGTAGACAAACTCTTCTACTACCTCGAAGTTGTATGCGTCTATTGTGACGTTCTGTCCGAGCCGTCGGTGTTGGGTGTCCTTCCTCGAAGACAGCATATACTTCGTTTTTCCCTCATTTACCGCTAAGCCCATTTTTGCCGCTTCTGTTTTAATTTCACGCTGTGTTCTTCCCATTATATCAATATCATCGGCGTACGCGAAAAGATGAACAGATTTTTGGCAGATAGTGCCTCTGGTGTTGACGTTGGAGTTCTGCACTATCTTCTCAAGAACGATGTTAAAGAAATCGCACGACAGTGCATCGCCTTGTCTGAATCCTTTTTTGACGTCGAAAGATTCCGTGAGCTCGTTGCCAACCTTGATGGAGCAGCGTGAGTTCTCCATCGTCATTTTGCACAAGCGAACGAGCTTGGCAGGGATGCCAAAACTAGACATAGCTTTTTACAGTTCGTCTCTGTAGATGCTGTCATACGCGGCCTTAAAATCGATGAAAAGGTGGTGGGTATCGATTTGGAGTTCATAGGTCTTTTCCAGGATCTGCCGCAACGTGAAAATTTGGTCGATGTTGACTTTCCTGGCCTGAATCCACATTGATGAGGGCCAATCAAATTGTTGACGAAAGGCTTCAGACGTTCACATATTAGGGCAGAGACGATCTTGTAGGCGATGTTAGAAAACTTATTCCTCTGTAGTTGGTGCAGTTTAGAGGATCTCCCTTTTTCAGGATCGGGCAAACAATGCTGAGGTTCCATTCATCGGGCATGCATTCCTCTGACCATATCTTACAGATGATTTGGTGCATGCTCCTATCTAGCTCGTCGCCTGCTGCTTTGAACAACTCAGCACCTAGTCCATCTGCTCCAGGGGCTTTGTTGGATTACAGCCGTGATATTGCGGTTTTCACTTCTTCTAGGTCGGGTTCACGGAATTGTTGGCTATCATCCGTCCTGTCTGACGGTGGTATTTTGTTCGTCGTCGCCGTTATACAGTCTATCAGAAGTGGTCTTTCCAAATCCCCAGCATTGACTGCGATTCTACTATGATGTTCCCTTGTTTATCTCGGCAGGCATCGGTTCTTGCTCGATGACCTTGAGCCAGCTGTTTAATTCATTCCTGCTGACACTAATCAACCGTCATTTCAATATAACTTCTATCATAAGCCGACATAAACGACGAAAGCTAAATGTTGTTTGGATTCAAAGTATATTTGACAGAAATACCCTCCTAAATAAGAGTCGTGTGGCAACATATTTATTTGTGGTAAATGGATTGGCTGTCAAAATTCTGTTTTTCGCCCTTTTAGGCGGTCAGTAAGATATCAATTCAGTTCGAATCAGCGTCAGGCTTCCGTAGCAAAGGATCCAAACTAGTAAGTTTACCGTTGTTATCAATGGCCAACGTTATTGCGTCATGATTACAGAACTATTTTTGACGCGAAATGGAAGATATGGACTTGAACGACATGTGGTTTCGATAGGATGGTGCGACAAGATATGGACTTGGATTTGATTGTACTTCAAGTCGAATATAAAGCTTTTGAAATATAGGGTCATTCATTTCGTGGTTTCAAGTTAGTAGCGTTGGCATTTGATACCTCGAACACTTAACTGTCATCTGAAGTGTCATAATATTAGTTGAATATTTGCCATTTACGATAATGAATCGCTTATCAATCGAACAAAGGGGTAGTTGGGTGTTTGAACAACAGACAATAAACACCGATTGTTTGGTGTGCTCTATGATCGACGAAGAGAAAAAAACAATAGAGCAAATGTGAGCGCGTTCTAATCCCTCTACTCCGAAAGCGGTTAATTTTTTTTAGATAATTTCAAGACGAACAATTTGTTCTTTGCCACTATTGACCTCCGGGAAATATTCACGAAAAATTTCGTGACCTTTTGACTACCATAACTTTTTTAGCCGGCACGTTATCAATGTCGAGTTTTAACATCTTCATAACAGCACTGTAATAAAGGTGTGCACACAAATCTATTCCACTAGGAATTATTCCGCAGACGAAACCTAAAATGACTGGATTACAAAGCTTAAGCGACTTTCATTATAAATTCAGTGTGTGTAAGGGAATCTAGCGATTCCGAACGGCACTTTTCCATAACAAATGGTACTCTTGAACCTTTGGCAGTGATTCCCAAGAGGCAATACTCATGAAAAATGAAATAAAAACATTTAAAACGCTAGTAGGATTAGAACATACACCTTCTTTGTATCTGGTCAACGCACATAACCGATTGTAAACAAATACTTCCAATTAAGATTTCATCCGTCATGCGATAACTCCACGACATTATAAACTTAAGTGTAATAAAACTTTTAAGCGAAACCAAGATACAAAACGAAGGTTATGCTGAAGCAAATGTACTTCCTTAGAAGGAGATCATAAAAGCTAGTCAGACGCGTCCTTATTGGTAATTCTAAATGCTTCTAACATTACAACTACACTATAAATCTTTCATTTTTATTGTTTCCATTGAACCAATAACAACAACAATCATCATCATCATTAAACCATTAATTTACTTTGATTTATTGACAAAATCCACGGCTTAACTGCGCTTGTTAATTTTAAGGATAAACACTTTGCATGTATTTAGTAAAATGTAATTTACGAGCTGGAGGTGTTTCCCATTAAAATCTTTTGGGTTGTAAAAGTTTAACGACATAAATTGAGTGAAAACGGTTTCCTAGAGCTGCCTATCTCTCTCTGTCTTTCTCTCTTTTTATGTTTTCTTCTATTTGTATTCCTTTGAAATCTGACATTTTCTAAACCGCATCCCCTCTTCCAGAGCAACCTTACCACTCACCGAAACCAATACCAAAGAAATACTCAATCCTGATTGTTTGTGTCCACATTCGTCAGTCAATGGCGTTAGCCCAAGCAGCAGCGATGGGGCTAACAATAGTGAACGAGGAGGAGGTGGTGGTGTTGGCGTTCTTAGTGGCAATTCAGGACCACTATCGACGAGTATGATAAGTAATTTACGAACCACAGCTGTTGATACAGTGATGCCATCGTCATCCAGCAATGCCATCATGAATACGAGCATCAGCAGCAATAATAGTAATAATATAAGTAGTTCATCCAATGGTCAAATGTTGCTAAGAGAAAACAGCACTGGAAGTGGACATGGCGGCGGTGGCGGCCATGGTCCAAGTGCGAGTGCTGCCCAGGCGATCTATGCAAATTTGGAAAGTATGTACGCAACTGTGTCGGCAGCGACATCTTCGTCGTCATCGTCATCAGCAGTGACTGCTGCTTCGAGGACGACAGCCAACGATGTCTCGAACAGCAATAGCAATAACTTTGTACGAAGTAGTAGCGATGCGACTAGCAGCCATAACTGTGATTTTAGGAATGAAAGTAATCAGGTGAGTTTCTCTCTTGCATATGTGTTTCCAAAGGAACTTATAGACTTTTTGTTGATTTTCCAGAATGGAGTTGAAGATTCTCCACGACGACATAGTTCGATGGACCAATTGATGGGCTTACTCAACGATATGGGTAAATCCTCAAGGACGAGAAGCCTAAGTGATAGTGGAACACAAGAAGAAGGTAAACTTCCCCTCGATACTCACATTCCAATTCATTTCATTTGTTTTCTTTTCCCCGAAGAAAAAGAAAGAGAAACCCAACCCGATCTACTCAACAATACACCTCCTGTGCCTCCGAAGAGATCCCATCGAAGACGACACACCCCGCCACGTCCCATTTCCAATGGTCTACCGCCAACACCAAAAGTCCATATGGGCGCATGTTTTTCGAAAATCTTCAACGGCTGTCCACTGCGTGTACACTGCACAGCCTCATGGATCCATCCGGAGACTCGAGATCAGCATTTATTGATCGGAGCCGAAGAGGGTATATTCAATTTGAATATGAACGAATTGCACGATGCTGCCATCGATCAGTTGTTCCCGCGACGAACAACTTGGCTATATGTGATTAAGGATGTCTTAATGAGTTTGTCTGGTAAGTCCTTCCGATCATTCGATCAAGTCCTCTCAAACTAACATGTAAATTTCTTGATTTTTAAGGAAAATCCTGCCAACTTTACCGACACGATCTAATCGCCCTACACTCCAAACAAACACATCGCTTCTCCCTGCACATGAATAAGATTCCCGAAAGACTGGTACCGCGCAAATTCGCCCTCACAACGAAAGTTCCCGACACCAAAGGTTGCACCCAATGTTGTGTCACACGCAATCCATACAACGGCTACAAGTACTTGTGTGGTGCAACGCCATCTGGCATCTTCCTAATGCAATGGTATGATCCGTTGAATAAATTCATGTTGCTCAAACAATGCGAATGGCCATCGAATTCGGGTGTCATTGGTGGACATATTGTCCAGAATGGTGGACAGACTCCGGTCTTTGAGATGATCATCACACCGGAGCTGGAGTATCCGATTGTGTGTACGGGAGTCCGGAAGGGTATGAACGGCAGCTTGAGACTGGAATTGATCAACATGAACAGTGGTATTGACTTTATTCCATCCAAAGACAATTGAACTTATGATTTTTTTGTTTTTCACTTGTTCGTTTTTAAGGTGCGGGTTGGTTCCATTCGGACGATTTGGAATTCGATGGAACAGCGACCATGGTACCGAGACGGGAGTTCATCAAAGTCGTCAAAGTGCATCAGGTTGAGAAGGATGCAATTTTGGTATGTTATGGCAATGTCATACAAATTGTAACGCTCCAGGGCAATCCAAAGCAGCACAAGAAAATGGTCTCACAATTGACTTTAGATTTTACTGTCGAGAGTATAGGTGAGCATCAATTTGAGGATAAGATTATTTTTTGATGATTTTTAATGACGTCTTTTGTTACAGTCTGTTTACCGGATAGTATTTTGGCATTCCATAAGCACGGCATGCAGGGCAAGTCGCTTAGGAATGGCGAGGTAACACAGGAAATCAAAGATATGTGTCGAACATACAGGCTATTGGGATGTGATAAGTAAGTTGAGATTTCTATTTAATTTTTTCAGCAGCTGTTTCTCTGACTGAATGTAAGTAATGGTGCTCTCTTCTTCCGCTAAGAATTGGTTTAGGCTTCCATTTTGATTAAATTGAGGTTTCGAAAAATTTTCTAATCAAAGCAATGAGTTAATGAACCAAAATTATTTAATGTTAACATATCGACGTGAAAAGTGGCGCATCCTTTGTAGACCAACCAAAAACGATTTGTTTAAAAAGTTCGCTAGGCGTCGTTTGAATACCTTCATTTAATCATAAATAAACTCATTCCAAGGTAGCTTTAGTCCGCGTTCTATATACGAAGCATTATCACATCTCCCGTCATCTGCGGCACAACCGGCACTCAGACCAGGCCTCCTTCATTAAGTTCTTCCATGTATCACGATTGTTGTACGACATCCTTCCAGTGCAAATTTGGTCTGCCACCTCTGTTTCGTACCATGGATTGAACCGCAATGGTTTTTTACGGACCGGTTCCTATTCGCTGACACGAACTAGGTGTCTAATCAACCGGAGTCTACCACGCTTAATTTTTGTCATCATGTTTGCTTCAAGGAAGATCTGATATAGTTTGTGATTATATTTCCGGAATCGTCCAGCCTCATTTACGAAGCCCATTAAAAAAGGAACTTTCTCATCTATTTCTGCTTCTATGGTGACCGGCGGCGTGTGGAACATACCCTCATCCTCGTACTATGCCGATTTGAAACAAGTCTGGCCGTGCGTGACAGTTGAGAGCAAAATGTTGAATATTAGCTTAGATTAGGTTACGGTGGCTGTCTAGATGTTGTTGATTCACTTAGAAGTTACACCCACTAAAGAAGTTACCCATGGGAGACATGTGCATAGAAGGTGTTGGACTGTTTTCTGTTCCTCCACGTCCAACTAGCTTAGACAGAAGTCATTTGTGCAGACCCTCATCTTGATAGGATAGCATGTCTACCTAACCTATGAGTCAGTGTCCTGTTATGACTCCAATTGTGGAGCTTATACTTTGTCTGCTTAGGAAATCAAGTCTTTTGACCACTTCAGGTCTTTGCTTGGCAATGTTTGATTGTTAGGCAATGTTTGATTCTAGAGCATATTATTTGAGAAGATGTTTGCATGTAACAAGTGTTCCTATGCTGTATCTTTGTCTAAGAGTGGGCAGAAGCCTTCCGCTTTTAGCGAGCTCATCAGCTTTGCAATTTCCCGGAATGTCTCTGTTGCCCTGTGGACTCTTTGGCTCTGTGGACTGTTCTGTCATCTAATTCAGAAATAATCGACAGTCGTGGACTGTGAGAGAATTTGTCGAGCCAGATGCGAGAGATTTGAGAGCGGCTTGGCTGTCCCAGAAAATACGTATATCCTTAAAAGATATAACGTTTTCTTTGAGCCAGGATAGTGCCTCTTTTATCGCCATTACTTCTGTTTGGAACACACTACATTGATTGGTAAGTCTTAATGATAAACTTAGATTCAGTTGTTACGAGTAGATACCACTTCCAACTATGTAGTCGGTCTTTGAACCGTCTGTATATAAGTGTATCTATTTTTTCCAGAGGTTAGGATACATGAATATCGAATCCCGAATTGGGGTGGTTAGTCTAGGAGATCTGGTAGAAATCTGAAATTTTACATATAAGATAGTAGTATGACCAGTGTTGTAACTTATCCAATGAAACGTAGCTCCAACTCCAAGCCGCACGCATGAGTTGGCTTCCACCATTTTGGAGATGATGCAAATACCTGCTGACCACTGGACTTTAATGAGATTTTTCAAATTTACCATCTTGTCCAGTGCGGTCCACCAACCACCAAACGACTACTAAATAAGTGAATATCGGTCTTAATACCAAATGTATAGCTTATTTTTGGGGAAGGCCCCATTTTGAGCCTAATGGCCGTTTTACAAGTAAGGAGTGCTACAGTTGCCTTCTTTACTCTTTCATCAATATTTGCCTTTCAACTTATTTTTTTATTTTAAATGATCGGAAAAGTTTAGGGGTATTCTGCTTCCAATGATGTTAGCAGGTCGTTAACTATTATGTTCCATAAAAGAAGCGAAAGGACCCCACCTTGGGGGGTACCTCGATTCACCGATTTGGTGGTAGTAAAACTCTTCATGCTTGAAGTTATTGTCCTGCTATTAAGCATGAGCCTTGTTAGATAAATTAATGTTGAACAATTAATCAATTAATTGTTTTTTTTTCGTAATAGAAGTGGGTTTTGAGTAGATCACCGGAATGTGTTGGGCAGCAGTATTTTCATTTGATATCTTGTGATGTTATTGAAGATTTCCAGGTTTTCTAATAAAACGCGTTTGTGGATCTATTTTGATCGATTAAGTCTCCTGATTTAAACTTAATTTTTGGTTTCATTGAGTAACAATTAAAATGTTTTCATAAATTTACAGAGTCGTTGCCCTTGAAAGTCAGCTGTACAGGACTGGTTCACTTGGAAGTGACGAAGGACACGACCTCTACATTTTAGCAGGGCACGAAGCCAGTTACTAAATTTAAAATTAAAACAACAAAAACTTAAATACAATTTAAATTATGAGAAACCCCTAGCAACAGCAACAAACAAAAAGAAAGTAAATAAACATTAAATTTATTGAAAACAAAACATTAATTAATCTAAATTATTAATATTTTTGTTAACATTTTATTTTTTGTTTGCTTTACTATTTTTAAATACAAAAAAATAAAAACCTTTCAAAGGCAACTATGAATAACAACAAATTATATTTATGCAATGATAAAATGTATAATAAAAAATTGAAAAATCAATAAAAGTGAACCTAGTTATCCATTTGCCGGAAACCGTTTATTATTATTATTAAATATTTTTTTAATCAATAAATAATTATGTAAGCTCACAAAAAGAAAACAATTAATAAATAAATTCTAAGCAAAAAAACAAAAAACACTAAAGTAACACAAAATGCAAATTAATTATTTTTTATTTAAAAACGATAAAATTATGTAATGAACATTTAAGTATACAAAACAAAATATTTTATTTTAAATATAATAAAAGAAAAAATAACAGAAAAGTATATTTTTAATATTAGATCGAACAAATTTAAATCAAATAATATAAAATGCTATAAACGCATATTTGTGTACTATAGAAAAAAAAAACTAACATTTTTAATGAATAATTAATTAATGCATCATACAAAATTTTGAATGAAAATTTAATTATTTTATTTGAAGTGAAAAGAAAACTAAATATAATTAAGAGAACTAAAAACGCTATTTAATAAAAATAGAAAAGAAAGTTATAATGTTCGTTAAGTAAGAATGTAAAAATCTAATTATTTTTAACTCATTAATAGAAGCTTTTATTTAAAATAAAGAAAAAAATAATTAAATTTTAAATGTAACTTCCTCTCATCTTCCATCTCGGAGAGAAATTTAAAAGGACAAAGAAGGAAAAAACAACACAAAATATACCTTACATTTTATTAACAATAACTTTTTTTCGTTTTTGTTTATTTATTTATTTGCTTTGTAAAAAAAACTGTCTTTGGCAAAAGATGAAGACTTTCTAGAGAATAGAAGCCTGGGATTTGGAGGACTTAAGTTGTGGATCGGGTATTTGAAAGAGGAAGCTTGTCACTCTAAAGCTTCTACAACCATAGAAATAAAAGTCCATCGAAAATTTTATTTTTAATAATTTATAAATCCTGAATGCAATTTCTTATGCAGCTCCGAAATCATGGCGCGTCCGGAGATGCTGCTGTCTTCAACCAATTTTTCTGACACCTGCAATTGCTTGGTAGTTGTTACCAACTTTCGAATAACGATAACTAAAGTGTAGTTTTTTAGGGATTACTTTTGTTACAGAGTTTTCCGCAAAGTTCAATCAATTCATAACATGATAACGTAGGGATCGGATTTCCATGCAAATGCATGATTTATTCCGCCCTATCGAGAGGAATTTTCTCCGATTCCCTCCGAATTTTGCGTCGAGGTAGTTCTCCGACAAGCAAAATGTCTCCGGTTCGAAGGAAATCGGAGAAAATTCCGCTCCGACGGTTACCTCGATTGGGCCGATTATGAACATTTTAAAGGAAATTTCATGATTCGTATATTTAATTAGTCGCCCTGCTTAATACTTACTTATGGTGGCGATATCGTCCAGGTCGAACCAGGGCCTCACCCAAAAAACTTCTACAGCCAGCTCGGTCCCTAGCTAGCTGTCTCCATTTTCGCACGCAGTTGGTTCAGGTCCTCTACCGCCTATGTGCTCCACTTGAGTCGCGGTCTTCCTCTTCTGCGACGTCCTCCCGGGTTGGATTCGAAGACTCTACGAGCCGGAGCATTATTTTCCATTCGCTCAACATGACCCCATCTAAATCGTTGGACCTTAACTTTTCCCAGGTAGACAAAGTCCTTAACTACCTCGAAGTTAAATCTGTCTATGTTGACGTTTGCTCCAAGACGTCGATGTTGGTAGTCCTTTCTTGTCGACAGCATTAATTTGGTCTTGCCCTCGTTAGCCTCTAGATCCATCTTCCTGGCCTCCGTCTCAAGACTCACTCCCCTCGCATCACGCTGTGTTCTTCCAATTATGTCAATGGCGTCTGCGTATCCTAGTAGCTGGACGGATTTTTGAAAGATTGTGCCTCTAGTGTTGATATTGGAGCTTTGCACAATCTTTTCAAGAATGATGTTGAAGAAATCGCGTGACAACGCATCGCCTTGTCTAAAACCTTTCTTGACATCAAAAGCGTTTGTTAGGTCTTTTCCGACCATGATGGAAAAGCGTGAGTTTTCCATTGTCAACTTACAGACGGACGAGATACTTTCACTACTTACACAATTACGCCGGTTACAACTAACAACATTTCACTAAGATCTCAATTTGATTTTTACAAAATCATTTGGTGGAAAATAATTCTGAATCATCGGTGAGATAGTAACGGTGGCCTCACAAATTGTTCCTGTACTAATGTCAACAACATTGACATGACAGAAATCGAATCCTAATATTTTCATCTCCGAAAACTCAAGAATAAAATTCAGTTCAGATTGCTATAACTGGCCCCTCAGCTAAGATTTTGTGTTCCGCTTAAAAACTCTGATATCTCAGTTAGATGTTGTAATGTGGAACTCGACCATTGTGTGCAGGCATAGTAACATATTAACATGTACAACAGGCAACCGTAGGTATTTGTTTTTTTGCAAAGGTATTAAACCGACGTTTAATTGTATTTTGTATTTTTGAGCGCATATTTTAAGCGCATATTTTGAGATTTTTAGTGCATGAAAATCCGAACCCTTATTGATAGGGTTGTTGAGACCTGTCAAAACTCAAAAGTAGAGAGATGACATTTCCATATCTAATTGATTATGAATTCGATAACACAACACACGTCTTCACATTTGCCAGCATTAATGTCCTGCAACGCACCAACTTGATTTACTTGATTATTACGTTCGAAACTGTCACTCACACGTTGGGCGCCATTCCAGAAGTGTGAATAAATTTGTTGAAAAAGAAAACTAGCCATCTATATGTTTTTTTTTTGAATTTATTTTAAATAGAAGTTATTTGCTTGCACTGAACTGATAACAAATATAAACAAACAACATGCCTATAAAGCTTCATTTTTATATTTTGACTACAAATTAAACATTAAAAAAAAGTTGAATAAATAAAGTTCATCACATCCTCTTGTAAAGCAAACGAATTAAAATTAAACTAATTAAATAAAAAAAAATATTTAAATTTTATCTCTGAATACATAAAAGTAGATTCAGTAACGAGAATAGAAATTGACCTTCGATGTGTAATTAATTCCACCTGAAAGAAAAATAAACAAAAACCGACCACATAAACAATTCACCTCACCTAACAAATTCTCACCTCATGTTCAATCACTCTCATTAAATACATATAGGTATATAAAAATAAATTAACATAATTTTACATTAAAATTATTTCTTTCTAAATTTGACGATAAAAAAAACCTTGCTCTCGAAAATTAAAGAAAAAATAAAATCAATCGATTTAAAGATAACATTAACGTAGATAAGTTTAAGCAGACAAACAAAAAATCAAATTGAAATGGTTGTTTCATCGTGAATTTTCTCCGTTAATAAACAAAAAATATAGTTTTCAATTATGGTGAACCTCATCAAATAAAAAAAGAGTCAAGTTGTAAATAATGTCAATAAGATTTATTATAAAATTTAGGTTTAAAAAAAATCAACAAGAAAAAAAGTAAAAAAGAAAAAGAAAATTTAATTAGAGCCTAGTGTAACGCACACTTTAATCTGCTGGACAAACAAAAATTAATTGAAAGAGGAACAGTTCTTTTGAAAGGAAAAGAGACAAATAATGGTAACTAAATAAGGATATGTGTATATTTTATTGAACGAGAAATAGAAAAGAAAGCTAAAATTATGATCGAAATGTTTCGTATAGTAAGTTGGAATTAATAGGCATAGAAATAAATTAAATTTATTTAAAAATCATTAAATAAATGTTTTTTATTCAATGTTATTAAATGTGATTCAAGGAATAAATCTCACCCAAAATTAAATAAACAGTGTCATGGTGGAACCCATTGAAATGTCATATTTTAATTTCGATTTTGAATGTAAACGCAGCAAAAAGGTAATTTGACATCAAGAAATGCTTGACTATGGGCATGGAGCAAAGATTAAATAAGTTACATATTTAATCTTTGGCATGGAGTTCTATCCCTTTTGACAGCGCATACTTTTCAACCAATTTCAACTGTCATTTATCGGTCGTGGAGGGCAAACAAAGGCGGGATTTCCATACAATTTGAATTTTTGATGTAATTTTAAACTTCCCAGAGGAAGTAATTGCAATGGGTCCGATTTTGCGAATCTCGAATGTTTGAATATCTCCATGTTTCGAGGTCACTAGAATCCGAATCAAGCGTTCTTATGATGATGTCCGTGTGTTTATGTGTGTTCGTATGTGCGTTAAGTTTTTTCAGTTCAATTATCTCGCAAACAACTCATCGTATTGTATTGTCATAAAATTGGTCTCATTCGGTATTGTGTTGTTAAGAGTTGATGAGGTTTTGAGCGAAATCGGCTTAATGGCAGTTAAAAATCTAAGACAACCCTAATATAATGAAAATTATGATAGTTGCTGCAATAATTTCAATAACGCAAAAATCTTATAGCTAGTGTGAAAAAAATACAATATTCAGGAGTATCATAGACTATATTTGATTACTAGCTGACCCACCAAACGCTGTTTTACCATATAAATGTTAATCTTCGGATATACTATGCCGATTAGAAAAATTCTTTCACAAATAGAAAACTACAACATTCAGGAGTAATATAAGCTGTATTTTGTTAGGCAAAGTAGTTGTGCATGAGTCCATGAGTTGGTACGACCAACTTTTGACAGATGGCGCCACTGTTGTTCAATGAACTTAATGTATGTCCTCAAATCATCATTATCGAATTTTGAAAACCAACGTTCGTGTACATTGTCCATTGGCTGGAGATTTTGCGAAACAACTAATGTTTTTACTTATTTTTCTACTCTGGGAAAATAGTCGTGTGGACCACATGGATCGCACTCATATTTTTCTTTTTCTTAATATTTCAACAAAATCTATCTAAACAAGTTTTTTTTTTATTCAGGAAATGAAAATTTTAGTGTAAGCAAGGGATTGGATGCAAAAAGAAGGAAATTGTACACCGAAATGGACATTTTTTTGTTTATTTTAAAACAAACAACAAACAAAGAAGATAAAATAGTAAACTTTTAACTTTAATGAATGATAAATTTTCATTAATTTTACACTTGTTTAATCAATTTAGACCCAAGTGAGGTTGTTTGCCCTCCACGACGACAAGATGTCATCTCGTTTGACGTTTCCCTCCAGGGGCCTGATAATGGGATTCGTGGGTCGTGGCGGATCGTTTTCAATTCGACCTTTCAAATTCTACTCGCTTCGTTTTTCTATATTAACGAATTCGCGGCGGAGCGATAAAAATTCTTCCCATATTCCAGTGATTTAACACTTTTGGTTTGACTATTTCTTCAATATTCCAGTAAATAATAATAAACACTTTTTCGCCTATGAATCCTCGAGTAAAAAGCTTTCGGATTTCAACTCGCCAGCAGGCATTTTGGCATTTCAAATTCAGCTTCGAATTCGTTCATTGGTCGCATTCAAAACGAAGAAGGCGAAAGCGAAAGCAATAATTGAAAAATGTCAAACTCGCTAGCAAAACGATTCGCCGCGAATCCCATAATCAGGTCCCAGTTCTCTATTGTAATGTATAATGGTGTAAGTTTGCTAGTGCAGGAATTTGACAGCTGTCAAGTTGAATGTTGGCATTAATAACGAAACATTAATGCCAACATTTCACTATCAAACAAGGCTTTCAAACTATAAATGAAACTAACGAAAACTGGTGATTCGAACTTAACTTATTTTCGCCCATCGGGCTATGATTATAATCGTCATAATCCTCCGACTACAGCAATCGGTAAAGTTGTGGAGAAATTTGAATCGTTTCATAACACGCTCAATAAGACGGACAACAAGGTTCACAGCACAACCAATTATGGCTTTTTCATTAAAGAAGTTACATTGCCGCGTATTTTACATTTTGACCAAGTTTACGGGCCACCAAGTTTATATTTGCAATCATATTTTACTCAACCGTATTTATCTCTCTACCTCGAAAGTCACAACTTTTTAACGTGTAATCTAGGGCTAACTTTGAACCAGATGTAACTTGCAAACAAAATTAATAAGTTGGCTTTTGTCATATCTTTGTCTCAAATGCTAAACGATGGTGGTGATATCTTGAGACCTTTCACAGAAGAAATTTTTTTTACATTAGTTTGTATGGTAACTGCCTGCTTCGTTTGACAGTTTGGCTTGATAGTACTCGTTATGCCATATATTCATATATGAACCGAAACCTTCATTAGTTCAAATAATTTTGTAGATGAGAACTAAACTACTTTTAACTGTCACCTTAACCTTATATATTTTTTTCCAAATCTAAAACTTGATATTTTGCTCATCATACAAAAAATATAATATTTTATGATTGTAAGCATGCCCTAAATGTACAACATGCGTCAAGAATCGTTCTATTTCCAAGTAGTACACAAGCATCACGTTCACGTTACGTCAATTGACAAACGAAACAATACAAAATTGAAACATTTGTTCTCTCGCTGTCGCTTGTTAAAATAAAAGAGAACGAAGAAGAAACAGAAAAACTTTCGAACGGTGAAGTCGTGCTGCTGTCGCGCGAATTCTGAAAATAAATTTTAAAATGATTTCAATGTTATAAATTTCACTAATTAATTGTTTTATCGATGTGTTGTGATTAATCACTCACACTTGACGCCTTTTTGCGCGACTGTGCGATTCTCAAGAAGAAAAAAATTACTCAGACAGTCAAAAAACATGAATTCCAATTCGCTCTGTCAAAGTGACAAAGTACGATTTTCATCGAAAATGAAAATTTTAACTTCCTTGCGTTAAATTTATGTAAATTACTTTCAAAATTGTTATTTTCCAACAATCGTGTTCATGTCCAAAGTTCGAGTAGGTAGAATTTAAAGAAATTTCGCGAGTTTTCCCGACAAAAGAAAATGTTTTAACAAAATCGAAGAAGAGTGACGTCATTGTTATAAAGAATTTTATGATTTTTTTTTTCAATCAAATTGAACCTGACGGAGGAAAAATCAGAAAACGAAACAAAGTGGAATTGTTTGGTGTGACTTCAAGTGTTTGTTTTCATTGAATTAAAAAAAAAGAACAAAACTCCATCGAATTGTTTAAAAATTAGTTGCAAAAAATAGAACCTCTTCGTGAGGTTAGTCTGGGAAGCGAGGGTGTGAATCGCCCAAAAAAATTCTAATACGTCGCTGTCGTAATCGTAACTTGGTCGTGTCTCGTCCGTTCCATCTCAAGGTTAACGCATTCGAAGAAGACTCGGCTGTGCTCTTCTTTTATATTGACCACTGTATCCTTTTTCTTCTTCCCTCGTTTGATTTGAAATCGACTTTGTTTTGTGCAGAAAGAGAACAGAAAAAAAATTAAAATTAAATTTGCAAATTGTTTTTGTTTTGATTGGTTTTTGTTTGTTTTTTGGGGATTCGTTGACTGTTTATATTCGATACGAAAACGAACCCTCCAGAATTTCGGCATTTGTGATAGTTCCAGACAAAACAACATCTGTGCTTGTGTTTTTCGTGCCACTCAAGTGCTCCTTTATTGTCTCGTCTTTGTCACCTCTTCCAGTAAACGAGGAGAGAGGAGTCCTTTATTGTGCAAAATATAAAAAAAAATCCATCCACACCTTGTTCAATTAGATTATAAGAGGTAGACAACAACAACTGACCTTAGAACGAGCACCTCATTCAACCAAGCCATTCAGTGAGTGCCGTAGTAGCAGGTCCATCGTCAAAAGCCAAACCAACTCAACACTACCACCGCCACCACCCCCATTATAGTCATGGGAAGTGTTTGGAAGCGATTGCAACGTGTGAACAAACGTGCGGCAAAGTTCAAGTTTACTTCGTCCTATCATGAGTTACGTGTCGAGACCACCGCTAAGTGGTAAGTTGCATTATTTCTTTCCTCCTCTCCTTTTTTTTTGATTTCAGTTTGTGCATGGAAATTATGTTGTTTTTTCGTTTGTTGGAGCAAAGTGCATTAGAAGATCAGGTTGTGGACAAAGATGTCTCTGCCTTTGCCTTTTGCCACAAGCTTGTAAGGGACAAAGAACCAGAGAAGGAGCAGCAGCTGCTGCGTCTTCATTTGATTATATTTTATTTTTAGACGAGTTGTTTGGAATGAAGCTGTTGGTTGATGTTCATCCATTAAGGTACATTCCCACAGCTGGTTGTTATTTGTTCTTCTTTATGGAATCTGGTGTGGATTCTATAGAAGATGAGAGGAAACATGGGGATATAAGGAGATGAATTTCTAATAAAAAAAAAACGTCGGCCACAAAGCTGTTTTTGAATGAGGACAGGTTGGTTTTTATGTTCGAGAAGAAGGTGCTGACGTTGAGTTACGGTTTTGAATATTAAAAATAATAGGACACACACACTCGCACAGGTCCTTCTTTGAAGTTGCGAAAAAGGTTATCTACCTGCATCATCTTGTTGTGAGGGACTTGGTTCCGAGAAGATAATGTTACTTTAGTTGTGATTGATTGCGTTCTATTTTGTGGGTGGGCTGGGTATACGTCGTTAGAGATTTTTACTTTGTATTTGTTTTCTTTTTGTCTGTTTTGTTGTACAAATATTCGAGAAGAATACAATACCACATTTTATGTTCTGAAAAATGTTGCTTCCTTTTCATATTTTGCTCTTTTTGGGGAGAGTGATGTCTTTTTTTGTTGTTGTTGCACAAACATTTGTTGAAAAATTCCAACTCTACAATTTGAATACACCCATCACATGAGAGGAATAGGTATATATTTTCCTGCTCTCCATATGCTACATTCGAATCCTGGTACGGCTCTAGTACTTCACGGTTTAATTTCTGTTCTATTCGCTTTCCTAGAATTTCCGTATAAGTTTCAAACCAGTATCAATACTCCTTCATCCTCATATGCTAGGAAATCACAGCGCCGATCTTTGTTTGAAACCTGCGGATGCTTGCAATAACTATGTTCCAATCCAATTGCACTTTATAAAGCGTTTTTCAATAGGGACGCTACAAAAGTTTCCTTAAATAAAACAAAAACGGTTTTGGATATCAATGAAATTCTTTATTCCTGTGGAAGTACATTTGATGCCATTTTGCATGGCCACCACGCTTGCAGAAGTCCAGACGCTGAACCCAATTTTTGGCGGTTTTCAAGCATAAATCGTCCGATACTGCTGCAATTTCAGGTTCGATATTCGTACGAAGTTCATCAATCGTCGCTGGCTTGTTGGCATGAACCATAGATTTGACGTAGCCCCACAGGAAAGAGTCTAACGGCGTTAAATCGCATGAACGAGGCGGCCAATTCACAGGTCCATTTCTGGAGATAATGCGCTCATCGAACTTCGTTCTCAATAATTCGATTGCTTGGCCCGCTGTGTGACATGTGGCACCGTCCTGTTGAAACCACATATCGTCCAAGTCCATATCATTGAGCGGTACCGATTCCCATTCACAGTAAAGTGCCGGTCTTGATCATCACGGAAGAAGTACGGCCCAATGAGACCACCAGCATGTAAACCGCACCAAACAGGGATGTTATGGTGCCTCGTGAAGCACATGTGGATTGCTGCCTGACCAATAACGCATATTTTGCTTATTGACGAAGCCATCCAGCCAGAAATGAGCCTCATCGCTGAAGATGATTTTTCGATGATTTCGCCCAATTCACGAACATTCGACGCTTCTGGTGACCAAGCGGCTTCAGTTCTTGCGTCAATTTGATCTTGTAAGGATGTAGGCCAAGATCTTTTCGTGAAATTCGCCACAACGACGTCACAGAGATACCCAACGCTTGAGAACGACGCACTTGTGAGAGACTGATTTGGGTCTTCCGCAATTGATGCGCTAGCGGCAGCAATATTCTCGACAATACGGGCACTTCTTTGTCTCACTGGCACGGGAACATTTTGTACAATTGTTGATCTGGCAGGACGATTACGACGACCATAAATTGTACGTAGCGCTCTTAAAGTGTTGACCACTGACTCCGAATTTCGGTAGTAAATTTTACTAATTTCGACTCGTTGGATCGTATACCTTTCCATGATGCCATTATACCTTTTAATGGCAAACTTTACTGAAGAGAAATGTCAAGAGAGCGTGAAAAAATATGGCGTCGTTTGCTGCCCCTATCGGTCTACTTTTGTAGCGTCCCTATTGAAAAACCCTTTATATGTAGGTATTGCGTATTGTGTCGTCACACTGATCTCCCCCATGCATGAAAAGTTTGCCATCAGGGACGCTGGAGTTATCCACAGCACCACAGCTCATTTAATACAGGGTTTTCCAATAAGAGGTGTTATTTTAAATAGCCCAGTGACATACTTAAGTCTTCTGGACAGTATCCAAAAAAGAGCATTGAAGATGATTGGTGATCATACCATAGTCGAGTCATTTACATCGCTCGAACATCGGCGTAATGTCACATGCCCCTCCCTATTTTACCGTTGCTTCAACCTTCAACGGTATATGCTTTAGTGAAATAGCCAGTTTCATTGCTCACCTTAAGATATTCCACCGTAATACCTGCGCCTCCAGGAATGCCCATCAGCTCACGCTTGAGACCAACTTCGGACGTATTGTCATGTACAGAGAATCGTTTTTTAGGCGTACTACGCGAATTTCACTCTGTCTTCCCCATCCATTGCAATATTCAAGAATTCAAAAACAATGTTCACCGACATCTCCTTTTACATCCTCCATCCTTTCCCTAATACTCGCACTGTGCTCTTGCCTCTTGGCATATAAAGGATAATGAAAAAAGCCCTTGAGTGCGCGTTGATTATAATAATTACAAAAAAAAAAAAAAAAATAGCCCGCTATTTCGCCAGGTGTCACTTTTTTTGACATTTGACAAGTAGAAATTACGACAATACTAAAAATGGCGTGTATCGAACATGCTTCAACAAGTTATTGAAATTATTAAAATTCTCTACGAAAATGTTGAAGTCACAGTTCGTAAAACTAAAGCATTTTTTTCTGGCCGTCTTGAAACACCTTGTCGGACCGACCGCGATACAGAAATTGGTGGAAATATTCGAGCTGTTGGGACAAGTTAGTGATGTGAAGAATTAAACACGTGCGCACGTTGGTCAAGAACAACTGAAAATATTGCTGCTGTAGCCCAAAGAGAGGGCTAGAGGGGATCACAATTGCCCACCGAGATCTTGTGATTTAACACTTTTCGACTTCTGCCTTTGGGGCCACGTGAAAGGTAAGGTCGAATTGTCTTTAAAATTTGGAAAATGTCCATCAATTTGGAAAAACGCTTATATTATAACAGTCTATAAAAAGGCCAACATCACCAATTATAGACCAATATCTAAGCTCTCCTGCATTCCTAAGGTGTTCGCACAAGTTATTTCTGAAGCTTGGCATTTCATTGCAGGAACATCATCTGTCACCAACAGCATGGTTTCATGCAGAAACGTTCTAGTGTCACAAATCTTTTTTTTTTAAATCAATGTGTTATCACTTTGGAATGTGGTCAGGAAATTGATTGCGTCTAAACAGATTTTTCGAAAGCCTTTGACCAACTCTCTCACGCCATCATAAAATTCAGACTAAATGCATATGGCTTCCCTCCATTTTTCATCACTTGGATATCCTCTTATCTCGAGAATAAGTCTTACCAAGTAAAATTCATACATTTTATCTCTAAGTCATTTTTTGCTAATTCGGGAGTTCCTCAGGGTAGCCATCTAGGGCCTTTACTTTTTAATTTAGCTATAAAGGATGCCCCTTTATGTGTACGTAATAGAAAAATTCTCATCTTCGCAGATGATATGAAGATTTACAAAAACATCTGTTCTAGTAATGACCACATTCTTCTACAAGATGACATTAATAGTTTTGCATTGTGGTGTGAGAAAAATAGTTTAAATCTAAATCCAATAAAATGTCAAACAATGACCTTTTCAAGGAAGCGTGTACCGTCTTCATATGACTACACTATCTCACAGCTCGTGTAACTTCCGTAAGAGATCTTGGAGTTTTTTTTTACCCCTCAATTAGATTTTTCTGTGCACATTTACAACATCGTAAATAAAGCAAACTCAATTCTTGGATTTATAAAGCGTTGGTCAAAGGAGTTCAGCGACCCAAATATAACCCGTGCTCTATATTATTGCTATGTTCGTCCTCACATAGAATACGCTTTCCGAGTTTGGTCAGCTCATTACAATATTCATATTGAGAGGCTAGAATCTGTTCAACGAAATTTTACTCGTTTTGCCTTGAAAGGTAATCTATGGAGTGATCCTTTGAATGTCCCCTCTTATGAAAACCGTTTACTAACTCTCCAAATGGAAACATTGTCAAGCAGACGAAACAACAACGACATAGTATTCTTCCATCAAGTTATTACTGGTGTAACAGATGCACCGGAACTACTTGGCGCTATATCTCTCAACCATCGGGGTGGCGGTTTTAATTTTCTTTATTAGGAAAGTGTTGAGTGTTGTTCGTCAAACTCTGCAATGCTCTTTCTAAGCTTACTTTCAGAGTCAGGGCTTGTTTTTCGTTTTTTTGAATCTGAAGGCAAATGTTAAGTTCTTTCGTAAACCTTCAAGTGGTTTTGTTACCACGTTACTTCTCTAGATCTTTGAAATGAAAAGCTTCGCATGCATCAATGCATTATATGCATTTTTCGTCGCCCAAACTTTCCTAAAAGTAAGAAATATTAAATGTTCGCAATTTTGATATTAAGACAACTTTATCTTATTCGAAATGGCAAAAATCGCGACAATTGTTATTGAAATGACAAAAACCAGAGAGAAAGAAGAGTCTAACAAAAAAGCCAAATTCCCTACCTAGAACGTATACACGATAATATTTTCGATTTCGTTGAATATTTCCATCAAAACAGAAGTTGTATAATGAAAAAATCAACGGACTATGATGATGATCTGCGTCGTCTGCCTTGTCCTTCATGGTTTTGGATTTGATCGGCTTTTTTCTTTTTTCATTATTATTCGAAAATCCCCAATGCCAACTTCCTGCATAATCGTTCGTCTGTTTATTTACGAATATACATTGCGGTTCACGCTACTTAAAGTTTCGCCGCAATCACAGGGGACCGACTAGCGACTACTGACTGATGTCATTGACCGTGTACAAAAGAACAATTGAAAAATTAAAATGGAGAATCACCAGGCAGCGGCCGGCGCGGCGCACAGTGGGCCCACTCATATCAAGAAGTCGGAATAAACTTTAAAAAAAATTAAAAGCGATGAATATGAAAACTGGTTTTTCCGTTAGGAAATATTCTAAGCTATCATTTGCTGAATCAATTATATTTTTAAGTTTTTTTTCTGACTCCATACGGCCGAATTGAAATCACATTTCACTTACTCTGAAGACAAGTGCTAAATTAGTAGTGTTATCAGCGTGGCTTTGTTTAAATATTTCTAAAACGTGAAAACTTAAAATCAACATGTAATTAATAGTTTCAAGTATGTACTTTATTTCTAAATATATTTTAGGTTTATATTTTTTATTTTTATATATAAATAAATTATAAATAATCTGCACCTTATAATTGAGGGTATTTTTATGTATAGGTAGAGAAAAAGTAGGTTTCTACACGTTTCTACATTGAGATTTTTATGTGTTAATAAAGTTTAATATCTTGTGTATTGTTCGTAAAAGGAATTTCTTGCTCATATTTACACCTTTTTTTTATTGAGGTTTTTGTGATAGAGTACCCTAGAAAATTCTGTATGTTTATTCAGAAAAAAATGTTTTTTTTCGTGTAGGTTCACATTCTAGCAGTATATTTTATACTCGAATGGAGTTTTTTGAGCTCATGAAATATTCAGGAATCAAAATACTGAAAAATAAGTTCAAATTTTTGGCAGATCACCTTGAAGCCACAATGTGAATGCTAAAGAGCTCCACCATTCGTTATCGATTTTTGAAGCTAGATTCACAAAAAAGTGGCTTAAATGTAATAGGAACGAATTTCGATTTTTGAAAAATAACGAATCTTGGTTGCTAACATCAATTAGTTTTAAACTTCTTGATCCAGCAACACCATGTAGGGTTGGTCGTCCAAAAAACTGAAAGTAGCGACAGAAGTAAACGGATAAAGATGGAATTCGAAAAGAGATGTCAACAAATGATGGCAACTTTTCAAGGCGTGTTTTTAGCAACTCGGAAGTCGCATCTTAAATATTGGGTGTCGATAAAATATTAATCGAGAAGTTGCATGCTATATTGGTAGCAATTTCATGTGGCTATGATATCAACATTGATAATTTTTGAGACTTCTCACTTGCAACTGCCAAGTATTTTGTAAACCTTTATCCCTGGTATTACATATATGCCTCCTACAGTGCACAAGCTTTTCATGCACGGTCCTGATGTCGTTGATTCTGCGCTTCTTCCAAGAGGTATTACTTTTTACTACAATTTTTTGTTACATAATCTTAAAGCTTAATCTATCCTAACAATCTAGGTCAGTTGAATGAAGAAGCACAGGAAGCAAGAAATAAGGACTTCAAAAATTATCGTGAGCATTTTTCGAGGAAATGTTCTAGAAAAAAATGTAATGAAGTTGTTTTTAATTTATTACTTTTAACTTCAGACCCCTTAATAACCAGCTTAAGGCAAATACCAAAAAAAACTTCAAAATATTCCCTAAAGACGTCTTTGACTTATTTATTGCCCCAAATGTTTCCAGTGTTTAAAACTCAAACACTAGTATCAGCGGCGATGAAATTCAGTCCGATGAATCCGACTTTTAGTTTAAATTTACTAAGAAAATAAGCTAAAAATGTCAGTAAAAGTGGGTTTTATGATGTTTGTAACATGTACATATATATATTTTTCGTAAAAAAATCTATGAAATAAGCATTAAAACTAAATTTAAAAACTCAATTATGGTTTTCCTATTAATTGTTTCGGTACTACAACAAAAACAAAAATGTTTTCCATAAAACAGACCCATCTACATAATTAATTCCGGTTATTGGAGTATCTTGCCCCACTGTGCGGCGGTATGATGAGTCAAAAGATAATATTCTCATAGTCGTGGTGTCTCGTATTTATTTCGAACAGAACTTACGAAACTCTTGAAACGTTTGTGGGGAAAGCAAAGAGATTGGACCAATTGCCATTGATATGTATATATTTTCGTACAAATAAGGGCGAACCAAAAAATACTACAACTCTGTGCATTTTTAATTCTTAAGCATTGCAACAATCGTTTTAGATGGAGAAAATGTATTCTTGTTGAACCACAAAATGGGACCATTGAGATGAAATTCATCTGAGGATTCAAATTAAAACTGAGTTAAGTAATTTCGTCGCTTCCATCCAGATGTTAACTGATTACAATGTGTTTGAGTCCATTTCGTCTGCTTTGTTTGTTTAAACTTAAGCCGCGAATAATGCAAACTTAAAACAATATGGACATGTCAACTTGTCACCTTCTGACATAAAACTAAAAACAAGCTCAGTCAGTTTCCACTTCGATTAGCATTATCGTTGCTCTGGAATCACTCAAGGCGTTTATACAAAATACAGCAACAAACATTAAACAAATGCACTTCAATGCAAAATTTATTTAGTTTCTGTGAATTTCTATGGATTCCCTTTGAATTTCCAATATTGCTATGAGAAGGGAGAGCAGTGTTGAGATGACAGGGGGAGGGGTTACATTTTACATACATTTAGTATTATTACAGTTCATTGCTGTCGAACCGCATTGTTTTAAGTAATTATCTGGGGTAGGCTTGATACGTTTAATACATATTATGTATGTACAAAGCTCTTTATGGCTCTTACGAGTATTACTAACTTACATTGGAAGTCTGGTTGTTGTTTTTCTTGTGAAGCTAATATTTATTTTTGTTTTGATGTTATAATGCTAATTATTGCTTCACAAACAAAGTGCAGTTAAATGCGAGTTCAGACCTTTGATCGGTTATGAGCGCGAGTGGGTACATTTTTGTTCACACTTTTGTTGTGATTTTCTTTTTTCAAATGAAACGAAAACAAAAATACAACGACGACAGAGGAAATTGTTATCATTTTTAACGTTGACATTTATCGAGGTTTTTTTGAGAATGTTTAATGTTTATTTTTGATGTTTTTTTTTTCATTTTTTGGGAGCATAAAGCGAAACCGCAATGTACTCGTAACTCGTAGTAGTTTTTTTTACAGTTGTTATCATAAACCGAATAAAAAACAAATACAAACTGTTATCAGTCAGGGTACTTTTAGTTTGAAGTTTATTTTCTGAAGAGAATTTTTTTTCGATAAAATTCAATAGGGTGTATTACTTGGTTGTACGTAATTGATATTCCTTAGAGTATGAAACATTGAAGAAAGGAGGAAGCGGCTAAAACTGCCTTAGTAAACAACAACAACACAGGAAATTCTTTTCGATTAATGTTTATTACACGAATCCAGTACTTGACCTTAAAAATGAAAAGCCCAGTTCAGTGATAAGAATATGTAAATTTTTTTAATGTGAAACAAAGAAATGACGAGGACTTGCTTGTTTTAAATAGAGTTTCTGTCCTTTTTTACTTGCGACATATAGAATATATGGCAAGTATTGAATTCGTAAAAAAAAAATTTGAGATGAGGATGAGATATGATATTACGATGATAGATAAGTCGAAAAAAGTGGGTCCGGCGATTCCGTCTGTCTGTCTGTCGGAAAGTTTACAGGCATCTACAGCCTTAACTACTGGTCCGATTGACTTCAAATTTGAAAATTAGAGGTTTGAGCAAAAAGTCATATCCCAATTTTTTTATTTTTGTTTTAAGATCAAAATTTAGGGTAGCCACCATACGATTTTTTTGGCCAAAAACCAAAATTTTTTTTTCACAAAAACGGCCCGAACGATTTTTTTTAAACTTCCTCGAGTTTAATTTTTTTAAACATTCATGTGTTTTATGTAAAAAAAAATGTTTGTATTTGGAGCCTATACGGTACCTCTCATAGAACCGTTTTTTTGTTATTAGATTTTCTCGAAAACTGAAAGTCTGATCAGCGTAAGTTTTTTTTCAAAAGTACGTATATATTGTTGAAATAACATTTTGTTTTCAAAAAAATTTCAAATTTTTTTTTGGATTTTTAAAACATATTTTTAACTTTTTTTTTCAAAATTCTGTATCTCAAAAACGGATCAATTTTAAAAATCCAAATTGGAGTATAATATGTACATTTACATGGTCTTGAAAACTGCATACCCAAATTAATTTTAAGATATTTTTGAAACATTTTATATATAAAAAATTAATTTAAAAAAAAAACGGCTCCGACGATTTTCAAAAAAAAAATTTAGTAAATCAAGAATAAGGTTTGAATTTGTTCGGCATTTAAATTTTTGGAATGAAATGTATATACGAGGTACATTTGCAAATTTTAATTTTTTTAATAAATTCTAATTATTTTTATATATTTTTTTTTTGTTTTTTGAGTTAAGTGTAAGCTGGAAGTAAAAGTGTAATCAGAATTGCTTAAAGTATATCTCTTATTTTAACACTACCTTTTGCAATTTAAGTAATCATAAATATTTAGTTTTAGCATGCAGGAGCAAGTTCGTACGACCCAGTCGTGCACATTTTTTTAATGATAAATGCAATATTTACGACGTTCTTAATTAATTTCGAGATTAAGAAGTTATTTACGTATTTTTAAAGAATTCCGAAATTGTATCAATATCAACAGTACAGCATAGCCATACATCATAATTTGTTATTTTTTTCTTGTCAAACAATATCTAAAACAAAATGACTTTCCGGATGACATTGAACTTAACATTTAACACTGAATTTACTAAAGCATGAGAACGTCATTAGTTTGTTGTTGTTGATGCTGTTTTTAGTTTTTTTTTCTCGTGATGTTTATCGATCCTCCTACACAAACGAGATGCTGCGACTATTCAAATTCTAGAATTAGAAAATTGAGAGAAATATTTCAATATTTTGAATTCTTGAGGCGTTTGGCCTTGGCGAGAAGAGCATTTTGAATTCAAAGTATTGTGTTCAATGGTTTTCGGGTTTATTCATTTGAATCAATTCATTTAAAGCATTTGAAGCATGCAACGAAGAAATGGGAAATGGTATTTAAGCGCCGCAACCGCTGGAAGAATTGATACAACAATCCGAAAACTCCAACTTATTATTAATTCGTTCATTATTGAAATCTTCAAAATAAAATACTTATTTTGCTGCCTTTTCATTCTACTGTCTGTTTCGTAGCTTAGACTTAACTTAACTAAGCAAAATATAGAAAATGTCCTTTTCATAGACGCAGATAATACCACAGCTGTAGACAACTGGTCAAAGATGGGCATAAATTGGTCATGCTCATCATTTTTTTTTGTACCCAACTGAGACTTGGACCATTGCTTTTACACTTTTCAAATTTGTTTGAATGTAAAACTTTTATACAAGGTGCAGTCTTTGACTTAGGCTGAAAACAGACCGAAGCCAACAAACGTTTTTCTGTCCCTCGACAAAAAATCGTGACGGATTCCAATACACACCGAAGCCGACAAAAACAAAATGTTTTGTTTTTGTCCTTATTTCCTATACAACCAATATACTACCGTGCCCTTTGATTTTAGTTTTAGGTACAGGGCTGTTCGTTAAAATTTAAATAATAATAAAAAAAAAAAATTATCAATTACGGTGAAAAATAAGAATGGTATCATGTTTTTATCAACCCTGAGCCTTAAAAAAATATATTTTCTTCTTAGAAAGAAACCCTTTAGAAAAATGTATGAAAAATGTACGAGCCAATATTGAACAAAAAAAAAAAAAATTTCAATGTTTGCCCTTGCTAAATCCCAAATCACTGCAATCCCTTTTCTAGATTTAAGGCTAAAAACAAACCGAAGCAATATAAAAAACAAGATAGGTAAAACGCAACCTAATTTTTTTTCGATTTTTGTTTTCTTTGGTTGTCCACTGGCAAAACACACCGAATGCGACAAAGACAAGATATTTTGTCTTTGTCGTCCTCGGTGTGGGGTGGAGTACGACACGATTTTTTGTCTTGCGACAAGCAAACGTGTTGTCAGTGGACAAACAAAGAAAACAAAAATCGAAAAAAATTATGTTGCGTTTTCCCTAACTTGATTTTTATTTTGCTTCTTTATTGCTTGATGTATGGCACACACACATGTTATCGTGTACGTGAGACCTAACGGGATCCAAAAATTTAACCAAAAATGAACCACGTGGAGAGCGTCCCTACTAGATATACTCTGCAGAGACATTTTGGAATTACATGTGATATGTATATACAACGAAAAAAATTAGTCGAGTTTTCATGCACAATTCTTTGATTCCACAAAATACAACAAGAACTATCGCAATAAAATACAAATTCAACTATGAGCAACCGACATGTCTGTTTGTCGAAATCTGTTTGTTTGTCTTGTTCATTTTGGTTTGGTGTGTTGGGTTCTTCATAAGACGGTGTGTACTTTTAGGCGTCGACATTTTGTCTTCTTTGGTGTGGTTTGCTCCTATACAACCCCATGTACTTACTGCAACCGACGAGCGGACAAGACTTTCTATCGTGTCGTGTCTTTTTCTGTGTGTGTTGCCTCATGAGAGCAATGGACTTGTGTCCGGGGAAGACCGAACAAACGTTTTGTCCGCTTCGGATTGTTTTTAGCCTAAGACATGAGCAATGACATTGTTTAATTTTATGTTCAAAAACAAATTTTAGGGATTAGTAAAAGAAGGAACTTAATATATTTCAACAACATTCATGAATACTAGCTCCTAGGTATCTAAAAATGTCTGTGTGTATGTGGGTTTGTATGTTTCGTACATATATATGCATGCAGGTTCTGGTTTATACACCTTAACCTTCCAACGGATTTTTATAAAATGTTCAGGCTAAACAGTTGAGTCCAGGCTCCAGAGCTGGTTCCTCTAGAAAACATTTTCATGAAAACCCTTTCTACGTTCTACCCATCGCAATTTTTATACTAAACCACAGCGCGTTGAAATTCTAATCTTTGATATAATTTCTAACTCACGGTGACGCTACAATCCAGGTCAGACCAGGGCATCATTCTAAAAGCGTCACGTCTCCAGCCAGCTGTCTCCAGTTTTGTTTTTCAACACAAGAAGCTAATTAAGGTCTTCTTCCTCTTTTGCGACGTTCTTTCGGGTTGGATTCAGAGACGCGGAGCATTATTTTCCATTCGCTCTATACATGACCTATCTTTTCTGGCAAGGTCTGTATCTGTATCGCTGAACAACTCGTACAGTTCTCTTCGTCTCTATTCTCCATTTATGCAGACGAAAACAAAAAATCACTCAAAAATTTTTTTTCACCACAAATAAAAATTCACTGTCTGAGCTAAGTTTACAGGGTATTAGGTTGTCGTACTTAATTTCGAGTGGAGTTAGCAGAACAAAGTGTCATTCTCATTTCAAATTTATGGACGTAAACGACATCATAGATTCCTTGTGAGTTACGACACACCTACAGTATAAAAGGTATTGCCTCTCACCTCACTGGAGGAATACCGACAAACAGATGAATTTCTATCTTGAAAGAAAAAAAATAACTCGAAAACATTAAACATTATTGGAAATAAAAAATAAACGAAAATTAAAATAAGGATACATACCTACTTACTTTTCCAACGTTCTATAGGCATTCACTTTGAGAATTAAACTTAAGATATTATCAAGGTGCATATACCGTGTTTCATTCAAAATAATGTTACCTACACATTCCTTTGCGCAAGTTGTTTTTTACACGCTCCAAAAAGCACTTACATCATTCATTCATAGGAAATGAAGCTAAATGCGTTAATGCAATTTTTCTCAAAGAAAAATCAGGATAAACCATTTAAAATGAAATTAATAATTAATTTCCACTTACAGTGCTGCTAGAAGGATTTTAATTGAACATTAACGCCATTGTCATCAAATGTCGAGTTGTAAGCCTTCGTTCGTTGCAAATCAAATTAAACTGACAGAACTAAATGGTTTCGCAATTAAATTGAACAAAACGGAAAGAGAAACCCCCAACACAAGCACAAGCAAGAAAATTGAGAACAATGTGCGTCTGGCGTCATAGTGATGCAAGTTTTCAAAAAAATAAAAAAAAGTAAAAAAAAGCAAGTGCTTATAGAAGGATCGATCCCCCATATTCTCAAAAGAAAAAAAACGAAAATTATTAAAATGTTATTTTCTTGAACCAAACATTTTTATTGTGAAAGCAAAAACTCGAGATTATCGAAAAGTATATTCCACACGAAAGAGATGTGGAGGAGGTCTTGTATATTTCCTTCATAAACCAAAGTTTACATAATCAACATCAAGTGTTGTTGGTTGACTTCGTTGTCAGCCGCAATGGGACATGCATCCCCTATGCGCACTGTCTCTTAAAACCTTTCAATGAACTGTGAGTGCCATTTGGAAATAAATTGAGAAGATAAGCTTCTGGGAAATAAAAAAAAAAAAAACATTGGAGATATACCCTATTTCTTACGAATCAATAATTAATTCGGTTGAAAATCGAAAGCCACGACGGCAAACGTCATAACAACAGATACAACAATTTACTATGAAACAGAGAGACCTTGTTAAAAAAAGGCAGACAACTGTCATAATATACCCTATAACATGGATGGATTAAGGTTGTCAGGAAAAATCAATAGAAAACTAAAACAACAACAATTCGATTGTAAATACAGAAATATCAGATTGCTTAAACAAACCAAAGCATAACCCATATAGTTTACGCTCACTCTTCACTAATAAACTCGGGATTTATGAAACGAATGAAGAGAGGCACAACGATACTGGCTGACATGACAGTGACGACGGCGACGATGAAATCAGTTTTCGGTTTCGACTTCTGCCGCTGCCACTACATCTGTGTAACATTTCATATCTCGTTCGAATGTTTAGATACTTTTGTGGTCTAATTTACCGAATCCCCTTTCTCGGTTATGTTTTCAACATGATGAAAATCGGTCTTCGGTTTGTTATGATTCCTATGCACTTTGCCTTTGGTCTTGCAGGCAGGGTACTGGCTGCTTTGTTTGTTCAATAGTATTTGCGATAAGCTCTGCCAAACGAAATGCAAACATAAAGGCAGAGAGAACTAAATTGATTTTGAGTGATGGTCGTGTCTCGTATTCGCCGGCCGATACATAGGAGCGATTTGAAATGAGAACGACACATCGATACTTCTGAAATGCATTTTGATGATAATGAAGCACTGACATGAATACTTCTTGTTTGTCTATCTCTAAAGGGGGAATTGTTTCAAAAATTCTGAGTGATGATGAAAAATAGGTATTTTCTGATGGAAAAAAAAAAAAATGTTTACTTAGAAAATTTCTTCAGTTTGACCTCAATACAAATGGCAAAAGTGCTTTTAGTTCTGTCTTAAGAAGTTTTTCATCGAAAACAATGCCTTTAACCAATGAATCATAACAATTTGAAGCAAATACCTTTCAAGGATTTTTCGAGTGTTACGAAAAAAAACAAGCTATCAGCCAAAAACATTTTTGCCTTTTAGCGAAAACATTTTCAAGCGCTCTCAGGGCATAAATAAAAACGAAAACAAAACTATTCACTTGTCGAATGAAGAAGCATTCAGAAGTAAAACAATAATGGATCAGGAGAGCTGCGTTTTTCAGGTCATTCATTCTTTGATCCTCAAGCGAAATGGATTATGCATAAAAGCTTTCAACAAATTTCTCTCTTTTCTGAGATGTAAATGGTTGAAAACAAAATAGAAACATCGACGGTATACAATCTATTGACCTCTATTTGCGAGGGGTTCGTGAAGAGTTTAAAAGTTTTCCTTTTATAAATAGGACAGATTTATCTCAATAAAAGCTTTTCATATTTCATATTAAGATATTAAAAGCAGAAAGTACTAACTTACTTACTTAACCGACTCCCAATCCATGAAAGATCTCAGACTGCAGCCTTCCATCGGGAATGGTCCCTCGCATGCACTCTCCAATCACCAAAACCTGTCATCCGCACTCACTTGGTTGTACCGTAGGTTCGGTCTTTCTTGTAGTCACAAACTGTGATGAGAAGATTTTCTTGGCTGGAGCGTTGTAGTCTATTCGCTTGATGTGGCCGAGGCAATGTTGTCGTCTTTTCTTGGCTTTCTGGACTAGATCCACATCTTGGTACACCTCGTACAGTTCGCGGTTGAACCTTCTTCTCCATTCGCCATCGTCGCATACGGGAAGGCCTCAAGCACCAGCTCTCTTGGATCGACCGATGATGTCTATGTCGTCCGCATAGCCTAGGAGCTGGATGGATTTGTAGAAGATAGAGTTTTCCGTGCTCACACCTGCCTTGCGCACTATCTGCTCCAGGGCAATGTCGAAGAAGTCACATGACGGAGAAACTTCTTGCCTAAACCCTGCGCATTTTTGAAACAACTCGGATGAGCTGCTACCCATTTGCCCACTGCAATGCGTTTTCTTTAGCGTCATGCGGAACAGCTGAATCAGTTTTTTTCCGTTTCCCAGCTTTGAAGTCGATGAAAAGATTGTGGGTTCCGACTTAAAATTCGTTGATCTTTCCAGGATTTGTTTCAGGTCTATCATTGTTGTGCCAGGCGTAAAGCCACACTGGTACGTGGCGATTATTGTGTTGCAGAACGGTTGAAGACGCTCGTGGGATAGGATTTTGTATGCACCATTAAGCAGGGACATAGGATTGCCGTTTTTGTAGATGGGGCATATGGAGCTTATCGATCAGTCAGTGGGCATGCATTCTTTCTTCTACACTTTAATGATGACCTAGTGCATAAGTTTCAGCAAAATACCTCCTCACTATTTAAGGAGTTCCGGAGGTATGCCATCCATTTTGTGCTGGGGGCTGGGACTGGGTCTTCATTGTCTGGTCTCGCTTCTCTTTAGTCATTGGCTCGCTCGACATTCAACAGCTGTTGGTTTCCTTCGTTTCTTTTGTTTCGAACAGATTGTGTCACGGTTCTGAAAACAGAAGTTAATTGCTTTGATCCGTGACTCTTCTAGATCTTTGAGCTGAGAAACTGCGGATGCTCTGTTCTTCTTTCGCAGGGTCTCTTCTTTTGCTTTTCTTGTAGAATTTATAAAATAAAGAAAATAAAAAAATACAGTTTAAAAACGCAATTAATCATACATACGAGGGTCATCCGAATAGTACTTAGCCTCACCGCCTAATGGCGCCACTGCAGTAAGAGTAATCGACCACTTGGAAAAAATCTATACTCCGAAGTGATAAACATTGCAATTACGATAATAAATAAATGTTATTCTTACCAGCCTATGCTACATTGACATTCCCTTAGCATTTATTTTCTCACAATACTCGACCTATACTTTCTTAAATAAAGTTCAAACTGCCTCTACACACCACAAAACTAATGTAATCGATTGCAACCACTTACTCCGATAAAATGTCGATTACATCAATTTTCAATAAAATTAATTATTCGATCCTTTCATGCAAACTTTGAATTTACTCTCCTCTGGCTGACATTAAAAATCGATTTCGTCCTTAGTCGTCTGAGTTGTTGTTGTCGTGGAATTTTCCTGCCAATAAATAATAAAATAAAAACGAGCAACATTGTACCACACCCAAAACCCAATTGTGTGTTCAGTAAATTTTTGAACAAATACAATCTCATATTTGAATGTGTATTAGCTAAATGGAAGCCTTTACAGCCACTTATTGAAATATACGACAGCAAAATAGGGAAGAAAAAGTTTGACAATATCGTTTCTGAGTCCATGTTGTATTTATTTGCTCCATCGGCGTCGTCGCTTTAACCCCCTTCTGCGCCTACATATCGTCCACGTCCTTTTCAACGTCATCATTCTGTTTCTGTAATTGGAGAACGACTTGTTGTGTGGCAATGACTTTATTATTCTTTTTAACTTCATTTTCTTTTTCTCTTTTTGTTTAATCGATTAAAAAGGGAAGTCCTTGATGGTAGCTAACCAACCGTAGATGTTATATTTTTTTGTTTTTTATTGTTTGAAGAAAAACCAAACATTGGCATTCTTATTCCCATTTTACTTTCCTCCCCCACCCCCTCTCCAGTAGATTTTTATCGAAAAACAAAAAACAGTAATAATCTATTTTGGAAAAGTTTACCCTTTTCGTGGTAAGTAAGCAGGGTGACAAAGGACGGCAACGTCTAGTCACTCATAAAAATGGGGTAGTGGTATTTTTTTTTTATTATTTGATTAGTTTTGCTTTCATTTAGTCTTTTCTCCCCCAAATGTATACAAAGACATAACCAAGTATTGCGGCAACTTTTTTGTTTTATTTGATGATGTTGTTTTGTAATTTTCTTCTTTTGTCGATTCATTGAAAATTTGAAATGACATTTAAATGTTTTCATAATACGTAACGTAAGTGATCATTAAAAGCGTGAAAACGTTAATTCGGAGTTTTAACAGCACTCATGATTGTTATGAATGTTATGATCATGAAGTTAATAACAAATAAAAACTTTTGAAGCAAACAAATGTTACCTAAATCTTCGACGTTGGAAACATGAAACTTTCCAATAAATAAATTGTATGACTTGAAGGTGGTTTCCAGGTACGCGTTTTATTATTTTAACGTTTGTGATGGTGAAGGATGTTTTGTTGCTCTTTATCGAAAGCTGACTATATCAAATGATGCACGAGAACAAAGGTCTGTTCGCCCTCTCAGTTACTGAAAACGATCTGCGAGGTCTGGTTACCGATTTATGGTAAACAAAAACCACTTGTTTTGGATTTTGTCCTTACTTTATTGTAATCCCATGGGAAGAATTATTTCAGATGCAAATATCTCGGCAGTGTCCGTGGATTAGTGGTTAGGTGCGTTGGCTCCTAAGCAGCCAATTCGCAGAAGGATTCGTTGTGGGTTCGAATCCTACTCGTGCACATAAAAAAAGTTTTTATTTCATCTTTCACGGGCAAAGCCGCTTGCGAAGAACTGACAAAACTTCCAAGAGTATCATCTGTCATGCAAAAAGTGCTTCTCAATTTTGCCAATCGGAATCAGCGTTAAATTGTAGGTCCCCTCAATTCTTCACACGCACTCAGAGAATTGTTGATGAGAGTAAGCCACTAAGGCCCTGGCTCGAATGGTACCTACCTCAAAAGAAAGGTCTGCTCACACTCTTTTCATCAAAATGAGTTGAAAGTTTTTTGATGGCCTATTAGCCGAGACACTCTTAAAGACTTAACTTATAATGCCATATATATTTTTTTGTTATAAACGTTTATGTATCAATTCTACAACGCCGCATTTAATATAGGACTAACAATATACCTTTACAATATATATTGAACGGCCCCCGAATTGGCACGTTCTCGCTCTTACCAATGTGTAAGTAGCGTAAACGTTGGTCTACGGAGGCAAGAAGTAGGCGAATGGACGCGGGGCAACCTTGATGTCTTGAATATCAATTGCTTGCATAATAAAAGTTGCAAAGGCTACTTATCGAAAATTGTGTGCAATAATATTCTTACTAAAGGGTTTTCCAATATGTTTTATATTCAAAATGCCATTTTTGAGATGAATGTTCGAATTATTTCAAAATAAAGAAAAACAACATAAGCCAATTGGCCACCACGACCACGCTTACAGAACCATAACCTTTTCATGACATTTTCTCTCACAAAATCGACAGCCTCACGAATTCCATCTTTGAGTTCTTGAATCGACGCTGGGCTGTTGGCGTAGACCTTATATTTCACGTGGCCCCAAAAGAAAAAATTGCAAGGTATTAATTCACAAGATCCCGGTGGCCAATTGTGATCACCTCTTCAAGAGATATCACGGTCCGGAAAGTTTTCCCGTAAAAGATCAATGATTTCGTTGATTGTGTGGCCGCTGCACTGTGCGGCGATTGTTTGAAGAACGTGGAAAAAATTCATATTCGATTTCGAAATAAAAAATGTTTTAAATGTATTCAATAATTAGTACTGCAAAATATTGAATAAAACTTGAAAAGTTTAATTTTCTATGTACCTAAGTTTATAAACACAAAAAATATGGACCGTATCCGCCCACTGCCACACCCGCTCTTTGAATTATTTCTTACTAACCGCTTGGGTGTATTGATAATATTACGGTAACTGGGAAATGGGAAATACATATTTCAAAAACACATGATTCGAAATTACTTTCGTAACATTTTTAACACAAAAATATTGATAACAAGCAGGTGGGCCATGGCTAAGAGGATAGAGTGGTCTTGAATTCTTGAATATTGCAATGACTGGGGAAAATGGCGTGGGCGTATGGAAGAGAGTTCCACATCCGCGTAGTACGGCTAAAGAACGATTCCCTGAACATGACTGTACGTCTGAAATTGGGCTCGAGGGTGAACTGTCCCTACATTTTTCCTGGGGGCGTTCCTGGTGGGGTGGGTATGACGGTTACGGGGCAATCTATTCATCCTTATTGTTGATCCAACCTCATTTTCGAAAATGTAAGGTCCAATGACCCCGCCGGACCATAAACCACTTTAAACAGTCACACGTTGAGGATGGAAAGGCTTCTCAACAATAACTCTCAGGTTTTTCGAGCCCCTGGTGCGACAATTTTGCTTATTGATGATGCCTCCGAGGTGAAAATGGGCCTCATCAGTCAAGATGATTGTTCGATGCAATCACTAACCTGTCCCAACAGCTCGAATTTGCCCACCAATTTCTGTATTGTCCGACAAGGTGTTTCACGAGCGACTACCCAAAAATGCTTTTAGTTTTGCGAACTGCGACTGCAAATTTTCACCATTTTAATGCATTCTTGAAGCGTGTATCGTTCCGTTTTAGTAATGGCGTAATTTTTACTTTCCAAATGTCAAAAAATAACAGCTTCAAGAGTGGCTCCTACCGAAATAGCGTGCTATTCAAAATAATATCGCTTATTGGAAACCCTATACTAGCAGTTTTTTGTTTCGAAACCACCACTGTTAAACGGCTAAAAACACGTTACTTCCTCAGTTCTGATTTCTCTTCTTACGTTTTTTTTCGGCTGTGACTGGGTGTGAATTATGAGTATGGTGAAGTGAAATACCATCGACAACTGAACTTACATCAGCGGTGGTATTCGTCTAACTAGTAGCTGGTCTGTACAGTGAGATGATGCAGGTGTGTAGCTCGGGGCTGAAAAAGCATATTCATTGGTATTTGAACGTGAACTGATTTTGACATATGTCTCGCGGTGGGGAGATTAATTTAAATTGCGAAGTCAACGAAGGGTCTTTTGTCTAGCAAAACCATTGATTCGCTTACTAGTTTTTTGTCTGACCACTAAGAATTTCCACAGATTGCAATAAAGCGTTGCTTCGGCCACCGGATGTGAATATTTCTTTTGACCATAAAAGTTTCCGTCGTTGGTTGTTAAGCACATTCTTTAGATTTTTTTATTTTATTTAATTATTTTTGAAGCGTTGCTATATTATGAAATCCTTTTGACCTAGTTAAAACCTTAAAAAATCAATAAAGCCTCATACAATTATTTAATCTTTAATTAATAAACTAAACTTAAGTTCGTGGCATTTTAGATAGAGTCTAAATTAACTCCCCATCAATTACCTACTCCATCGCGTGAATAAAATGTTACGCACCCTCATACATACGTATGTACACTTTGAACTTTTTTTTATTTTCTTATTCTTAAATTCTTGTTCGTGTGAAAACTCTAAACCTCTTAATAATTCTCATTAAAAATGAAGAATAAATTAGTTATGCCAACACGCATTTGTTCGATTTGTCTAAGAATGTCATGCAATTATAAATTGCATGTACATAAGTGTAAGAGTCAATGTCTTATAATAATTAATTTACCCACATTTCCATAACAAAATGTGCATTCCCTTTTCCATCTACACCACTCGCACTCCAACAAATTAAACTCTAAAGAGGTTATAAAAATAGAAACGTCTCAATGACTCCCAAAAGACCGATACTCCATACCTACTTAGCGCAACCAGGAAGTTTCATTCAAATTCAATCAGCAATTTCCAGATACACGATATCTTTACTACAGTGGCTCAGTAGCTATAGCAGCAGGTCGCAAATAAGTAAACAAAAAAAAAAAAAAACTACAAGTAGGAGCAACCGCACGCGTTTCTCTTTCTTTCATGGCATCCACATCGATCGTGTACAAACAAAGTAACCGAACAATATTTTTTTTTGTTATTAAATTTCAAGTCAAATCACATCGACAGCTGGAGTTTGTAGGAAAGGTATGGGCGTCTTGTCGTCGTCACCACATGATGCAGAGGATTGGTGGTACATACTTGAATTTGATTTCATTAAAAATTTGAATGCAAAAAATTAAAAAAAAATTTAAAAAATGTTGACAAAAGTTAACCCCATCAGCTCCCTATCTAAAAATTTCCATAGAAGTAAATTCACTCTAGACACCTACGTCTAGAGGCGGCAGACAATCTTGTCTGAGCGTATGGTGCCGAATCTGAATTGAGCTAACAATTTAGACCAGATGCCATATTTACATTTACACACAAATATTCGCACATTCAAAATTGGGATAATTTATTCTGCTACCATAATAGCTTTAAGCTTAATGGACGACGTATTATGACGCTTTGACGGTTCAGTGAAGTTCATTGTGTGATATTGTCTCTATAATGATATGAGAAGGTATCAATGACGTTATTACGTTTTGGTGTGTTTGCGCTCTAAGTAGGTAACAAAAAAAAAAGAAAAAAAATTATAAACAAATTACCCAAACAAAATTTAGTATTCAAATGTGGGTCAAATGCCAGTGGCCCGGTTGACGCTTTATCTATTTGAGGTCTACTATAACTCTATAAGTCGCTGTAATTGAGGATTTTGTTATTTTTTTGTGCTCTTTGTGCATAGATTATTACTTTTTATTTGTAGTGGAAGTTTGTTTGATAAATTGAATGTAAACATAACATATTAAGCTATAGCTTGGGGAAATAGTGATTAGAGATAGAGGCGCCTAATGTGCATAAACGCATTTGGAATTAAGTTTCGATATGAAAATGTTGAGTGCAATGAATAATACGGATAGACTCGATTCTATTTAATATTTATGAACGGTCATAAAACAGCAAACATCCAATTGAGGTTTGAAATATTTGAAATATTTCCTATGAATAATTAAATCATCAATGCTATTTTGGGAAATTTACTGTTGTTGGTGTAATCGATTTGTCGTTCCGTCAGTATCACAATATTCGCGGATGATGTCCAGTTGTATATAAGTTTTCCGTTTGGTATGGTCGAGGATGCAATTACTAAGATGAACACTGACCTAAAGTCAATTTATGATTGGTCAACCCGGAATGGACTTAAACTGAATCCAGACAAAACTAAAGCTATTCCGATATCTAAAAATAGACTCAGTTTTGAAAACATGCCTCCCATTATTTTAAATACTGCATTATTGAATATGTTACAAAAGCAAAAAACTTAGGCATTATATTTAACAACAGGCTATCCTGGATACACATATTGATACAGTTGTAAGCAAAATTTACGCTTCACTAAGAGGATTATCGGTAGCTAGATCGATACTACCCACTCACGTCAAATTAAAGTTGGTGAAATCACTAATTATACCAAGTCATATCATATGGTTGCGAATTGTTTGCAGACCTAGATTCCCAATCGCTACACAAACTTAATGTTGCTTCAATGCCATCGCCCGATTTGTTTTTAATGTAGGAAGATTCGATCACGTTCGTTCATGCTCGTCAACTCATGGGTTGTAACTTAAAGGCTTACTTCGAATACCGATGTTGTGTTTTTCTCTCCAAACTAATTGTTAATAAGACTCCAAACTACCTATTTCACAGACTGAATTTCGGTTTTTCAAATCGCTTATACCTTATTCCGTTCTTCCACATTTACGTGTTTGACTTCACGGAGGCAATTTTTCGTTTATGCTGTTAGACTGTGGAATAAACTTCCCAGTCACATGAGGTCCGGAATCGAACACAGAGACTTTCAAAAACTTGTTTTGAATATTTTTCAAATTTGAACTGAAATAGCTTTATCTTCTTTTTTCTGCGACTGTCAATTTAGATGCTTTTAAGTTAAGTAAATACTATAAATTATGTTCATTTATCAAAATTATGTATAACTTATTATGATCAAACTAGTTGTATTTTTTCTTATGTAGTAATTTTATAAATCCTGTACTTCTTATAAGTTAATCTTAATGTACAGTTGTTTACAAATAATAAATATCAAATATCAAAAAATCCATTTCCATACTAATAAAAATGATTCATTCGTTGAAATAGTAACCTCTGCATTTTTAATGAACAAATAGAACTTAATAGATTGAGATCGCAATGACACGACACGATAAATTTGTATCTCAATTATGTGTTATTTAAGCTTAGATACTTAATTCTTACTTACTTACTTAAGGTGCGTTACAGTCCCGTTATGGACTTGGGCCTCAATCAACAGCTCCGCCAGCTAGCTCGATCCTTAGCTAGTCGTCTCCAGTTTTGCACTCCGAGTTGATTGAGGTCCTCTTCCACTTGAGTGCGCCACCTGAGTCGAGGTCTTCCTCTCCTCCTACGTCCTTCGGGAATAGTGTCGAAGGCTTTCCGGGCCGGAGCATTGGTGTCCATTCGCTCTTAATGACCGAGCCATCTGAGTCTCTGGACCTTGACCCTTCTGGCTAGGTCCCATGTCGTTGTACAACCCGTAAAGTCCGCTGTTGTATCTTCTTCGCCATTCCCCTTCAATGCACACGGGCCAAAGATGACCCGAAGAACTTTCCTCTCGAAACAGCCTAAGCACTTTCATCCGATTTTCTCAGGGTCCATGCTTCTGCACCATACAGCAGGACTGGAATATCCGATCGGAGAAATGTTCCGATCGGAAGAGTTTTTGTATTCACGGTACCCGAATTTGAGAAGAAAAAATTGACGTCAAACAACGCACTCATTATGACATTTACTAGTTTACAAAAATATATATTTTATATTTTTCGGACAATTTTTCACGTTTGATTTTCTATCGGGAAGAATCGGAAAGAAAAAAAAAAAAAACGCAAAGCATAAGCGTCGCAAATATTTACACAGTTCACTGCACAGCATCGCATGTATTTTAAATTTCCAACGCAACTAAGATTTTGTTTCGTAGATCTGTCCGATTTTACTGTCGGAGGGGTTAAAATCATAGGAAAATTGAACAATTCGTACAAATCGGATACAATTTTCTTCCGATCGGCTACCATCATAGGGCTGAGTGCCTCTGGTGTTGACGTTGGAGTTCTGCACTATGTTCTCAAGAACGATGGTTAAAGAAATCGCATGACAGTGCATCGCCTTGCCTGAATCCTTTTTTGACGTCGAAAGATTCCGTGAGCTCGTTGCCAACCTTGATGGAGCACGTGAGTAAAAGACGCGAACAAATTAACTAAGTCCACAACTCCAACATCAAAAAGGTTAGTGGTTAGGTGCGTTGGCTGCTAAGCTAAGCAGAACTCGTGTCCATAGTTTTACTTCATCTTTCACGGACACTGTCTCTTGCGAAGAACTGACAAAACTTCGAAGAGTATCATCTGTCATGAAAAAGAGCTTCTCACTTTGCCGTTCGGAATCGGCGTTAAATTGTAGGTCCCCTCAATTCTTAAAACGCACCAAGAGAATTGTTTGATGAGAGTAAGCCACTTAGACCTTGGCTCTTCAAGAGCTGTTGCGCCACTGTATTTATTTATTTTTATTTTACTCACTTACTTACTTAAGTTGGCGCTACAGTTCGTTGTGGACTTGGGCCTCAATCAACAATCTCCGCAAGTCGGTCACTAGTTTTACACTCCAAGTTGATTGAGGTCCTCTTCCACATGAGTGCGCCACCTGAGTCGCGGTCTTCCTTTCCTCCTACGTCCCTCGGGAATAGTGTCGAACGCTTTCCGGGCCGGAGCATTGGTGTTCATCCGCTCTAAATGACCGAGCCATCTCAGTCTCTGGACCTTGACCCTTCTGGCTAGGCCCATGTCGTTGTACAACCCGTAAAGTTCGCTGTAATATCTTCAATGCACACGGGGCCAAAGATGACCCGAAGAACTTTCCTCTCGAAACAGCCTAAGGCACTTTCATCCGATTTTGTCAGGGTCCATGCTTCTGCACCATACAGCAGGACTGAGATGATGAGTGTGTTGTACAGTTTTACCTTAGTTGCTCGAGAGAGGGCTTTTCCACTCAATTGCTTTCTTAGCCCAAAGAAACAGCGATTAGCAAGAGTTATTCTTCGTCTGATCTCGGCGCTGGTGTTATTGCCTGTGTTTATAGCGGAGCCTAGGTAGACAAACTCCTCTACTACCTCGAAGTTGTATGCCTCTATTGTGATGTTCCTCGAAGATAGCATATACTTCGTTTTTCCTTCATTTACCGCTAAACCCATTTTTGCCGCTTCTGTCTCAATTCTCACAAAGGCGCCATTGACATCACGCTGTGTTCTTCCCATTATATCAATATCATCGGCGTACGCAAGAAGTTGAACAGAGTTTTGGAAGATAGTACCTCTGGTGTTGACGGTGGAGTTTTGCACTATTTTCTCAAGAACGATGTTAAAGAAATCGCACGACAGTGCATCGCCTTGTCTGAATCCTTTTTTGACGTCGAAAGATTCCGTAAGCTCGTTGCCAACCTTGATGGAGCAGCGTGAGTTCTCTATCGTCCTTTAATTTACCTACATATTTATATTCTGATATATTTTTATATGCTGTTGAAATATTATGATTGCTAGACCAGACTTTTCAGACACACCAGTTATCCTAGACGTATCAGTCATATTAGATAGGCTTGAGAGATCTGGCATACCAGGCATTCTAGACATACCAGACAGAAGAAATAGATCATACAACCCAGACAAACAAACCGACCGATAAGCCAGACATACTAGAAAGCCCAGACAAATTACAGACTATAGTAAGTATCGACCATTAGGATCAGACAGACCAGGGAGTCCTGACATACCAGACAAAATAGAAGGACCGAACACTTCAGACAAACCAAGCAGACAAGACAAACCAGACAGACAAGAACGACCGGGCAAGCCAGACATTGTAGAAAGTCCATACACATCATGATATCCCAGACTGTTCAGGCAGATTATAGACAGGCATGAGAAACCTGACATACCAGGCATTCTAGACAGAACAAAGAAATCATACAAACCAGACAAACAAGAACAACCAATAAGCCAGACATGTTAGGAAGCCCAGATAGGCTCCAGACTAGTGAGAATCGACATACCATTTATCCCAGACGGGCCATTAAGATCAGACACAACAGGGAGACCTAGAATACTAAAAGGAATAGACGAACCGAACACATCAGACAAACCAGACAGACAAAACCGACCGGGCAAGCCAGACAGTGTAGAAAGTCCAGGCACACCATGATATCCCAGAATGGTCAGTCAGATTAGACAGGCCTGAGAGACCTGACTCCTGACATCTGATACCAGGCAAAAAAAAAATCGTCAGATAAAACAAATAGATCAGACAGACCAGGCAATCCAGACACTAGCCAGACAAGAAAGTCCAGACAATTTTTGAATGACCAATTTTTGAATGAAGTACCAGAGGTCTACATGTACCGGAGGATAGTTAAAAATTGCTTAAAATGGCTCATTTACAAAGAAAATGGATCACCGTTTCACAATTTTCAATTGGCTTCTCGATAATGCGGATGACAGATGATGCGGTAATTTTGTTTAGTTAATCTCACGTACTCGCCGAGAAGAAAATGCGCCTCGTTAGAAAAGATGATTTTTTCGACCAAAACCCTTGTCCGATTCCTCCTGTTCTAAGATCAAGACGGATTGAAGCAAAAACGAAGCGGATAGTTGTGTGCCTTCAATTGCAGAGTCAGTTGCAACTTGTAAGCGAACAATCCGACATTTTTGTGTTGAATATTGCCCAAGCTAGTGTATGCAATGCTGAGCTATTGAGATCGATGACAGTGGATTAAGTCTCACTCTTTCGCAGCCACTTTTTTTGTCTCTATGGAGGACGGGAAACATGAGTACCATTCTTCATCTTTATACACAAAATTGCGCTTCATTTTGGCCAAAGAATTTCAGAAACGCACTTTTTGTGCCACAAGAATCAACCCTTCAGTATTGTCAAATGGTGTTTAAGCGTGAAAAGTATCATTTCGTTCGTGGCGGCATGATATTGGCTTTCTTTCAAGATATCAAGTGAGAAACAGCTGTCAGTGTTAAAAGCATTTATTTTCCTTCAAAATTTCGTTGCCTGTGTGTGTTTTCTTTAAATTTGCACCAAAGAAAGTACCACCCACCTCCTGATTCCTTGCTTTATGGCTTTGTTTTTCTGACATGCTTTTTTTGCTCACTTTGAGTCTCCGTCGACGAAATTGACATCCTATAATCGAATCTTAGAAGAAATAAATTCAAATATAATGTATTTCGGGCAAACATGACATGAAATCTTATACCCGAAATGGTATCATGTGTGAAAAATGTCATGACATGTCATTAAAATTTTGTATCTCCACAGACACTCCACACTCGTCTTGGGGAATTTCTGATCCTTATTTTATTTTTCCCTCCATTTGACTTGGCACACATAAAGAAAACGTTATCTCTCTTACATATATGTGGGTTAATTCCCCAACACATATCATCGACATTTTTTTTTTTATCAAAAAGGGTCTTCTTTTGATGGGGCTATTATAACTATTTGACAGATAAAAATTACTTATCTTATTTAAATGTAAAAAAGGTTTCCATTATGACAATATACGATTTATTTGTACCACAAATTCATAAAAAAAAAAAAAAAAAAATAGCATTCAATTTTGAACATGTTGAACAAGCTGTAAGTTGTTTGCTTTCGATGTTGATTAATAACAAGGCACGCTTCTGACCTTGAGTTATTCTTCAAGTTCGACAGAAGCCCTTATCACATTCCAGAGTAAAATAAAGTGTTGATTAGCGTTTTATTGATTACACACAAACTCTTCAATTTACAATCATGAAAGTGACAATGACGCGTTTTGTTTTCAAAGAAAGTATCAGTGAGTTTTTTTTGCTTTTTAAAGTCTTCAGTAAGAGTTCTTCTGCCTTTCACACGATTACATCATCAAAAACAAATTCTGCCAACAATTTTCTCTGTCCTTTAAAAGAAAACAGCAATTCCCAATACGAAATCGATTTTAAAGATGTTGTATCTCAACATCATCTGAGATTTCCACTCAAGTGCCTTGTCAAAAACAGATTTTCAGCACTTGGTCTATACGTGGATAAAGTTTATCTGGCATTTTTCCCATTTAATTTCGCAGTGTTGTTCGTTTCCGTCTGTGTGAAAATAGAAGGTGTAGATTTTCACTGTTGTCAACACAGCAACTCGATTCATTATCATTTGAAAGGCACCAGATATCTCCCCCATAATGGTCCTCGAAATTATCCCATTTAAATTCAGTGTAAGCCCTCATGTGACTGCACCTATTGCTTTTCACCTTCGCACAGCTTAACCCATTTTTTTTTGCTTGCCCACCAAACAGATTTTTATGTTCTGCCACCACCCGCCCCCGCATGAATCCTTTATTTCTCCTTGGAGCCATTTAAACTGCAACTTTTTGTTGCAAAGTATGTGCGAGTAAAATTTTATGCGAATTCTATAAAAATAGTTCTCCTCCACATAATCACATGCGATATTTTAGCACAGATCTCTATCGTTTCTTCCTCTTCCGCCCCAATCCTATCCTGAAATAGAAACCATTTGGAACTGGAACTGGAACCTCGAGATATTTTCTGAAATCAACTCACTCTACCGAACATGTAATGTATTCGCATTTGTAAAGAGAAAAACCCGGAGGCGGATACCCACTCTATGGTTGTTTAAAATATGCGCCTGATGGGTGCCATTCTATTCAACGCGTACTTATTTCTTTTTTTTATAAATAGAGACTTCAAGGGATTCCTTCGTATCGCAATGAGAATCCCTTTCGTTTTGAATGAGTGAAATGTCAAAGGAATTAGGTCATAGTACGATATAGTGCGATGTGCTCGCAATCGTATAAATGGAGTCAGGCAGTCTTATAGTTGGGTGGATTCGTACAAATGCTGTGGGTGCTATTAAAAATTGTTGTTGCTGTAGAACAAAGGATTGAGAAGTAGCAAAATGGCGGATGCGGTGGATGGTGAATGCGGATGTTTGACAGCCTTTTTTTTCTTGTCAATATCGGTGGAGACATTTATTTGTGATTTCACTTAAATTACGCGTATAGCTTTGTAACAAAAAGAAAGAAACTAAGGATTCTGAGGAGGTCGAGCTTCGATGTCTCTTTCGTTTCTCCTCCCGTCTACAGCCTAACTGGTTGGAACAATGGTTCAGCAGCACTTCTTGGTGCCTTGGATCTATTAGTTTACCGATGGAAAATTTGACAACCGGCTGACTCCACGTTAGCATTCAAGTTATCTCAACCAGGTGCAGGCACAGACCCTTAGATTTATTCAAGAAATGCATATAAAAGCAGTCTAATACTTTGAGGATAGGGTACCGTTTTTATGCACCATTGTTCCACTGTTTCTTTCACAGATATAACTAAAGAACTCATATACGCTTTTAAAAAACTATAGATGCGAACCAAAATGTATGGCCAAAACTAGGATTTGCTCTTGTAAGGTGTCCATAAGCACTAAAATCAGTGAGAAGGAGTCGATTTGAAGTATATAAGATTTATGAACAATCTAGGGTTACTGTACTAGTCTCCGGACAGATTGCCTTTTTTTACTTTCAATGTAAATATATTTATTCCTTTTTGATGTTGCATTGAAATCTAAATAATTTGCTAAGACTTTAGTTATTTCCCAGTTGTTTGATGTAATTGAAAGTAACTTTAAACATTGAGTTAAAAAGGATGAATTCTAAAAAGGGTGATTTTCCGGATTCTCCGGACGATAGTTCTAGTCTCCGAACGATCTTAAATGGAGTCTTGGGACAGTTCAACTAAAAACCTTAATACTTAATAACTTTTTCTTTTAAGTGCTGAGTATAGAGCAATTCATTTTCTGCATTGATAAATGGGAAATATTCCTTTCAGCTGTAGATATTTCACGGTCGATTTACACCACATTGATTTCAAAATATTGTGTTTGTGTGACAGAGAATAAATAATGATAATACAATTTTCAATTTTTTGTTTTTCATTCTAAATCCATCAGAGAGATGATAATGGAAAATGTTTATTCTGGTTACAAACAAGCTCCTTTGACAAGGAAATTAACAAGGGTTCCAAAAAGAATTTGAACATTAAAAAAAAAAAAAAAAACCTTGGAGCTGTTCGGAGACTAGGTTCTTACTATTTTTGGTACCAGTGTCCGGTCATTAAAAAAAAAAATGGATTAAAAAACGAAAAACTCAATTTTTTTCTTTAGTTATTAGAAGGTCTGGCTACCACCTCATCCAACTTCAGTCCTTGGAAAAAATGTCGTCTGGGATTATGGAGACCTTCTTATTAGAAGCAACGCAAATTATGGCGTAATACGGACTGATTACGCGTCTCTTCGCTGGCTTCTCAGTTTAAAGGAACCTGAAGGTCAAATAGCTCGGTGGATAGAATCCTTGCAGGAGTTTGATTTCAAAATTCAGCCCTGGAAAACAACACGCAAACGCTGACGTCCTCTTTTGATGGCCCACTGCTGAACAGTGCAAGAAATGCGAAAAGTTAGAAAACAGAGCAAGTTCTGATCCGTCTTACTACCGTAAGCAATGATTTGCAGATTGCACAGCCAAACGACGAGCACCTTTGCGAATTGAAAAAAGCTATCCAGGAATCGATATGAAACGAGAAAGATAACCACACTTAAAAGCTTATCTGGCAATGTGGTCTACCTTGACGGTGCATAATGGTACATTGGTAAGAAAATTCGATGACAAGCTTGAGACACGGATGCAAGTCCTAGTACCAGCTTCGCTTAAAGTTCAGGTTTTGAAAGAAATACACGATAGTCTTTCGGGTGGACACTTCTCTGCAGAAAAAAACGATGAAAAAATTGAAGAGCAAGTATTATTGGGTTGACTATTCTGCTGATGTGCGCCAATGGTGTCAAAGTTTCCTCACTTGCCAGTCCAGGAAAGGTCCGATACCCAGACATAAGGCCCAGCTTCAGACGTTTAACGTTGGATATCCTTTCGAGCGAGTTGCCGTTGACATTTTGGGGACCCTTCCCGTTACTACAAAAAGTAATAAATACATCTTAGTATTTGGAGACTATTTCACCAAATGGCCAGTCAGCAGAGATGGTAGCTGAAATTCTCATCGAGCACATTTTTTCTTGATTTGGAGCTCCAATTTCACTTCATTCTGACCAAGGAAGAAATTTCGAATCGACTGTGTTCGCTGAAATCATGAAGCGTTTTGGTTTGAAAAAACTCGAACGACTCCCCTTCATCCCCAGTCGGATGGAATGGTTAAAGGTTCAACCGTAAGATTTTGGATTACTTGGCAAAGTACGTAGACCACAATCAAAGAGACTGGGACGAACACCTTGCACTCCTTCTTCTCGCTTATAGAAGAGTTGTTCACAGTAGTACAAACGAAACTCCAGCAATGCTCACTTTTGGAAGAGTACTTCGCTTACCAGTGGATTTAGTGGTCGGCATCGGGCCTGATGAGCCCGTTATAACAGCTTCTTACGTGTGGGGTTTAAAAAATCGGCTAGAGAGCATCTACAAGTTCAACAGAAGTCAATTGGCAACAGTCAGCAGAAGAATGAAAGATCGCTATGACATGTCATCTGGCGGAGCTTGTTTCGTTACGGGCAACAAAGTATGGCTGTACAATCTGTACGAAAGGAAAAAGCCCTAAACTGCAGCGAGACTGGGAAGGCCCCTACACAGTTACAGAAGTCCTAGGTGAAGTAATTTATCGAATTCAAAAGGATGGCGCAAGAAAAACGTCAACGACTTGCTCCTGTGGTCGAACGACCATATAGCCGATTCTTAAATAAATCGTCTTTCATTGAAACAAACTCCATTTGATTACAAGATTTCACGAGTTGAACTATTTCCAGTATAGTTTTCCAAGGTCTGCCACTATGTTTTTGCTAAAAAAAAAACACAAGAACAACAGCAGCTGCTTAAAAGATCCATAACTTTTCCATTATACATTCGATCGGGTTGAAACTTCGTATGTGTATGTGAAAAATGTTATTGATTCTGTATATTTGATTGTTTCTTGCAAATGTTGTGTTTAGTTTCTCTATTCTTCCCTATTAAGTGCAAAATCGTCCGGGCACTGGGGTCTTTCCAGAGACTGGAGCCGTTACCCTACAATCGATGGAAGATTTAATCGAAATTGTTGTGATACCGTACCAAAAAGTTCAAGTTGATATCTTAGAATTGACTTTTTTCCAACATTATTACAATGCTTCACCCTTAAAAAAAAAACATTCCTTTTAAATCGAAACAAGATAAAAAAAAACTAAAATAAAAACACTATATATGTCAGAAGCAGACAGACACGATGTCGTATTCCAGACAAAAAACGAAAGACAATTCGCTATATTTTTATACATACGACATTATGTGTGCATCAAGTCAGAGTAAAAAAAAAGACAACAAAATCCCTGAAAGACTACGCCAATTGGTTTTGCTTTTATTTATTTTTCTCGTTTTCGTTCTGTAATAGCTTCGAGGTTATTTTCAGAAGCTCTCAGGGGGTGTCAACTTCAAAACAAACGAAAAAGAACAAAGAAGAAGAACATGTCTAGTTGCCATCGCCACCCGCACCGCGCCGCGTCGCCATTATACTGCGTTCAATAAAGCTCATGGGGGATGATGAGCAGATTATTATTTGTTGCAAACGAAAAAAGGAATTTAAACAAAAACTAGGGTTACAACGGAGAGAATAGCAAATATTGCTCCTCTGTGCAGGGGTTGGGTTTGTATATGACTCATCATATCTCCTTGCGAGTCCACATCAACACAGGAACAGGAAAGAAAAGACATACTAATTATACCTAAAGTGCATTAAGAAAAAAACAAAAAAAAAATGGAAACCCAACCAAGTGCGGGAAAACTTTCATCCAGAAACAGTTTATGCTTTTGTTTCATGCATTCTGTTGGTTATGGTAGAATTTTGCTCGGTGAAAGGGTTCGCTAAAAGGATTAAAATATATATTCCTTTGTGTCTTAGCTTTTCGCGAAGGCTTTATGGATTTAATGAGATATTTCTCTTCTTTCCTTTTTTGTTTTCGCTGTCTCAATAATTACTTTTTCTTAAGCCTGACATTTAATTAAAACCTTTACATGTGCCGAACAGAACAAAAACTAAGACAAAGAGCCTTTTAAATACTGTCCGCAACAATCCTCCCATCAAATTGAATTCCTCTCGCCTGTTTGCAGCTGGTTTTTAATAAGTTTAGTTAATTTTGCGATATTTATGTTCACTGTTTACCACAAGTTTCATTGAGAAAACAACGAGTCATTGATAAAACCGCAATATTTGCTTTGTATTTATTTCTATTTTGAGACAGTAACAAATACCTTCAATTTGTAATCACGTGTGGTTTTGTTATAGAAAAAACTAAACTTCACGCTTTATATCTTTTTCTATATTACGCTTGTAATAGCGTGTAATAACAGTTTTACGATCTAATCAAACAATTGGCAACTTATAAATAATAGTCTCGTTTAGAACAGTCAACGAGGCGATTCCTCCCACCTGGACGAATTCCTTTCAACAGAATAGCTGTAAACACTATTATTTTGAATATTTGCACGTTTTTTGATTATTCGCCAAATTATTTGTTGAAACAAGCTGTCACGTTAATTAGATTTTTTTGATTTTGTGTAAATAAGAAAACATTCAAATCAAGATTGACAGGTTGATGAACTTTGGACTTAGTTAACAGAGTATTGTTTAGAAACATTTGTTTACCAGGTGCCATCAGGTTGACAGAATCTTATAATTCTATGCTTGTAGCTTTGTTGCCCAGGAGCAATTGTTGTAGGATTTTTTTTTTAGAAAACTTACAAAATAAAGACCAATTTTGTACATTTTTAAATAAAGGGTCCGCCAAATAACATTTTTGAAAATACAATCCTTCCGGTTAATAATAAGTTTATTCGATGTTCGCTCTGGGGGGCTCTGGCGCTCTGATTTCGCACTGAGCTGTTCGATGTCGCTCTTTTTTCGCCCTGGTGCATTTCCACCGTGTTCGATGTGTATTCAGTGTCCGCACCGGGAGCGCTCTGAATCGTCCCAAGTTTTTTTTTTTTCGGGGCGAGAATTTCGGAGATCTTCGAAAAAAAAAAAACAGAGCACTAAAAACGCGTTCGATGTGAAACCAAACCCAGAGAAATTCCTCAGTCTTTTGACAGCTCACAGTATGACAAGCACCGGAGCACCGGAGCACCGGGGCTGGTAACATCGAACAAACCTAATGGAAAATTATTTTATTCAAATGGCTGCCTCGGCCGGCCATGCAGTCTATTTTTTAAGCACATTATCGATTGTGTGCAGCTGTACTCACCAATGGCTTAGCGAATATTGTCCTTTAAAGCGTCAATTGTCTCTGGCTTGTCGGCGTAACTCTTATCTTTTACGGCAGCCCACAAATAATAGTCCAACGATGTCAAATCGCAGCTCCGAGGTGACCAAACGATGCGGCTGATAATGCTATCTTCAAAAACAGGGCGCAAAACATCGAGTGTAGCTTCGGCTGTGTGGCACGTAGCGCCGTGCTGTTGAAACCAAATGTTGCAATATCCTTCTCTTCAATTTTTGTGAACAAAAATTTGTTCAACATGGCCCGACAACGATCGCCATTGCAACGGCCATGGCTGTAGCGGCCACTCCTTGCTCATTTTCGAAGAAAAATGACCCAATTATGCATCTGGCCCAAAATCCGAACCAAACTGTGACTCGTTTTAGGTGTATCGGCTTTTCAATGTATGCGATTTTTTTTGGCAAAATCGGTATCTTATCTAAGTCGATTGCAGGCCCACTTAGCAAGCGATTGGCTTCCACTCCTAAACCAATTGGACTTTGTATGGCGTCATACCAAGGTTTTATGCAAAATTCGTCTCAATGATGTCTCCGAAATGTTCAATTGTTGAGAACGACCGTGAATTGATGTTGATGGCGCCTCACGCACACTTTCTACCACAGCAGCAATATTCTCGGGTGTACGCACTGTTTTTGGCTTTTCACGCTTTCTCTTATCGATGAGGATGCCAGTTTCTTCTACCTTTTTTACAAGATAACTAACATACGGAGCTGACGGTGCTTCTCTTCTGCCTAAACCCGTACGCAATTTTCGCACATATTCTGCAAAATTACCACGATTTTCAAAGTAATATTGCAATATTTCTCAGCGCTGTTCAAGCGTATACACAATCATATTCGTTCAGCGGAAGGATAAAACTAATTATCTGCCAAATCAGACATGAGCTAAGTGTAACCATCCACGAAATAAGCACTAGTGGAAAAAAAACGTGGACCCTTTAGTTATTGACATTGTCGTAGGATAGCTCATTAGTGTTTCATTCTAATCTACATATTTCCCAGTAGTTTGGTGTATAAGTGAATTGAAAGTAATTGAATTTTAAAAAAGGGCTATTTTCCGGAGTCTCCGGACGACGAATCGAATCGAGTTTCCGGACATATCCAATTAAAAACTCTTATTTTCTGTTATGTGTTGAGTATAGAGGAAACCATTTTCTGTATCGGTAGTTATTTCCTGATTGTTTGGCATACAAATAATTAAAAAAATAATTCCTTGGTAGTACCAGTCTCCGGACGATCAAAACAGTCTTCGGACGATTTTGAATCTACATCATCACTCGTCGCTTAAATGGCGAATAATTCTCCTGTTTTTTATCTGAATTTGTATTTGTAATATTTTTGTTTCTTGTTTCCAAAATCTACCTAAAAGGAACGAGGTCTTAAACAGTTAACTGAGGTATACTGATTTTTGGGCACATAACTCTTTGATAGGGAGGAAACGTAAATTCATGTTGATCGTCTATTTGGATTACTTTTGTGTTTTTTTTTTGCATACATATCAATATTATGCAGATTAACGTTATTTTCAAATAAATAGAAAAGTCTAGGAAAGAAACTGGTTTTATTATTCCCACGTTCAGGTTTCTGTTAAAATAAAAATATTTTCTTGTTGATATTGCTCCATCGACAAAGAATAAATAATGATAATAAAAATGTTAACATTCGAACAAAAATTCTAGCTAGCCTCCGGACGATCGAAGACTAAGTTGTTGTTTTTCGTTTTAATTCTATTAGAGGGATAATAAGTGGAAAATTTGTATTCTGGATACAAAACAGCACTTGGTTTGAACCAAAGAAATTATATGTTTCAAAAGGAATATAAACATAGAAAAAATAATAAAATAAAACCTTGGAGCTGTCCGGAGACTAGAATTTCGCTATATTTATACTGAAAAAGTGGAAGGTAATATTTTCATTGAAACAAACTCCATTTGATTACAATAACGCACACAATCAACTATTCCCAATATATTTTTCCAAGCTCTGCCGCTATTTTTTCGCTAAAAAAAATAGCAAAACAGCAGCGGCTGCTTCTTAAACGACCCATCCATTTTCTGTTATGTTACTGATTGTCTTTTGTTTGTTGTTGTTTGCAAATTCTCTGTATATTTTCTCCATTATTCCCTATTAAGTACAAAATCGTTCGGAGACTGGTGTCGTTACCCTACTTAAAATTGTAAAATTTGAGTTCTTTTAACGTTCAAAAGTCTCCAAAATCTATGCCTAATCTCTAAACAGCAGACCGCTGACTCTTTCTTTGTAAAAAAAAACCTTCCTTCTAGTATGCTTTACATTATTAAATTTTTGTAGGGACTAAGTAGTTGCATTCTTTGTTTGTTTTTAAAATAAACAGGAAACCATTTCAACCTTCGATACTCTTATCAGCTTTGCAACTCCACAAAAAACATAAAACCTTGGATGCAAAAAAAAAAAATGCTTAAGCCTCTTATCGCCTTGAAGTAGGTACTACTTCATGAATCCACAAAACTGACTAAAAAACAAACTGACTTTCGCTCCTTTATCCTTCTTATTTCCTTCGCTTAGGTATATTTAAAAGGTAAGAAGAATGAACTTTATTTGAACAAAAAAAAGGCTTTCACGTAAACTGACACGTAAGGGAATATTCCCCGAACAAAGTAAAAAAAAAAAAAAAAAAAAAAACAAGAAAAGACCTTACACAATAGTTTTCAAATTGTTGAGTGGTTTCCATGGCAAACTTAAAAAAAAGAAAAAGTTTCTGAAGAATGCAAAAAGGATTTTCATGCAAAAAATCAAGGATATTTTTTTTTGCCTTTTCTGAACTTTCAAGGATTTATTCAACATGTCTTATTTAGAAATTTTCTAGAACGCACGTGCCTTGTGTTTTATTCCAGTTATCTCCGGGTCTGGGCATAACTTGAACTTTAATATATAAAAAAAGATAAAAAAACATTTCTTTTCATGACATGGTTCATTTCTTGTTAGAATTTCACTTTCTTCTTTTATTGTCTAGATTCTGTTTTTTCCTTCAAAAGAAGAATTTTTTTTATATTTGAAATGATGACGCGTCTGCCAAATAAATCGTCATTGCAGCATCCTTATTCCTTCTTCTGTCAGTTCGAAGCCTTGTCCTAAATATAATTTAAGACGAATTAAACTAAACATATTTCTGTGATGAAAATCCATTGTTTCAAACTAACCTATGATCCCTTATACATTTTCTACAAAAACCAAAGAATTTTCATTTGTGTCATTGCCCCGTTGACAAGCAGCCACCTAATAGGGTTTACGTGCTCAAGGATCCAAAGATTATTTTTCTATACTTGCAAAAAGCCCCACTCCGACAGCAATTTATTGCTTGCCATTTCGCCCTCTCTCGTAGCAAATTTCTATATATTTTTATTTTTATCTCAAAGACTTAAATTTATTTGATTAAAAGAAGATTTTTTTTTGTTCTCAAGTGTTCTTGGCTTATAAGATTGAATGGGTTTATTGACCTGATTTTTTTCTTGTTCCTATTAGAAATCATTAAAAAGAAAACCCACTCAATAACCTAGCTTCTAATCAAAGTCGATTCGATATTAATCATTTGCTTGGGTTAAGTTTGTTTTATTTTTGTTTTTATCTGAGGATTCATATTTCAATAATAAGGAAAATATTCCAATATTACTGCCTTAAAGGGGGATGTTGCCAAGGCTTCGAAAATCCAAATAAGAGCATAACGACTTAATGGAAAACGACACTCGAATTCTAATTTATTTTCCTCATTACACTGTGCACACGTGGTGATAAATCATTATGCCTTCTCGTAGACACAGTAGAATGCTTAATCGAATGAAAGTGTTTTAAACTTTTACTCACGTTACGTTAAAAAAATTGTCTCCAAATCGATTACGTTAGGTTTTCAGAAATATTGCAGAACACTAATGGAATAAATAATGGGTTACGTTACGTTACTAATTTTGACAGTATGAAGACAAATTGCAAAGTCAATTTATAAAAATAAAAAACAAGACAAAAAAAATATGACTTACTGAATTGTGTCCCACTGTTGTTATTGTCCTCTAGATTGTATTGAGAGTATTCGCAACTGGGTGACAAACACATTAATTTGGAACATTTCCAAATGTCATCAATGAGGTTTCTTTTGCGCGTCTGCGAAATATTTGGCTTCACCCAAAAATACTTTTGTTTTTTTGTTTTTGTTTTGTGTTAACTGAGCATCTTTTTTTTGGTTTTGGTGTAAATGAGTTTTCTATTAATAAAAAAAAAGCGACGATGAAAATATTTGTAAACAAGTTTAAATGTTTTCAAAATTTGCAAAAACAAATTCACTGATGCAATACAGCAAAATATTTTCTAATTTTTATTTGTTTATTTTCTTTCTAGGAGACCGTCAAATTTGTCTGTTGTATGGACAAGGCGTTCAAGGCGTGTGGCATCGTCCCCGATGCCATGGGAACCGGACATGGCCAATCCACTTGTAGGCCAAATATCTTGGCCGGTTCCTGATAATCATTCGATTTTTGTGACGTTATTTAAAGATCCAAGATCACATGAATTAGAGGATAAAGATTGGACGTTTGTCATCGAAGATGTAAGTATTGTTCATTATTTATTATTATTTGATGTTTGTGTCAAAGTTGGACACTTAAAAGTTTGAGAAAATAGAACGCTAGCATTTCCATAAATTTTGTTTATATACAAATGCACACACTCCATAGTAAAATATGTTCATGAGGAAGCGTTGCATTTCAATTCCAAACAGATTTATTCACAACCCACAAAATCAAGTCCCAATGAAAAATGCACTAAATCATTCGAAACAAAGTTTATTTTGCTCCAAATTTAGAACAAACTAGCAAAAAAACTTGCAAGCAATTTGTGTACGTCCATGTCCAGTGAATTTCCGCATAATGGCTGTCTGACTCAGCTGGTACAGATAAATAATGTTGTTTTGCGACCGATTATACAGAAGAACCTCATTACAACGTAGAACCTTGTTTAAGCGTAAAAAATCGTTCCAGAATAAAACCTTGTTACAGCGTGGAATCTAGTTACAGCGTAGAACCACGTTACAGCGTAGCACTTCGTTAAAGCGTAAAACCTTGTTACAGCGGAGAACCTCGTTACAGCGTAGAACCTCGTTACAGCGTTAAATATTGTTACAACGTATAACCTCGTTACAGCAGAAAACTTCATTACAGTGTAAAACCACGTTACAGCGTAGAATCTCGTTCCAGCATAGAACCTCGTTAATCTTCATTACAGCGTAGCACTTCCTTACAGTGTAAAACCTCCTTAAAGTGTAGAACCTCGTTACAGCATACAACTTCGTTACTGCTACGCTGTAGCAGCATAAAGCGTAAAGCGTTAAACCTTGTTAGAGTGTAGACCATCGTTACAGCGTAGAACCTCGTTACAGCGTAACGTAACGGCTTTTCGTTCCAGCATAAAACCTTGTAACAGCGTACAATCTCCTCACAGCACCTTGTTACAGCGAATTTTCAAGATTCCTTCCAATGATCGAAGACACTTCATCTTGGCTCATCTTCTCCAGAGCCCAATCGGAGAACATAGGTCGCTTCAAATGATCCATCGGCTTAAATTCTTGAGTCAGCTTGGTCTTCTATCGGTGTAAACCAAGCTACTTACGTAAAATACGAAATAATGTGATCTGAGCGATGCTGAATTCTTGAGAACGCCGTGGAATTGACTGATTTGGATCGTTTGCTACGGATGGAGTTTACTGAATAATTGACAGTGACAGTTCGATCATAAGTGAGAGGGTGCGTTCACAAACTAAATTCAAAACTGTATCAAAATCAATACTATCGTATCACTTGTGATTCCGTATAAACGAAAAACTTTTTTTATTATTTACCTTTTTTGCTCCGTTAGTCTCCGTTATTATTATGCTCTTCCAGTGAAAGAGGTTCTACTGTAAGAAAAAACATCCTCAACAACCGCAGAGGTCAAAACAAACTTACAGCAGCAAGAAACAATGTGTCGAACAATCTTCTTGGGGGATAATATTATCTCCAAAGTAATTGCTCCACTTTGACCATTGTAAACAAACTTTTATGAATGCCCATGTAAATTTCTTATCTGAAAAATTCAAACGTTGCTATTTGTAAACTCGACCGCAGATAAACTGAAATTACTGTTGGAAGATTGTCGTCTTAATTATTTGTGTATGTTTATCAAATGTTGATCTCATAGCCAACAATTACTCTGGCTTATAAGAGACAGAGATCCCCATTAAAGAGAGGGAGACGATAAATTGACAATAGTTCATTTAATTACTGTCACTTAAAATCCCAATGAAGAAGTTTGTTTTAAAGAGGAGAGGGGGAGCTAATGTATTGAAAACACTCGAAAACCATTAAGATGCCTCGTTTATTTCTTATTGCCTTCAAATATCGTTGACTTGGGTTTTAAATTCAAAAGGAATCTTTTTAATGTAGTTTGTGTTCTTGTTCCTTCCTGTCTGGCGTTCGGATTTACAATTCAAATGCCACAGACATTGCTGTCACGTCCTAAATTGTATATTGACTCCTTTTGAATTCTCGTGCTTCAAATCGAAGAGGGGGTTTGAAAGCGAATAGATATTATGCGGTCGTTGCGATTTACAATACAGAAGATATATTTTAAACATAATGCGGTATTTGGCTCATTGTCATTCCCTTGGTCGCCTACTGGAAGCAGCATTAATCCTCCCTCGGATGCTCCGTAGCAATTCAAGGGTTTATTGAAAGTAATATCAAAGCATCTCATCATGCCGCCAACAACGAACGTCGCGTCGGCGACGACGAAAGCGTATTTATCAACAGCATCATCTCATGTTGCTCAATGTTAAATGATTCAACGCAAGAGGGCGCATATTCTTCCCTTCACACACAGCTACAAATCACCAAGTTGCAGACAACTATCATTGATGGAATTTTATTTTTTTCTGCACGAAAAAAAAGAATGACGGAAGCAAGTGATGTGTAAAATGCCCCAGCGACTTGATGCCTCCAAAACAACGGTGGCGTCCATTGGATGCGACAGTTGAAAAAGGTTGCCAAATGTTCAAAAAATGTACAGAGTCCAGTGCACACTTTTAAATGGTCACTACATTGCGGCTGAATTCACAATACTGGCAACCCTGCTTCAGCACGAGCAATTGCTAATAATAAATTAGAATAAATAAATTAACGATTCACGCTTTTAGCATGAATGGCTGCGAAAACGACACCGGTCGATATCAACATTACTGTGACTTTCATTGTTGGTGTAGCGTTTTAATAGACAATAATTCTACTTAAGGGTCAACGAAGCAAAAGCAAATGGATGGCGCACTAAAGGCAACTTAATAAATCGATGGAGCGTAGAGCGTGTAGCGTGACTACATTTATTAGTTGAATCGCACGAATAATTGACAAAGAAGAAGAAGGCACTCTCAAGTCTCAAATAAAGGGGAAAAATGTATGTTTTTTGTCATTCTTAAAGCGGATTCTTAATTTCAGTTGCAGTTGAAGTTTTAAATTTGACATCGAGAACTACTGCCAATTTAAACTGAAACCTAACAAATGATCGCAAATTGCGAATTGTAGACTAAAACTGACTCTTATTGGAATTTGTGTCTGATGCATTTGGGGCAATCGGTGGTTTATAAGACAGAAATATAGGTACTACGTTTTTTTTTGGTCAATTATTTTTGGATGAAGAAATAGGTTCCCGACTCATTTGTACAAATTATATGATCCCTTACTCAGACTTCAACAAGGCTTTTGTTACCAAGAGAAAAGATTGGGAAAACAGTGTACCTTATACTAATGAATTTACTTTTGCCATCTTAATTGATGGTTCGCAAATGAATACTGGCGTAGGTGCAGTATACCTCTTCTCAGAATACCTCAACCTTTCAGTTCAATCAGGGTCTCCGAACATAGCAGTGTCAACTACTTACTTACTTACTTAACCGGCTCCTAATCCATGAAGGATCTCAGCTTGAGACACTGCAGCCTTCTTTCGGGAACGGTCCCTCGCATGCACTCTCCAGTCGCCAAAACAGAGCACATTTGGTCCTTGTGCAGTAGTTTCGGTCTTCCTTGTCGCTTCGAACATGGGGGCTGCGATGGGAAGACTTTCTTGGTTGTAGCTTTGTCGTCAATTTGCTCGATGTGGCCGAGCCAATGTAGTAGTCTTTTCTTGTAATATATCTTGGTACAGCGCGTAGAGTTCATGATGGTGGTATCACACAATGATATATCCTTTTTCATTGATACCCAAGCAGCAATAAAAGCGATCCCTGCAACTCTATTCAAGTCAAAGCTTGTTTCTTGCAGCCGCAAAGAGCTAAGGGTTCTTGGAATGTAGCAGAATGCGAATACTCTGCTTAGTCTTAGTTCCCGGTCACAGCGGTGTGTCGGGCAACGAAAAAGCGGATGAGCTTCCTAGAGAAGGCTCAGTACTTGATCCCTCCCTTATTGATCAAAGCATCAGAATCCCACAATGCGAATGAAAACGAAACACTTAGCAATATTTCCTTTCAGGAGACACTCTCATCAACAATTCTCTGGGTGCGTGTGAAGAAATGAGGGGAACTACAATTTAACGCCGATTCCGTACGGCAAAGCTGAGAAGCACTTTTTCATGACAGATTGATACTCTTGGAAGTTTTGTCAGTTCTTTGCAATAGGCATTGTCCGTGAAAGATGAAATAAAAACTATGGGCACGAGTAGGACTCGAAACCACGACGTTCTGCTTAGCACCCAACGCATACCTTAGTGCTACGGACACTACAGAGTTTTCCAATAAGAGGTGTTATTTTGAAGAGCCCCTATTTCGGTAGGTGTCGCTTTTAAAGCTGTTAATTTTTGACATTTGACAAGTAGAAATTATGCCATTATTAAAACGGAACTATACACGCTTTAACAACGCATTAAAATGGTGAACATTTTGCAGTCACTAGTTCGCAAAACAAAAACGTTTTTGGGTCGACGTGAAACACCTTGTTGGTCCGGCAATACAGAAACTCGTGGAAAAATTCGAGCTGTTGCGTTGGGACAAGTTAGTGTTGTGAAGAATTAAACCCGTGCACGTCGCTCAAGATCAACTGAGAATATTGCTGCTGTAGCCCAAGGTGTTGAAAAAAACCCAGGTTTGTCCATTCCACGTCCTTCTTTGGCATTGGACATTCGACAAACATATTTACACCGTATTTTGCATAAAGACTTGGGTCTTAAGGCTTATAAAATTCAGTTAACTCAAGAAATCAAGCAGGCCGATCATCAACAACGTGCGTCGTCGTGTCTTTTCTGATTGAGTCCTTGAAATGCATGCAAATGATCCGGAATTCCATCGAAAAATCATCTTGACTGATGAGGCCCGTTTCCACCTCGGTGGTTACGTCAACAAGCAAAATTGTGGCATCAGGAGCTCGGAACACCTAAGAGTTATTGTTAAGAAGCTTTTCCATCCTCAACGTGTGAATGTTTGAAAAGGAGGTTGGCTCAGTTACGGTGTATGGATTTCGCTATCGAGAGATGATTAATAATTTATTATGGCCGTAGTTGGATAGTATTGATCTGGGCAACGTTTACTTTAAACAAGATGGTGCTACGTGCCACACAAGCAACGGTCACAAGCATTGATCTTTTACGGGGAAAGTTTCCGGACCGTGTTATCTCTCGAAGAGATGATCACAATTGGCCACCGAGATATTGTGATAAAACACCTTGAGACTTCTTCCTTTCGAGCCACGTGAAAGATAAGGGATGCACTAGCAGTCCAGCGTCGATTCAAGACCTCATAGATGGAATTCGTGAGGCTATCGAGGACATAGGGCAGCCACTTTGCGATTTTGTTATAGAAAAGTTCATGAAAAGGATATCGTCCTGTAGGCATGGTCGTGGTGGCCATTTAACTGATATTGTTTTTCATTATTAACGTCATTCCTTCCTCTTTATTATGAAATAGACATCCGATAATTTCTCAATAGCACCTCTAATAAATTGAAAAACCCTTTATTTTACTATTAAATATATTTCGAGGATAATGCTTGCCAAAAAAACTCTTCAATTTCCTATTCTTCAAAACATTGACTCGACGAAAACATTTATTTTCCCAACCCACAAAAATTAAAAGAAAAACAAACCCACACCTCTTTCGCATTGTCTTGATTAATTAGTATTCATAAGCTTCCAAGCAGACGTGACTCAAGATAGAACGTCTGCACTTGAAACCAGAGGCGTCGTCGCTGCTCTAATTTCAAAAACAATCTGCATTATTTCAATAAAACAAAACAAAATTATCCCCTTTATAGCATTGCCTTGAACGATTTCAATTTATTTCAGAATGCCGTCCTAGATTTGATTGAAGAACCTTCTCTATTGCTTGGATAATCACAATGTAGCTCCATTAGCTCCACTTCTATTTTTAATGCCAAATCAATTTATAGTGATTACGGTAAGAAAAGAATCTATCTCAATAACAACAACAACTTCCGGAAAGAGGGTGCCGACAAATTGAATGAAATTTATTTAACCACTTGGCTTCCTTCCAAGCAAAGACACAATCCCTCCTCCAACATATTCCTCTTCTCTCGGACTATCACCGTAACAAAAACAATAGCAAAGTCTTGCACAAGATTTTCTGCATTCACGATGTCACGTTCAATATTTCTGCAATATCCCATTTTGTTACAATGTCCTTAGGTTACATGGCAAACAGCACATGATGCTGGTAATTGCATCCAGTTACCCTGATTTATGTTCAATTTGTATATTAAGGATTAAACGTTCGTTCGCGTTGTTCGAACGCTACCAGCTGGGGTCGTTTAGTTTAAGGACCTGTTAGTAATCAAGTGCAACTATGAACACACCATTAATATTCATGCTGGCACTTTATAAAGTGAAATCTAATAACTAAATGGGGGCATGTTTAATTTCTCGTTGCAGATAACTCAACTGGGCAAGAAACGTGTTCTCGCATCGGCCAGCATAAATATGAAGAAATACGCCAGTGTGGAGTCGACGCAACAAAATGTCAAACTCATCCTGAAGCCAGTTTCTCGCAAGATAACCTCCGCGGAGCTTGAATTGACAATAAGTTGTGTGTTCCAGCGTGAAGGCAAAGCCACGTGAGTATACGATCTTACATGAAGTTGCATCCCTAATCTAACCTCATTGTCACTTCACAGAGACGAAGACATGCAAAGTGTTGTCTCTCTTATGTCGGTAAACAATAATTGTGATGTTGCTCCATTGGATGATTTGGAAGATATTCCCGATTTAGAGAGTTCCGGTGAAATATCTGAACATTTGTTCGATTTCACTCACCAACTGGAACAGCTAACGTCTAGTTTGAATGGTTGCATTGACCTTGCGACGCCAATGAGTGGTAAGTGAGCGTTCGTCCTGTGAAAAATTTAATTTTTTAATCGCTTTCCCTTGCAGTTCCTTCATTATCTGAAGATCCAACTCCATTAGCCGAAGCAACCCGCCTAAATTTCGAACATGATGCTGACAAACATAGTACCGACGATGATATGCAGCAAACGCCTAGTGCTGCCATGTCACCTCCGCGAAATTCTGAAACAGAAGTTCCTACAGAAAAACCAACCATAACAACAATTCAGCCATCGCCAGCGGTAACAGCGACAGATTCCAGCCAGGAATCACAACCACTAGCGCCAACTTCAACAGCATCCACTGAAAAGCCTCGAAGTCGATCTATATTCGATACACCTTCGATGACCAATTCGTTGTCCAAAAAACATCCTCTCCCTACAGCGGCTGATTCTTCTTCTTCTTCATTGGATCGCAAATCGAATTCCATATTTAAAGTGGAGAAAGTGCGGAAAGTGGAAATCGATAAAGTTCTACTCCCATCATCCAAAATACCCGCTCTTCCACCTGTCAACAGTGAAACATCCACAACAAAACCACCCAAGGACACAGATGAGCAGGTGAAACAAAAGGATGAAATCAAGATCAACATTATTGGCAGTGATGGCAACAAGGACAAGGATAACAAAGACTCAAAAACAATACAACCCACACAAATTGCTGCACCACCACCTCCAGTGGTGACAGCTTATTCAGAAAAGTCCAAGAAAATCGACGAACAACAAAAACAACCTGTAGCCGATGAATCATCAATGGCACAAACCAAGAATCGCACCGAAGTGAAACGTCCTGAATTACAACCATTGAATTTGAAAAAGAACTACGAGAATGGTACTACAACTAATACAACCACTACGAGTGCGACGAACAATGCTGCTCCGAACAAAACGGTAGAGAAAATAATTCTCAAGGAGAACACACCTGGACAGGATCTACTTGAGTGGTGCAAAGAGGTGACTAAGGACTATTCAAATGTTAAGGTTACAAACTTGACGACTAGTTGGCGTAATGGCATTGCTTTTTGTGCAATTATTCATCATTTCGAACCGCATTTAATGTGAGTAGAGCATAATAATTTAAATGAGGAAATTAGGAGTTTTTATGGTGGTTCTTTTTTGTTTTGTGAATAAAACCGTTTCCGGTTGGTCGGTTTCTTTTGTTAGTAATTTTTTGTTTGACACTTAAGGAACGATTTTGGTGGGGTGAAAAAATGTAGAACTAGAAAAATGGAGAGGTAGAGTAGCAGCATTTGAAGTTGTTTATGTGTGTAAAGTTCTTGTTGCCGAAACCTCTCCTCGTGCACTTTTAACTTCTTAATTGTCTATTCTCTCTTCTTCTTCTTCACAGAGACATGTCGAAACTCTCGCCTCACGACGTTGTCGGTAACTGTCGAATGGCCTTCGATGCTGCCGAATCACTAGGCATACCCCGCGTAATTGAACCTCGAGACATGAGCATGCTGGCCGTTCCCGATAAATTGGCTGTCATGACGTACCTCCATCAATTGCGAGCCCACTTCACCGGCAAACAATTGCACATTGAACAAATTGGTTTGTTTACTCTGTTTTTGATATTTTTGTCATATCAATGTCAATATTAATATATTTTTTTTTTGTCAAGGTTCAACTTGCGACGAATCGAGCTACGTCATCGGAAATTACAAATCCGACAATCTGTCAAAGAACTTACTCAACTTAAGTCATTTGAAATCACACCTCATGCACCAAGGTTCTCAGGAAGACGAAAATGATAAGCCTCCGCTGTCGCCCACATCGAAAAAGGACGTCAAAAATTTGATATTTTCCGGTTCGAAGAATCTTCTCGGAAAAGTCCTGTCACCTGCCAAAGATAGAAATTCAATAAATGCACTACAACAGCAACAACATAATAACAATTCATCGAATAACAATAGTACGAGCACACCGAATGGTGGCAAAGATAAGCCAGCTCTAATGACGCGTCGTGAACTAACCGATCCGTTTGGTAGCGACGAGGAGGACGATGTTGAAAAGACTAAACAGAATGTCGATGGGAAGATAAATGAAAGTCAGAACATGAATACGAATTCAATGACGACGACGACGACGATAACGAGTGCAACAACAGTCACACCAGCGTTGGATCCCAATACAGCAAATGTAAGTGGAGTTAAAGGGTGGCCATTGACATTGACATATTTGGAACTCATTACATGCAGTTTTGAATTTTTTTGAAAGTTGCTTAGAAATTTTTTCAGAGTAGTTAATCGCTTCAATCATTGTGGAAATAATTTTAAATGCTTCGAGGTTTTTACCTCATATTTAAATCATTAAGGAAATCTTAGCACCAGAGTTGAATCATTCGCTTTATTTCAATCAAACATTGCTTAAACGAGAACTCAAGTTCAGAGTTTTTTGTAAAATATAGTTTCATTCTGCCAACAAGAATTCGATAGTGCGATTTCGTGTGTATACGCAAGCTTTCTAGTGTTGAAAAGCTTAACAAAGAATTAGAATTAGAAAATTTGCTTTGACATTCCCAATCACCATATCGGTAGTTCGGAACAGTACATTGTTCATCATCATCATCGTCGGCCTAGCCAATGAAGTTTCTCCCCTCATCTGCTCTACAACCGGCATCCGGTCCGGCCTCCTTTACCAAGTTCTTCCATGTATCCCGACTGTTGGCAGACGCCATCTAGTTCCGCACCCTAAGGCTTTGGGCATACTGGTCTACGACATTCTTATAGCGCAAATTTAGTCTGCCGCGCTATCTTCTACTATAAATTGTAACTCAAAGGACTTTCCGTCAATTTTTGTCATCAAGTCTGCTTCGTTGCAGATTTGTATAGCTCGCAGTTATATCGTCCTCGGGTTGGATTCGAAGGAGCATTATTTACAATTCGCTCTACATGATCCAGCCATCTAAGTCGTTGAACCTTAACTTTTCAGGCTAGGTCAGTGCCGCTGCAGAGCTCGTACAGTTCTTGATGAAATCTCGTCTCCATTCCTCATTTATGCAGATTGGACCAAAAATCACTCGAAGAATTTTTCTCTCGAAGCAGACCAAAGCGTTTTCATCGGATGTTGCTGCACCATGCATTAGGACCGGGATGATTAGGGTTTTGTACTGTAAGGACAACTCAATTGCCTTCTAAGTCTAAAGAAGCAGCGATTGGCAAGAGTGATCCTTCGTTTGATTTCAGCGCTGGTGTTGTTGCCTGAGTTTATAGCGGATCCTAGGTAGACGAAGTCCTTAAATACCTCGAAGTTAAATCAGTCTATGTTGACGTTGGCTCCAAGACGTCAATGTTGGTTGTACATTCTTGTTGACAGCATTAACTTGGCCTTGCTTTCGTCAACCGCTAGACCCATCGTCCTGGCCTCCGTCTCAAGACTCACGAACGCTCCACTGACAACGCTGTGTTCTTCCAAGTATGTCAGTGTCGTCTGTGTATCCTAGTAGCTGGACGGACTTTTGAAAGATTGTGCCTCTGGTGTTGATGTTGCATAATATTTTCAAGAACGTTGTTGAAGAAATCGCATGACAGCGCATTGTCGAAAACTATTTTGAAGTCAAATGCGTCCGTTAGGTTTTCTTCCGACCATGCTGGAACAGTGTAAGTTTTCCAATGTCATCTTACACAGGCGGACGAGTTTTTCTGGTTTTAGTTCCATTGACATTGCTCAGTTCCTGGGTCTTCCAGATCTAGCCGCTAGATGAATATTTCATCGATGATGGATTTTCCAAAGGCACATTGATATGGACCATCAGCTTAGGCATTGCTATCTTCACTTCCTCAAAGTCCGGTATACGGAAACTTTAGCTTGCGTCTTCTTCATTGAAAGGTTAATTCTGCTTACTTGTCATCGCTGTTGTACAGTCTACAGAAGTGGTCTTCTAGGGCTTTGAAAATTTTATTTTCAAAAATTCTTGTATTTTAAAAAACATTTAAACATAAACATTTTTCATAAAATTTCCATAAAAAACATTTTTATCCTTTTTTTTAATTATTTAAATTTAATTAAAATTTGCTTTTATTAATTTTGTTTCTATTTTTTATAATTTACGTTTTGTGTTTGTTGTGTGTTTTGTTTTTTTCTGTTTTCAATTTTTTGGTTTTTGTTTTTTGGAAAACAAAAATTACACTTTCCGTAGAAACTTTTATCACGACATAAGGAAATGAGTGAGAAAGCTAAACTCATGATTGAAAGATTGAAAGTAAACAACCGTGAAAATGGCAAAAACGACAGCAACGTAAGTAAATAAACAAAATACAAATCACAACGATAACTACTTTTTTTCTTTTCAAATTGAGTAAAATATAAATTTTCTTTCTTTTATGCTTTTGAATTTATTAACATTTTCTTTTTCTTATTTTTAACGCATATTCACACTCACATAATTAGAATAAAGCATTGGCTTAATTTCATAGAATCACCGTAATAATAATTGTAAAATGCAACTTTGAATTCGATTTTCTTTAGAGAAACATTTTTAAAGCAATTTTTCTGTACGTTTTAATTTGTAGGATGAACGTCAACAACGTTTGCTTGAACACGCTCGTCGTCTAATAGCCGAGACACGGTCGAAAACAGTCAACGGCGAGAGTCCAACAACACCCACGAAGCGTATTACTCTGTCGCCAAATTCGTCGCCAGTGCGAATCAAGGATGAATTTATATTCTCTCAAAATGGTGGCAGCGGGGCTGGTTCCCCGAAGGCGCCCCTCTCGCCAACAAAGAAAATTACACCCCCACGAGATATACTCAAGTCGTCGGAAGACAGCAGCTATAAGCTGAGCCCTAGTCATAGATTAAGCGAACGAAATGGCAACAGTCCGTTGCAATCGTTCAATTCGGTCCTCGAAAGGATCTCACCCAAATGTGAAAAGAGAGTAAGTTCTATTCTTTTTTGTAATTCAAATGACTCAATCAAATTTTTATTTTTTTCAAGGTCGACAAACTCTCTTACATCGAATCGGAATTGGAAGCGCTGGAACGCGAGCAAGAAGCCATCGATCAAAAGGCCAGCAATTTGGAGAAGAAATTGCGCGCAGTCATGGGCGGCAATCCAAGTAATGAAAATGCATTTCTTAGATTTTTACGTCGTCCTAGTGGTGGTAGTATTAGAATTAGACTAAACGACTATGAGATAAGTGACGATGAACTCTCGGATGAGTGTAGAAGTGACAACGATTTAGAAGAAGATGAAAAAGAAAACAAAAGTACAGAAAGTTTCGATTTCAATCGAAATTTGTCGCGTATATTTGCTCATAGTTGTGATAATCTTAAAGTTAGTGATGTAGGAATTGGTGACAGAAAACGTCGCCGTTCAAGAAGTCGCAGCTCATGCGGTCAGTAAACAAAAAATTATTGTTTTTTTTCCTTCCTCTTAAAAATAAATCGAGTTTTTGATAAATTTTGCTGCTGAATTGCGCCTTGAATACTTTGAAATGTATAAAAATGGCTGACTGCTTCACAGTAATATTGAGTAAACAAATGACGCTTATAGAAAAAATTCGTAGTGCTGTATTCTTAGAATTAAATTATTAACTGTGTATTCAATTAACTTGTTTACCACGTGTTGATCCTTTTTCTTAAATATGTTGCAAAAGTGTATTTTAAAATTAACAAAAAAAACTATTTAACAACTAACTAACTTAACATAAAACTCGCTTATCTTATTATCAATGGTCAAACAGTAAGGAAGGAAATGTCAAACATATAATTGGCCAAAAATGACAGTGTGATCTGTTACGTAATGTTAAGAGGGGTGTGCACAGCACTGAGCTGTTGCGTAAACGGGGGTCTTTGGTCCATTGTGATTCCCTTATCAAAAAAGACAGTATAAATGCTCCTAATCTATTGGTTGACATAGAACGGATCATAAACGAACCAGCCTGTGCTATCAATGAATTTCCTCATGTTTACCATTGAGACCTGCGCTAGATCGTCCAGTTCTTCAACAAATCTGTTTCCGAAGTAACGGAGTCGAATAGATTGGGCATTCACGGAGCAGGTGTTTAGTGTTTAATGGTTTCTGTTGCCTCCTAATTCTGACAGCTCTTACAGAAATCGGGTGTAAATACACTTATTCTATTGGCCATTATGCCTATGGCGCTGTTTGTACACATATCGAGATTTTGATGGCCTAAACTTAATGAAGAGCAAACTCGGTTTGTCTCGAAGCTCTTGCATGTGTCAAATTTGAATGACGGCGTCTATTTGCTTGAGAAAGTGTCACCAGTTACCGGTCAATCTGAGAAATGTTCACATTTCGCATCCATTAGCCAATACAATAGATTTCTCCGGACCAGGATTTAAATTAATTTTATTCCCATTAATATGATTGTTACTAGATGGGAGGAATATGTCTCATCTATCATTTGATAGCAGCTTCAAAAGATCTTCATAACAACGTTTTCAATTTAATAAGTTTAACCTTTTCCTCTCCTCTGTCTTAAGGGGTCCAAGTTTTAAGTCAGATTCATAGAGAGTGTTTTTTTTTCTTTTAAGTTTGAAACAAGAATCCCCCACACAGTCCTTGTAAATAGCTTAAAGTTTTGCAAAAATGATTAAAAACACCCAACTTAAAATCTAACTTACTAATCAAAACAAAAATAAACAACAATCAAAGCTTTGCTTTGCCGCTGCAGATTAACTTCTTTCTACTAATTAACTAATGTTTCTTGTTTTGTTCTTGTTTTTGCTCCTAAAATTGAATTTTCCTAGAACTCTATTCTAATTTTTATCAATTTTATCTTAAAGGTACCGAAGAAACAGAAGAACAACTCTTATCGCAGTGGTTTACGTTAGTCAATAAGAAAAACGCTTTGCTCCGACGGCAAATGCAACTTAATATTTTGTAAGTCAATTCCAAATCCGAAAAAAAAACTCTATTCTCAAAAATTTCTGTTTTGATTCCTACAGAGAACAAGAAAGCGATTTAGAACTTAAGTACGCTCTACTTAATCAAGAACTGCGGGCTGCGCAGTCGGTTGAAGATTGGCGCAAATCGGAAGCACAACGTGAAAAAGAAAGACTTCTACTTGAAGAATTGGTGGCTATTGTCGATAAACGTGATCAATTGGTGCAACGTCTTCATAATCAAGAAATTGCGTAAGTTCTTATTTTGCCAACAGTTTACTCGCATCGTATTACATTTTTCTTATCTTTGTAGAATCGAAGATGATCATGAAATTGAACGTGATTTGGAACAAGTGGACATCAGTGGTGGTAAAGAAAAATGTGTTATTCAGTAAAAGACGACAAGCAAGAAACGCTGCTGTATGAACATTATTTCTATTCTTTTCTACTTCTCTTAAGTTCTTTTGTAAAACTTGAACAAACTAATTTTTATTAACAATTTAAATGACAATGAGAAAATGACGAAGGTTATAAATCTCGTCCAGAAGCTTTGAACAAAATAAACAAAGAAAAACATATTAAAGCACAATATTTACTGACCATAACCTAAACGCAAATTCCTAATCATAAACGAAAAGAAAAAAAAAAGAAATGGAAATTAACCTCCAACATTAATTTATTTTGGAAGAAAGAGAAAACGATTTGATAAATTTGAAAGGGATTGAAATTAAGAACTGAAATTATTTCAAAAGAATTGCAGATTTGAACAGATTAACTTTATTAAATTGAAACTTGGTGTCGAAGTCACCTAAAAATAATATAAAAAAAAATTAATTCGAATTTGAAATTCATCACGTCCGTTAGTTATTTAAGAAAACCAAATAAAATTAAAACGAAAATTAACAAATTACCAGAAACCCAAGGCTATTGGAATTTTACAAATTTCTTGCAAGAAGAAAATCCACACCTCAATGTTTCATTTGTTTTTAATTAAATATTTTTTTTTTCTTTAAATCCTTTATCGACTTCAAAAGTCGTCCTTGTAATCGAAACATAAACTCAATTTTCACATAGCCTTACTCCTTTCTAGATCTACTTTTTCTATTGTGGCATAGCCGTAGAATATTAAATTTTTTCATTATTATAATTTGGATTTTGATTTGAATTATTAACAGTTTTTCAGTTCATCCTTTTTGGTTTTAGAGTGGAAGTAGAGACTTGCCTTAATTTTATTTAAAGCAATTCGGTTACTTAATTTTGAGTTTTCCTTTTGTTGCTCCCCTGTGCATGTCAGTTCTTAAGAAAAGTTATGTTCGTTAATTATAAAAATAAAAAAACGCTATAGCTTTATTTTGTATATTTAATTTACTTGATTCATTTGTACTTTTCTTAAACTCCAGATTATAGAGAAAAAATATCAATCTTTAATCATGGGATTATTATTTTTGTGTGTAGTACGAATCATTAATATTCTTTTGTATATTTATTTTAAAAATAGTTTGTGTATGTGTACCTACTGTAGTTTTTGTAATGTGTAGTCAATATTATTTTCTTTTCTTTTTTATTTTTTGTTTAATTTAATGTTAGACCCTATGTTAGAGTTAAAAGAAGAAAACATAGCTTTTGTTTTGTAGACTTTATTTTGCAATACAAAAAATAAGTAGCTAGAGTTTAAGTGAGATTTTCGATGTAAAACAAAAAAATATAAATCAACACTGTGTAATTTAAATACCTAAACAAAAACGAATATGATAAAAAAAACAAAACCGTAATTTTAATGACGATCAAATAATTTCCTTTTTTATTTAATTTAATAAAATGATAATCTTGGTTCTATTTAAAACGAAAGTGTTTTCTTTTTATTTTTGGATTCTAGGTGATCGAAATTCCAGCTTGATAAATCTTCTCACTATATGAAAGTAATTTAAAGCAATACAAGGCGCCCATAGTAATAAGCAGCAGTGGGCTGGGATTGCAATTTGTTTGTTGTTAAAATTAAACCAAATCAGTCCGTATTTTTGTTGAAAATTACATTAATCCCGAATAAGGTTAAAAGCATCAAACCCAATTAAAAGTCATGGTTTGATTCAAGATGTAAAGAGGTTATCAGGGAAAAAGAAGTAAAGTTCCGGTGTTTTAGAGCCAACCCAACTGAGGAAAACCGGAACAAGTTTAAACAAGCCAGAAAGGCCTGCAATGCTCATATTCGGCGGACCAAATTTTTACATGACCAAAAATTAAAGCAAAAAATACTGCAATGTCCCAAAGGCAGTAAGAATTTTTGGTCATTTGTAAAAAATATGAAGAATTCTTCTTCTTCCTCGGTCCCTACGCTCGTTGACAATGACACTCAAGTTGTTAGCTCTCTCCCGAAAGCTAACCTTTTTGCTAGGCAGTTCGCCACCAACTCCCTCCTACCAGAGAGTGTCATGACTCCGCCTGTTCTTGAGCGCGTCAATGATTTCATGGGACAAATCTTCTTCCGCACTCGTGCTGTGGCGAGAGTCTTAAAGGATCTCAACATACATAAATCCGCTGGTCCGGATGGTATCCCCGCTATTGTTCTGAAGAGGTGTTCTTCCACGCTGGCAAAACCCTTATCCTATTCTTCTGGGCTCGTTGCGAGCAGTTGGAAAACAGCATTTGTCCAGCCTAATCCAAAAAAAGGCGAATCTTCTTCTCCCTCCAATTATCGTCCGATTGCACTTACGTCCCTTCTTTCTAAGGTCATGGAAACGCTGATAAATTATCAGCTCAAGAAATATCTCGAAGACCGAAAGCTTCTTAATGACCGGCAGTACGGCTTTCGCAGCAACAGGTCCACTGGTGATCTGATGGTTTATCTCACCGAACAGTGAATAAATCTTTACATCGTTTTGGAGAAAGTAAGATTGTTGCACTTGATATTTCAAAGGCATTTGATAAAGTCTGGCATCGTTGGTCTTTCTATCGAACCGTTCGATCATACACGTTGTATTGGACGGTTTCAAGTCTGCAACCCACAATATAAATGCTGGTGTTCCTCCAGGGCTCCGTTTTGTCTCCGACCCTCTTTCTCATTTTCATTAATGATCTCTTGTCTGTAACTTCTAATCCAATTCATTGTTTCGCTGACGATAGTACCCTTAGCTTCTCATATTCGTTTCCAGACTCACACTCCTCCTCTTCGGATGTGGAACTGCAACGGCAAAATATGATAAGCTCATTAAACTCTGACTTAAACAGCATTGTACAATGGGGAATTAAAAACCGTGTAAAGTTTAATGCTTCGAAAACTCAATGCTGTCTTGTATCGTTAAAGTGAGACATACCCCCCTTGCCACTGTCCATGAGTGGCACTTGCATCAATAAGACCGAACATCTCGAGATTCTCGGTATGTGCATCACTGACCACCTCTTGTGGAACGAGCACATACGCGATGTCGCCAAAAATGCCGCAAGATGTTTGGGTTTCTTAAGACGATGCAAGACATTTTTCTCCCCGTCTGACCTGGCTATTATCTATATGACTTATATCCGTCCAAAGCTTGAGTACAATTCTCATCTGTGGGCTGGTGCTCCAGCTACATACTTAAGCCTCTGGGACGGTATAGGTGATAGAAACATAACCAACTCATTCACATCGTTAGACCACCGTCGTAAATTTTCGTTGCTCTCCCTGTTCTATCCTTTCTTTAACTGTATGTGCTCTTGTGAAATAGCCAGTTGCATTCCTCCCATTAAACAATTCGCCCGTAATACTCGCGCTTCAAGGAATGGCCTTTCAGTTTACCCTCGGGCCCAACTTCAGACGTACCTTTAAGTGTAGAGAATCGATCTTAAGCCGTACACGCGAATGTGGAACTCCCTTCCACACTCTGTCTTTGCAAATTATTGCAATGTTCAGGAATTTAAAACAAATGTACACCGGCACTTCCTTTCCTACCCCTTTCCGTCTTCCTAAAGCACTGACTGTGTCTCTGGCATGAAAAGGGTACAAAAAACCCCTTGAGTGGGTGCTTATTATAAGAAAAAAAAATCATGAATAAGTCCATATTTGAGCGGGCCGTTAAATTCATAAGAAAAAAAACATCCCTCATTTTCATTTTCTTTTTTTTATATTAAAATTAATTTCATAGCCTATTACTACATATTTCAATCTTAAACTTATATATTCTTATATACAAAAAATTCTTAAAACAATTTAACATTTTTATTCGTTTACAAAAATTTTCAATAAACATTTTTCAACGAAAAATCTTAAAATAAGTACAAAATGTTTTATTTTATTGCATAGTCAATATGTTTGCTTGGAAGCCATCTAAAAGTGTAATCTAATGTTTTCTTATTTAATTCATAAGTCCAAATTTTCAATTTCTATTAAATATTTAATAGGAAATTAAAATGTTTAAAAATTAATGGATCTTACATAAATAGGGGCTAAGCTTGATTTCTTATGAAAAATTTTGAGGAAGCAAGTATGATGAAGTTTTTTTTTTAAATATTTAAATATGTATATACAAAGTATCAAATTTATTGCTACAATGTGGACCTTGGAAAACATATGTTTCAAATTTATTTTTTCAATATTTACAACAATTTTTCAGATATGTTAAAAAAATACCTTACTTTCTTCAAAATTATTGATAGTAACCCTCCCCCTAAATATAGTTTTTTTTTTTAGTATTGCTATCAATTTTCAACAGATTTTGGGAAGAAAAGGGTAAATGGACTTGGAGAAGACGGTATAGAAAATCCTGGGTCTGGAAATTGTCAGATTTTTGTTCAAATTTCTGAAATTTGAAAAAAAAAACACTTTTCTCTCTAAGCTTTTGCTGCTTCAACATCAGTAGCTGCTGCTGATGCCGCTGCTGCTGCTGCTGCTGCTGCTGGTGTTATAGTGGTTGCAGCCGCCATTTCAGCTTGTCGTTTTTCTTCTTCTTCTTCGAGTTTTTCGACTTTTCGGATTTTATTTAATTTTTCTAAAAATAGATTAAGATAAGTAATGTATAGTTTTTGGAATAATGGATTAAAAAAAAATATATCCTACTAGCAGTTTTAAGCATTATGGTCCCCCACCAAATCGACCAACCCCAACCAACGAAACAGAACAATACACAAAAAAGCTGAGCCACAGCTACAATGCAGTTAATGATAAGTGACCCAAAACGTGCCTTGGCACTGTCGTAGACGCTAAAACGAGGAATTCCGACGCAAATACAAAAGAATCCAGAGAGGAGGGTACCTTTAGAAAAGACGTTATTGATTTCTTTCTGAAATATGTATGTGGTCTTTTTTTACCTAATCCTGGAACAAGAGTATTACATATAGCGCAGAACCAAGCCAAATATAAAGGCATCACTGGGATGGCGCCTTTCATCTTTGAGTTGAATTCGACCAAGTCTATGTGAAGTTTTCGTCGAGTTTCCTAAGAAAAAAAATGTTTATAGTTTTCAAGAACCTTTAATACAAGTTAAGTCTTACTTCTGGTGGAGGCGCCTTCATGCTTGCTCGTCTGCTCTCACTTGGCTTTGGCTTTTTCTTACAACAGTTCAGTTTTTGCAGGAACCTCGAACAACATCCCCTGAAACACAAGTGTTTTTTTATTAATCAAGAGAATATCAAACAAGATGTCATTTTTACCCCTGTGATGGACCAGCCGGAGTAACAGCTGGCATTGGTGGAGCTGCCTCAGTTGCCTGCTGAATTGGTCGCTCTGGATCCTCCCAAGCTGGTTGCGTCTCAGCTTGTGTTGGTCTCTTCTTTCTGCACGGTATACAAAAACAACACTTCTTGACCTCCTCGGCATCATCCTTCACAGCTTCGACTTTATTCACCGAGCGACAGCAGAAGATCTTCCTCATGCAAAGTCCACATTTATTCTGTTTGGGTTGCATTGAAATGTGACTTCCCGATCGTTCTGGTTCTTCACTGATAGTTTCCATTGTTCGCTGTTGAATTGGATCTTCACTAGCTGCTGGTTTGGGTTTTCGTTTGCAACATTTCATTTTCTTCCAACATGAAACCTTTTCATCGACAACTTCTAGACTTGCCAGTGAAGTAGTTTCAGGATCTTTGGCCTTTTTGCGAAAACAATTCGAACAGCGAGATCGACGACATGGCAAACAGAAACATGCGCAACATTTACATCGGCCTTTGCAACATCCTTTGGATTTATCATTGTCCTCATGGAGAGGATCCTGACTGCCAGCTCTGAAATGGAACATCAGAGGAATATTGACATTGGAGTCTTGTTAATAAACATGGTTAGGTTAAATGAACAAAAATTGTGGAGTAAAATATTTCAAATAATTCTAATTTCTCGGGTTTTCGGTCCCAACTACCTTAAAAAATAATGGGGGTCATAGATTTATGGGTTGTAAGGCAACGCTGATCCAACAAGAAGGCTCAAGGTCCAACGGTTTTCATGGCTGGGTCATGTATAATAAATGAACAACGGTGCTTAGGCCCTAATGTTGTTCGAATAGGGATAAAAAGGTTATGGAGAACTCCGACAAACTTGGCGGGCGTCGAGCTTATTATAAACTAGTGTCTATCGACCTAAGCCGTAGCGCTTTAAGGTACCTAAGCATTTAATTGTATGTGTATTGTTTGTAATTGTTACAACTAACAGTCCTTAAAATTTATGAATTCCAAAATTTTTAAATTATTTTGAAACTATTTTGAGCCTCCATTCCAACCCCTAAATCTCGTTTCTTGAATTCAAACATGAAATTGGACACATACAAATTACCCTGCACAATTTCATATGCTAATCAAAACCAATTCGCATTGCGATAAGCAAAACTCATTAGCTTCAACATGATGGCTATGCCACTTCGCAAACTGATTAGCATACGCACCATCAAAACGATCAAACTTAATGCACCAAACACCCCGCCCCCTGGGAAGCAAGGTGGCACTTACAACAGTTCCAAAGGTCAAAGGTAATCGAATGCAACGCTTTTCTTGTGTTTTTCAAATTCAGAGTGTGTATAACTCGGACCAATATAATAATTTGATTTTATTTGCATTTTCTTGAACTGAAACTTCTCCTTGTTTAAGCGATAATTATCTCGACGGCTTGACGATGAATGACTTCCTAAGCGAGGGTCGACGATATTGGTGCTAGAGTATATGAAAACACTGCTGCTTCCTGATGCAGTTCAGTTGGCACAATTTCAAGATATTCAACAAAAATTTTGAATTCGATTTCTCCCCTCCCTTAATTTGCATGGACTTTCAATAAAGCTGACCTTAAGGTGTGGTCTTTTGCAGTTGTTGTCCCTTGCTTCCTGCACTCGGCACTCGGCTATATCATTGACTTTTTAAATCTTAGGTCACTTAATACTTTTTTCCACTTGAATCACGACATGAAGGTTTGTTGTGTTTATCCTTGTCAATACCAAAATGCCATGTTGCAAGGAAATTCCTTGAATCAGTTTATCGTTAATGAAAAGTAAAAAAAATTGTTTACTGTATCTTGGGACAATTAGATGTGGGGACGGAAGGAAATGGTGCTTGGGAAGGACATGCTAAGTTACAACATTCATATATGGAAACTTCGTCATAGTTATTATTTTGAATCGCCTCAATCTGTTAATACAAAAAAAAAAAAAAAAATGCAAAGTGAAAGGACCTACAATTAGCGAGACCATTTTGTGTCGGATATGACTGGCATGCAGCGATTGTGGCAAGACCTAAGCAGGAATAATAAGAATAACGAAGGACTCGCCTTGCCAATAAACGGAATGGAAATTTTGTGGCGCTATATTATCGACACGGTGTCCGTTTAACGTCAGGGATTTTAAATGTACTCGTGTAATGTCGATGGTGTGTTTGTTGGATTTTTTGTTTTGTTCAAGGTCAATTAAGTCATAATAAAAAATATGAAATCAATTTTTAGAGGGCAATCCTTCAAGAAACCTTGCAGGAGTTCAAAGAAAGTTTTTTTTTCGAATGGGGCCGACCACTTGGGCGAATTTTAAGTCCGGATATCGGATCAATAATTCAACTAAATTTATTTCAAGTTTATTGTCTTCTGCTGAAAACTGTATATTTATGCTATAGCCACCTTTCTTCTAAACTAAACATAATTTTCGAAAAATTAAAAGTCGTTATGTACAAAAAACTATTAACTACCGAGATAAGTATCCAGTTCTAAAGAATTTAGATTGAGTGAAATATTAATGTATGGTATGTATGAATATTTTGATTCTGGCTAACATACTGATGGTGAAACCAGAAAACCAGCCCCCCTACACCCACTTAACTACTATATCGGAAAAATTTGGCATCTTGTTTGAGAAATCAGATGGGATCTACAACAGGTGATTCAGAAACTGGGAAACAGTTGGTTAAATTCGATTTTTAGAATCGGTTTTTCTGCCTTCGTCGAGGAATATATCTATTCAGGGATTTCACATTCTGAGAGAAGACTTTTTACACGTTACTTTGAATATTAGAATAGCTTTCGCTTAGGTTAACCCGAAACACTAGGTGAATTTGGTTAATTTTTTCTAGGTAAGTTGGAAGCAATGGAAATAATGGCTGAAACACAAACACGTTTTAGCTTTGGCTTCGCTTGACGTTTACGAGGGCAGCGATAGGAATTCATGCGTTCTTTAGCCTCACGTTTGGTACGTTATGTTACGTAGTGTGATTCCAAATAGAAGCTCTAATTCAAATACGCTGAAAGTTTGCTTTGTCTGACAGCTCAACATCTGTAAAACAACTCAAAACAAGATTTAATGTGTAATGGCTAAACACAAACACGCATCTACGTTACGCTTCGAGATCCATTATCATCTCTCTCAAAAAAAATAAAAACAATGAATTTTGTTTGCTGACTTTTTTTTACAGAAAGTTGAACGGCTAACAGAGCAATGCGCAGCATGAATTTGAACGAAGCTTACGGTTGGCGGTCCACATTACGTAACAGTAACGTCCTTTTCCTTTACTTTGGTCAAAATAAAACATTGGTCGAAGCTTTAGGCTTAAGAACACCAAGACGCTTCAGCTCACTTCGTCTGCGTTAACGATCACCCACTTTGCGTTGCTTGAATGACAGTGCTCCCCACATATCATCATCCCTCCAAAACACTTTGGGCCACCGTTACTGCGTTTTTTGATTGTTGAAAAACTTTTGAAAATCGACTTCCTAATTTGCACCATCAGGAATTTCTTAAAATCTGCTTTAACATACTCTCGAAAAAAAAGTAATTCGATTTTACTATCATATTGCTAAAATCCGCCTGCGATTAACGCATTAAGACATAATGCCGTACAGTTACAGTGAAACGCGCACGCCTTCATCATATTTTTCCAGAAAATATACAGGACTTGCGTTAAAATGTTGTTGAATTTAGTATTTTTTTTGTGAATAACTAATCACATTTTATCCATCAATGTAGTGTCAAAAATGAAATCGAAATATTAACACAATTCGTCGGATACAATTCTATATGAACTTTGATAAAAACTGGTTGTCCCTCTGTGCGTCAATGTATCCAAGGCCAATATAATATACACAACACAATTTTTTAAATCTACTTCCTTTTTAATCAATCTTTTTCGCTTTTATTCCCAAAGCTACTTCGAATCCCGTTTTTTTAAAGTGGGATAAACGCGCTACCAAAAGCTGTGTGTGTACTGTTCTCTTAAAAACAGCTGTTGAGCGAGCAGGGCAAAGCAAAAGGTCAGTAATTGAACTAGAGCATGTTTTTTCAAACTTCTTGAACTGGCGCCCCCTTTTATACAAAAATAAACAAGCGACAATATATAGCCGGAAACCGCAATACAATTTCTGAGAATCTTAATTTACATCAGCTCTAAACATGGTTGAAAAAATGTTGGGTTGTCAGGAAAAGAGAAGCTTAAAAGAATTCCACTTCCTATAATATAATTGAGAGAAGGATAAGAGACATGGCAACTGACATTCGAGAACAGTTAATTGTAAAATGAAGAAAAGCCATCGATTTGCATGGCAACTGGATGAATCTACGAGTTTGGATGTTACATTTTGTGGATCGGTTCGACTGCGAAGCAGATGACAAGATTGATGAAGAGATTTATTTTGTAAAACCTCTTTCCTACGTATCCACAGAACAGTGTTTTTTTCGGACATGGATTTTCGAAAAGTGTCCACGACTATATCTAGATTTGGACCAGACTTTTTCTTTTTGTAGCGATGGTCAAACGCCTGGCCCGTGGAGCTCATAGCAATTTCAAAGTCAATAATCCAAAGTTTCATGGGACACACATTGCTCCCCCAATCGACAAGTTCTAGCTGCTAAGATTTGCCTTTCAGAATTATTTGATTTCCGTAAGAGTTGTCATCAAAGTTGATATGAAAGCAGAATTTTATGGATGTTTCTTGAAGATTCAAACTCTGGATGTGCACATTTTTTTTCTGAACCCAGTTGGCTACTTAAATTGTCTTTTCTTAATGATATCTTCGAACATCTGAACACCTTGAATAAAAGCCTCCAAGGAAGAGAAGAAAACATTTTGTCTGCAAGAGGCAAATTCAGAGGATTCATCTTGGTCAGAGTCTCTGCCAAAAAAGTGTGTGAATCCTTCCCCTGCCTTCAAAAAGCCATCGATGAAACTTGCAGAGATGAATCGGAAAATTTAAACAGAAACATATCGCTGATGACACAGAGTCTGCACAACTTAAAAGGGAATCTTTTGAGCTATTGCTCAGAACTGGAGTCTGATAGAAATCGACAAAGATGGATACTAAATCCTTTCTTAGAAATGTCCGTCCAACACGCTGAACTTCCATTTGTAACAATGAAAGAAAAACTTATTGACGTAGCTGCAGATGAAATGCTTCGAATGGAGTTCAATTCCAAAGAATTTCTGGATAGAAAGGAAAAAACGAATATCCAGAATTGGCAAATGAGGCCTTATAAATGTTTGTGCCATTTTCAACGTCATATCTATGTGAACTAACATTCTCTTCAATGGTTAACTTAAAAACAAATAAGCTTCAATTGGAAAATGACTTAATTGTAAACGTTTCAAAGATACAACCAAGATTTGAATTTTTAGTGAAAAAAAACAGGCTCATTCAGCACATTCTAAGTGTGTTTTATTTAATTTTTTTTTTAAAGGCAAAATTTGTACTCTTTCTAACTTGGTGGCCTTTGGCGGTGACCCTCTTTAAACTTCTTCGCGACCCCCCAGGGGTCGCGACCCACACTTTGAAAAACACTGAACTAGAGCTTCCGTTTGGAGTCACGTTACGTACGAAACGTGAGGTCGAAGCGTCATTGTGATAGCAAGCATTGAATTCCTATAGCTGAACTCGTAAACGTCAGGCGAAGCTGAAGCTGAAGCGCCTTTGTGATTTAGCCTTTATTGTGATAGCATGCCTTGAATTCGTATGTCTGAATTCGTTAACGTCAGGCGAAGCCAAAAGCTTCAATTGACGTTGTCGATCATTAATCGAATCGAAGAGTTTCGATTGTTTCGATTGTTTCGATTGGTTTTCATATTTGGTGTTGTGCAACGTAATCGATGGACCAGTACGCTATAGTGAACTAACTCACAAAATATTGTCTTTTTTGTGAATATTACAAATTTGACAGTTCTTTATTGTGTTTGTTGAAAATTGAAATCATAATTTGTATGTTCTGTAGTGTCCGTAGCTTAGTTGTTAGGTGCGTTGGCTGCTAAGCAGAACGTCGTGGGTTCGAATCCTACTCGGGCCCAAAGTTTTTATTTCATCTTTCACGGACACTGCCTCTTGCGAAGAACTGACAAAACTTCCAAGAGTATCATCTGTCATGAAAAAGTGCTTCTCAACTTTGCTGTTCGGAATCAATTCTTCACACGCACCTAGAGAATTGTTGATGAGAGTAAGCCACTTAGGCCTTGGCTCTGAAAGAGCTGTCGCGCCACTGTATTTTTTAATTTGTTTGTTCTGTGTTTTATTAACTCGGCGTAAATTTGAATAGTTATTTGCTTTTTAAAATGAGTGGAATAGAATAATGGTTTAGCGACAATGCCAAAGATTGTTAAAATGCCCATGAAATGAAGAATAATTAGAGACTCCTCTAATCCTCTCGGAACCATTAGCTACAATGTGAACATTTCCCATTCCCACCTTTGCCAAGTCTGGGACTTCCACAAACATCCTTGGTGATGCCAAGGTTTGCCTCCATATGTTTCACCAAATTTTCCATTTTTTTTCGACCACAATCGACCTTCGCAATATAAAATAATCAACTATCGATGATCGAAATATATCGTTCATCGATTAGAAAATTGACACTCGCAATCGGGGCCAAAGTTTAAGCATGTTTGTGTATCAGCCATAAATTGCAAAATTTAGTGGATTTCATTTAATTTAATGCAATTAAATTGTATTTATGTATGAAGTATTTCATCGTCAATATTTTTTGTATCTGTTGAAGAAGGTCAAGTGTTGAATCTTTTTCCTTGCATCCCAGCGAATCTGGCCACTCGCAACAACATGTGTGAAAGTTAAATACCTTTCATTGATGTCTGACTGCCAATAAAAATACATAGTTGATACCAGATCATTGTCCATTTTCGATGTCAGTTAAATTTGACACAATCCTCAAAGTAATTGAAGGTGTTTTGAGCCATTGAGTCCGGAATGTTCTAGTAACATTAAGACTGTCAGTTCAGACTTTGAAATTAAATAATAAATCCATATTTGTTTCAGACATTGTTATTAGTTAAAAGTTTGTAACTTGATTTTCAAATTGTTCACCAATAGTTGTAGGAAGTTTGTCACTCGGATGAGTTGAGTCTAAAGTATGAGGCATATATTTGAGTTTTGGAAGGATACCATTAATGACAAGAACAGATGAGAGGCTTGTCTGTCAATAAGCACTTTCTTTATTCCACTGTTATTAAAGCATCTTCAAAGTTAATAAATCATCGGCTCTTTAAGACCTTTCTACTGATAGTATTGTCAGTCGATAGTTTCCAAATAAATGTTTCTGAGCTCTCCTTGTTTTATAGAGACTGTTTAAAGCTGAGAACAAAATTGAAAATGAAAATTCAGTTTAATTGCACACTTCTTTAACAACTTTATGAAAAGGTTAGAAGCAAGTGTTAAAAGACAGACAACGAACTCTATGAATTAGGGTTCCAATTCCAATGTGAATTTTTGGCCCATTGATTTTTTTGGTTGGAAGGCTTATAGAGACACAAACATTTCTAATGGGGTGTCTCACTGTCTGCAAAAAAAATGATGAAGAGGGCTCACATCCAATACCATTCTGCAGAATGGAGATTATATATTGGTACTCACATGAATATTCACTTTTAAATTCAAAATCAAAATCACTTCCCCCTAAAAAAAAAAATCAAATAAAAATGAGCTAATTCCACTTGCAGCCAACCGGATATCTGTATTTAAACTGCCTTAAGTCACTAAACAAAACAAACAAAATCACCAACAAATCCCAAACATAAATCATTGCAAAATTCAATTTTGTTTCACATTTCTAACCGGAATCGCTCTTAAAACAAAGGAAATCAAAAGAATCCAATGAACCATATTTATTTCTTTCTTTTTTCTCTTTAACATTTTTCTTATTCTACAAACGACTCACAGGAAACTCAAGACCCATACAAATAACATCCATTGTTCATTCGAAAAAAATCTTAATTTAATATAAACACGCAACTTTTGGGAAATCACAGTCCAACAAGAAATACCAAAACCAAAAAAAAAAAAAATACACAAATTGATATCATTTCAATCTGACCGTTAAAACGGACCCCAACCACAGTACTCGGACAGGTTAACGATAAACGTGCACATACTAATTAAAACTCTAGGACAATGGAAGTGAATTCCATTGTTCGAACGTCCTTTACCTAAAGAAGTATTTTTCGGTGTCGCCAAATTCATTTGGTATATCGATGTTGAAAACCACCGAGTTTTTACGTTTACCATTTTTTTGAAGCATGGTCGAACTTTTTCTTTTTTGTTTTCTCTCGATTTATTTTTCACTAACAATTTTTTCACGAATCCTTTCACAATGGTTGTCCACTTTAAACTGACTATTCGTTTGGCACGAAACTATTTGACTGGCCAGTCGGTCTGGCCAAAAAGAAAAATATTGTTGTGATTTTGTGTTCAGAGAGAACGACACCACCCACCGTTGCCGCTGCCGCCGCGCCGCCGAACCCCATTCGATATTGACGCATTATGAAGACTTTTTAGCCAAGAAAGACCATTCCCTCGTGGTAAAGTAGGCCAAATGCTAGTCCACAGGGAAAATGGTAATACACGAAGACTCGGAAAACCTTCTTATGCCAAAGTGAAGTCTGAAGTCCTGCTTGCAGTCAACCTTATGGCTTGGTCATACCACGGAACTAATAAAAGGTGTACTTCGGGGAGGTGAATTATGATAATTGAGTAAAATGGCGTATAATTGGGATGAGAATATAAGGGTTTTGAGGGTAGGTAAAGGTACTGCGAGAATGTGATTTTCTTTGGGGTGGCAAAACGTGTTTGCAATGAATTGAAGGAAGTAAGGGGTGGATTTTCGTTCCATTCTTTAACAGCGAGAAGAGTGGTAAGGTGTGGTTTAGTGGAATATAATAATAATTGTTCATAAACATTCTTGTTACCAAAGTCATTGGAATTGATGTTACCATTCCAGTTGTCATTGAGTTGACTGTAAGGTGCAAAGAGAACTTTATATTTTTACAATTAAGAAATGTAATGAAAATCTAATTTTGTTCATATTCTTTTCAGCCAATTATTTTTAAACTAAAATATTTTTCGACTAAATATTCTTCTAACATGACATTTTCGTCATAATTATGATTTTTAATAAACTTGTCACATGCAAACGCAAAGAAATGTCAATTACCTATAGGGCTAGTTTAAGAAGCCTTAATAACAATTGTGAGGAACAAACTTAATTAAAATTATAAAGTTGTCGAAGGAATGGCATGCAGTGCTTAAGTGACGTTAATCAAACATGGACAAGTACATTTATGATAATCTCATAGCACTTGAGTACACGCAATGGAGCTAATTGCTTTTTGACCTATGTCAATAAGTTATACAGCATTGCAAATATAATATTCATGAAATGTGCTTTTGAGAGTGTTATTATAGGTCAAGGTATGATATTTTAAAATTATAAAAAAAAACTCCTAAAATACAAACATTAATGAAACAAGAAAGTAACAAAAACATCAGGACAAAAACCAAAAATAGTAGTTTTTTGATCATAACTCGGTAACCAGACCTCGCAGATAGTTTTGGTTTTCAGTGACTGATAGAGGACGAACAGACCTTTGTCCCCGTGCATGATTTGATATAAGCTACTGTTGAAAAACTTTTTAAGTTTGTCGTTTGCTTTCATATAATCAAGACGTTTTATTTAATTCTGCTAAGAGGAATTGAGCCCAGGACAGTAGCAAAATAAAAGGAATACATATGTACGTATATTGAAAAAAATGTCTGTACAACTGAATTTCGGAATCCATCAAATGGAGAAGCTAACTGATTCTGAAATTGGTCAACACGGAGTTTTGCCGTGAGAACCCAAATATAGGGTTTTCCAATAAGAGGTGTTATTTTGATATTCAAAGAAAAAGGGCATTTTTTGAGATAAATGATCGGATGCTTATTTCATTATAAAGAGGAAGGTATGTCGTTAATAATGGAACATAACATCAGCCAAATGGCCGCCACGATCATGCTTAAAGGACCATATCCTTTTCATGAAATTTTCCATAACTAAATCGCGAAGTGGCTGCCCTCTTCGAGAGATAACACGGTCCGGAAACTTTTCCCGATGAAGAAGATCGATGGTTTCATGCTGGGACGTGTGCTGTGAAAGTAAACGTTATCCAGATCAATACCATCCAATTCCGGCCATAAAAAATCATTAATCATCTCTCGATTGCGCAGTCCGAGCTTCCAGCCTCATTTTCGAAAATATGTATGTCCCAATGACCCCGCGTTTTTGAAGCGTTGTTGAAGCGTGTATCGTTCCGTTTTTATTGGCTACGTTCAATCATACATATATCGGATAGGCTATCTGAGATACCCGTATCTGGGATATCTTTTTGGACGAGACAGATACCTGTATCCAGATTGCTGTCAAAACGTCCATGAAAAAAAAACAACAAATCAAACGCTTGAGAAAAGAAAATTGTTTATGGCCGTGAATCCGTTGGCAATCTTCTTCCGAGTCATCTAAATTATAAGAAGTATTGTTAAAAATCAGATCAATAGTCATCTGCTTATATTTTTTTTCAATTTTATTTTAATTTGGAAGATGATGAAATTGCGCGCCAGGCAAGTCAAGGCAAAAAAATCATATGTTGATCAGCTGAACACTCGGATACCCGAGGTATACCAACAATTTTCAGATACCTCTGGATTTTTTTTTGACAGTAAACGGTTCATGTATTTGCTATTTTTTACTATGGTTTACAATAGCAAAAAGCTATCCGATACCTTTTGGTTACGTGATTGAACGTAGCCATTAATGGCGTAGTTTCTACTTGTCAAATGTCAAAAAATAACAGCTTCAAAAGTGACAGCTACCGAAATAGCGGGCTATTAAAAATAACACCTTTTGAGCTTTAAGACTCATGGAAATGTATCGAGAATGTTCCAGGCGTTGCGTTGGATGTTTCTGAGGACAATTATATTGCTCGTTGTAAGATGGTTCTGGCTATCGACAACAGTCCTTATGTCCATATTAGAAATGCAACAACTTCCAAAGAAATTTGGACAGCTTTGCAAAATCTTTTTCAAGACTGGCCTGGACAGGCGCATTGGTTTGTTTCAAAAACAATATGGTCAGTGGTCCTGGTAGATTGCTCCTCTGTAAAAGATTGCGTAATCGTTTCGACTGCACAGAAGTGGAATGAAATAGAATTCGCAGTAAATGATGAATGGGTTGGGGGCTTAATATTGAAGGGTCTTCCTGATGAATAAAGGCTGACGATTATGAGCATTGGTTGTAGTGGAAAAGAAAATTTCAGCAGATTCCATCAAAATGAAATTGCTTCAGGACGTTTTATTTATATGATTCGAAATCATCCAAAAGTGCTCTTTTGAAAAAGAGAGGAAGGTTCTCGAATTCATACAAGAAATGGAAACCTTAAGGGGCCGAATCATAGAATCCGACGATTTCAACTGACAGCACAATAGAATATACTATTTCTAATGAAACTCGTCCCATAAGCAACGCATGTACTCATGTGACGAATACGACGGATAGAGTTGCTCAACTTTCTAGTTTTTGCGTCCGTTGATCCGTTGACAACTGAATTTTAAGAGCAGTCAATTCAATGTGTTCCCACAGCAACAGGGAAAAGCAATGAATTATCAAAGTTATGTGCGAAAGAATAATTTTGACACGATTTTGATATTTTGATTTAAATTTTTTGTTCAGATTTGCGCTTTTGGGAATAGTTTTTACACTAAACAAATGAGACTGCCAATGTTTACAACGTATTCTATGGGACGGTTCCATCCGCAAATACGTTGGCAACAACGTATGCATTGACGCTGACGGATTGACGGATTCTATGGGTCGGCCCATAGAATCCGTTGCTTTAATTGTGGCGGGGTCGGACACTACGCTCCGCTTCAGATTGTCTAACGAAGTTTAAAGGACAAAATGTGGCTCAATGTTTCCAGCGTTTCATGTAGAGTCCAAACAGCATGAATGGTGTTTTGATAGTAGTGTGACCAATCATGTGACATATGATCCTGATTATTCCAAGGAACTCAAGCCATTTCAAATCCAAATTATGACAGCATAAGAACATTTTAATGAATTCTGTTAGTTAAGGTGACATTTCGTTGGCTGTTTTTACTCCTAAAGGAAGACTTGATGATGTTGTTCATGATGCTCTTAATGTCCCGGAATTAAAAGTCGACTTACTATCCATAAAGAAGATTGTGGATCATGACAATGTTGTCATTTTCAAAGAAGATGGATGTCGTGTCATGAATTCTTCAAAAGAGATTATTGCAAATGGCCTTACAAGTTACATACTGCTTCAAATGCTTATGTTGCAAAATGTAATCTGGACAATGTTTGGCATCAAAGATTTGGTCACTTGGGACAAGAAAATTTAAAATTACTTGCACGACGCTTAGTTGAGCGTATTGATTTGAACCAAGATTCTCCTTCAACATGTTTGTTATGTGCATCGGAACGGTCAAGGTCATCTAAAGTACTTCAGATAATAGATTAAGACATGTGTGGTCCAATGGAGGCGATATCTATGTAGGGATGATATATACCCGGAAGGTATTTGGTTCCTTTATGAAGACGAAAGATGCTGTGTTGAAATGTTTTCGTGAATTCAAAGCCGAAGTCGAAAACCAACAAGAATCAAGACTTAAGATTTCACGAACGGACAATGGTAAAGACTTTATTTACAAAGCTATGCAACTAGAGTTGAAGAAGTCTGGGGTTGTTCATCAAACAAAACAAACGTTCCCTATGCTCCAGAACAGAACAGTTTGGCAGAAAGGATGAACAGAGCTATAGAGAAGGCTCAAGCCACATATGTTGTGTGTTTCTAAAATGCCAAAAGTTGTTTGGGCTGAAGCAGTTAACTGTGCAAGTTATATTGTCAACCGTTCACCGCATTGAAAGCTTGAAAAACCTACAGAAGAGTGATGGAGCAATCGCAAACCGGATGATAGTTCTTTTCGATTTTTGGTTGTGTGCGATTCCTCACATTCTCAAGAAAAAACGCCGAAAGCTGGATTCAAAATCTGAAAAATGAATTTTTTGTGGGATATTCAAATACTTCCAAAGGTTTCCGTCTCTACAAAAGAAAGATGGTTTTTTTATCATCCGTGATGTAGTTTTTCACGAGGATTACTTTCACTACAAAATTGAAAATGAAAGCACCAATGAAGTTCCAGTGTAAACAACTGTACTGGGGTTGAATCCAAGAGAGAATCTTTTTATAGAAAACAATATCGAGTCATATTCATCAAATCCAGGGGATAGTGAATTGTGTGTGTTTGGCATTACCTCTCACGATATCGAGCTATGTATCGAGCTTCTAGTACAATAATTTAAATTCTCTGCTCAGCTATCGAGCGTAATTTCATTCGACACACAAACACCTCACTGATGGCAGGAACTTCTGAGAAAAAATTTAAATTTTATTTTATTATGAAATTTTTTGCCAATAATCTATTTTGGTCAAGATTTTAAGCTTCATGGCTTCATCAATCTCGTCCTCTGTTAACAGCCAAACTGTGTTTATTTCATTTAAACAAAAATTATATTTCTTCCTCTGCTATTTCGCTCAAGTTTTGTTTTTTTATTTGTCAAACCTTTCAAAATTCCTTCAAAACAAATAGAGACTCGATAAAACTACTACATTTTTTTATTCTTAAACGATTCGTGACCTATCGAATGTCATAATCCCAATGAGGTTACTCGTTCGTTCGATAACTGATGAGACTCACTCACTCGATAACGGATGCCGTAATTGGGCCCAGAATTTGAAGAGGGGGATAACGAAGAAGATCCTTCTTTGGCAACGTCATCAGAAACTCACGATTTTGTTTCAACGTTGGGTATGAAATCTGATGTGAGGAATGATCAGATATATGATGATAATCCAGAACTACCAGAAGTTGGAGAATCTGCTCTCCCAAGCCGAAGCGAAAGAATCTCCACATTACCAAGAGTAGTTAATAATATTGGGACGGTCAGCATCTTGGAAGATCCCGAAGACGTGGAAGATATGTTATCCAGAAATGACAAAGAAAAATGGATAGAAGCGATGCAGAATAAAATGAAATTATTTGAAGAAAATTATACCTGGAAATGCATCGACAAGACTGCTGGATTCAATATATCAAGACGAAATGGGTATTCAAGAACAAGAAGAAACTAGAGCAGATGGATAATGTACGATAAAAGACTCGATTGGTAGTGAAAGGTCTTACAAAGAAGAAAGGTATTGACTATGAAGAAACCTATTCACCTGTTGCGGGGTACTCTTCTATCCGATATTTAAAAGCATTATCAGTAAGGTATGATCTGCAAATTGAACAAATAGATGTTGTTACTGCTTTTCTCCGAGGTGAGTTAAATGGAAACATCTATGTTGAGTAACCGAGGGCATTTTCGATGGGAAGGGAAGGTCAAGTGATGAAACTGGATAAGGCTGTTTATTGAACTAAGCAATCAAGTTAAGTTTGAAACACTAAATTGGATCGAGTCCTAGAAAAACTTGAATTGCAGCGTTCTTAAGTTGATCCTTGCATATACTTCAATCGAAAGAATAAGGCCATGAAATTTCTAGCAATCTATGTCGATGACATCCTAATCTTCACTAACAAAACGGTATTCTATGAACATCAGAAAATAAATTTGATGAAAGAGTTGAAAATGAAATGGCTAAGATTCTTAATCAGCCGAAGCTTATCATTCGCAGCACGGTGCACTCGATTAGATATTTGCTTTTCAGTCAACAAATTAGGCAAATTCAACAACTGTCTGTGCAAAGAACATTGGGCTGCTGTGACAGCCACTCTTCAGATAACTGAAAGGAATAAAATCAGCCAAATTGAAATTTGCAAGATATGGAAATTCTGAAATCAAAATATATTCTGTTTCAGACTGGGCAAGCGATTGTGACGAAAGAACTGTCACAGGATACGTATGTATCGTACAGTGTGGGGCCGGCCGGCCGTGTCTTGGGCAACAAAGCATCAGCT
>CAKKXW010000004.1:18413100-18516407 GCA_920937365.1 Sphaerophoria rueppellii | reverse complement strand
ACGGCACTTAAATCTTTTCTTCTACTGTAACACAACAAAACATCACACATGTAAATATACTTTTAGAAAAAATCGACCTAGTTAATAGGCTATGACAAGTTCAATTTCCAATACCAGACAATGGGATGGTTGGGGCTTTGTGACACTAGTTACAAACCCTTACAGCCACCTCATAGACCCGTATTTTTATTTACATTCTTGCTTATCTTAACTTTTTTGTATATAATTAAGCCGAAAGCCCTGGTAGCTAGTGCTTTACCTATATTATATTATACATTTATGTATAGTTTAATAAATTATAATAATAATAAATATTCTATGAATAATTTGTTTCTGGCTTACATACTGGTGGTGAAACCAGACAACCAGCCCTACACCAACTTAACTACTGTATCGGAAAAATTTGGCATCTTGTTTGAGAAATCAGATTTGACCTAGAAAAGCTGATTCAGAAACTGGGAATCAATATTTTTTAAACATGGCGCTACATTTTTTCGGTGAAATTCCAATTTTGAGAATCCGTTTTTCTGCATTCGTAGCGGAATATACATATCTATTCAGGGATTTCCCATTCTGAGAGAAGGCTTTTACACGTTACTTTGAATATTAGAACAGCTTTCGCTTAGGTTAACCCGAAACACTAGGTGAATTGCTTACTTTTTTCTGGGTTAGTTTTAAGCAATGTAAATAATGGCTAAAACACAAACACGTTTTAGATTTGGCTTCGCCTGACGTTTACGATTGCAGCCATAAGAATTCATGCAACCTCACGTTTGGTACATTATGTAACGTAATGTGATTCCAAATAGAAGCTCTATAGTTCAAATACGCTGAACTCAAAACAAGATTTTTTTTGTTTTTTTGGAGAGATTATGATGATGATGGAAGTAGAAATTTCATTCAAAGGGGAAATTCGAGAAGCATGCATCGTAATAAACACGCATCTACGTTACGCTTCGAGATCCATCATCATCTCCCTAAAAAAATAAAAACAATGGCGCAAATTATAGTCTGCTAATGAACAATTTTAGCGTGATACTAGCTTAAAATGACGTTTCAGACATGACCCAAACGTCATTTTAAGCTAGTATCACACTAAAATTGTTCATTAGCGGACTATAATTTTGCGCCAATGAATTTTGTTTGCTGACTTTTTTTACAGATGTTGAACTGTCAAACAGAGCAAATGTTCAGCATATTTGAACTAGAGCTTCCGTTTGGCGTCACATTACGTAACATTACGTTCTTTTCTTTACGATTGTCAAAATAAACGAGAGGTCGAAGCTTTATTGTGATAGCATGCCTTGAATTCCTATGTCTGAATTTGTAAACTGCAGGCGAAGCCAAAGGCTTCGATTGACGTTGTCGATCATTAACCGAATCGAAGAATTTCGATTGTTTCGATTGGTTTTCATATTTGGTGTTGTGCAACGTAATCGATGGACCAGTACGCTATTGTGAACTAACTCACAAAATATTGTCTTTATTGTGAATTTGACAGTTCTTTATTGTGCGTGTTGAAAATTGAAATCATAATTTGTTTGTTCTTTAGTGTCCGTGGCTAAGTTGTTAGGTGCGTTGGCTGCTAAGCAGAACGTCGTAGGTTCGAATCCTACTCGGGCCCAAAGTTTTTATTTCATCTTTCACGGACACTGCCTCTTGCGAAGAACTGACAAAACTTCCAAGAGTATCATCTGTCATGAAAAAGTGCTTCTCAACTTTGCCGTTCGGAATCGGCGTAAAATTGTAGGTCCCCTCAATTCTTCACACGCACCTAGAGAATTGTTGATGAGAGTAAGCCACTTAGGCCTTGGCTCTAAAAGAGCTGTCGCGCCACTGTATTTTTTAATTTGTTTGTTCTGTGTTTTATTAACTCGGCGTAAATTTGAATAGTTATTTGCTTTTTAAAATGAGTGGAATAGAATAATGGTTTAGCGACAATGCCAAAGATTGTTAAAATGCCCATGAAATGAAGAATTAGAGACTGCTCTAATCCTCTCTAAACCATTAGCTACAATGTGAACATTTCCCATTCCCACCTTTGCCAAGTCTGGGACTTCCACAAACATCCTTGGTGATGCCAAGGTTTGCCTCCATATGTTTCACCAAATTTTCCATTTTTTTTCGACCACAATCGACCTTCGCAATATAAAATAATCGACTATCGATGATCGAAATATATCGATCATCGATTAGAAAATCGACACTCGCAATCGGGGCCAAAGTTAAAGCATGTTTGTGTATCAGCCATAAATTGCAAAATTTAGTGGATTTCATTTAATTTAATGCAATTAAATTGTATTTATGTATGATGTATTTCATCGTCAATATTTTTTGTATCTGTTGAAGAAGGTCAAGTGTTGAATCTTTTTCCTTGCATCCCAGCGAATCTGGCAACTCGCAACAACATGTGTGAAAGTTAAATACCTTTCATTGATGTCTGACTGCCAATAAAAATACATAGTTGATACCAGATCATTGTCCATTTTCGATGTCAGTTAAATTTGACACAATCCTCAAAGTAATTGAAGGTGTTTTGAGCCATTGAGTCCGGAATGTTCTAGTAACATTAAGACTGTCAGTTCAGACTTTTAAATTAAATAAATTATCCATATTTGTTTCAGATATTGTTATTAGTTAAAAGTTGGTAACTTGATTTTCAAATTGTTCACTGATAGTTGTTGGAAGTTTGTCTGTCGAATGAGTTGAGTCTAAAGTATGAGGCATACGTTTGAGTTTTAGAAGGATACCATTAATGACAAGAACAGATGAGAGGCTTGTCTGTCAATAAGGACTTTCTTTATTCCATTGTTATTAAAGCAACTTCAAAGTTAATAAATCATCGCCTCTTTAAGACCTTTTTACTGATAGTATTGTCAGTCGATAGTTTTCAAATAAATGTTTCCAAGCTCTGCTTGTTTTATAGAGAGTACAAAATTGAAAATGAAAATTCAGTTTAATTGCAAAACACTTTTACAACTTTATGAAAAAGTTAGAAGCAAATCTTTAAAGACAGACAACGAACTCTATGAATTAGGGTTCCAATTCCAATGTGAATTTTTGGCCCATTGATTTTTTTGGTTGGAAGGCTTATAGACACAAACAAATGGGGTGTCTCACTGTCTGCAAAAAAAATGATGAAGAGGGCTCACATCCAATACCATTATGCAGAATGGAGATTATCTATTGGTACTCACATGAATATTCACTTTTAAATTCAAAATCAAAAGCACTTCCCAAAAAAAAAAATCAAATAAAAATGAGCTTATTCCACCTGCAGCAACCGGATATCTGTATTTAAACTGCCTTAAGTCACAAAACAAAACAAACAAAACCACCAACAAATCCCAAACATAAATCATTGCAAAATTCAATTTTGTTTCACATTTCCAACCGGAATCGCTCTTAAAACAAAGGAAACCAAAAGAATCCAATGAACCATATTTATTTCTTGCTTTTTTTCTTTTTAACATTTTTCTTCTACAAACGACTCACAGGAAACTCAAGACCCATACAAATAACATCCATTGTTCATTCGAAAAAAATCTTAATTTAATATAAACACGCAACTTTTGGGAAATCACAGTCCAACAAGAAATACCAAACCCAAAAAAAAAAAAAAAATAATACACAAATTGATATCATTTCAATCTGACCGTTAAAACGGACCCCAACCACAGTACTCGGTCAGGTTAACGATAAACGTGCACATACTAATTAAAACTCTAGGACAATGGAAGTGAATTCCATTGTTCGAACGTCCTTTACCTAAAGAAGTATTTTTCGGTGTCGCCAAATTCATTTGGTATATCGATGTTGAAAACCACCGAGTTTTTACGTTTACCATTTTTTTGAAGCATGGTCGAACTTTTTCTTTTTTGTTTTCTCTCGATTTATTTTTCACTAACAATTTTTTCACGAATCCTTTCACAATGGTTGTCCACTTTAAACTGACTATTCGTTTGGCACGAAACTATTTGACTGGCCAGTCGGTCTGGCCAAAAAGAAAAATATTGTTGTGATTTTGTGTTCAGAGAGAACGACACCACCCACCGTTGCTGCTGCCGCCGCCGCACCCCATTCGATATTGACGCATTATGAAGACTTTTTAGCCAAGAAAGACCATTCCCTCGTGGTAAAGTAGGCCAAATGCCAGTCCACAGGGAAAATGGTACCTAATACACGAAGACTCGGAAAACCTTCTTATGCCAAAGTGAAGTCTGAAGTCCTGCTTGCAGTCAACCTTATGGCTTGGTCATACCACGGAACTAATAAAAGGTGTACTTCGGGGAGGTGAATTATGATAATTGAGTAAAATGGCGTATAATTGGGATGAGAATATAAGGGTTTTGAGGGTAGGTAAAGGTACTGCGAGAATGTGATTTTCTTTGCGGTGGCAAAACGTGTTTGCAGTAAATTGAAGGAAGTAAGAGGTGGTTTTCTCGATCCATTCTTTAACAGCAAGAAGAGTGGTAAGGTGTGGTTTAGTGGAATATAATAATAATTGTTCATAAACATTCTTGTTACCAAAGTCATTGGAATTGATGTTACCATTCCAGTTGTCATTGAGTTGACTGTAAGGTGCAAAGAGAACTTTATATTTTTACAATTGAGAAATGTAATGAAAATCTAATTTTGTTCATATTCTTTTCAGCCAATTATTTTTAAACTAAAATATTTTTCGACTAAATACTCTTCTAACATGACATTTTTCGTCATAATTATGATTTTTAATAAACTTGTCACATGCAAACGCAAAGAAATGTCAATTACCTATAGGGCTAGATTAAGAAGCCTTAACAATTGTGAGGAACAAACTTAATTAAAATTATAAAGTTGTCGAAGGAATGGCATGCAGTGCTTAAGTGACGTTAATCAAACATGGACAAGTACATTTATGATAATCTCATAGCACTTGAGTACACGCAATGGAGCTAATTGCTTTTTGACCTATGTCAATAAGTTATACAGCATTGCAAATATAATATTCATGAAATAGCTAAGCTTTTGAGAGTGTTATTATAGGTCAAGGTATGATATTTTAAAATTATAAAAAAAACTCCTAAAATACAAACATTAATGAAACAAAAAGTAACAAAAACATCAGGACAAAAACCAAAAAAAGTAGTTTTTGGATCATAAGTCGGTAACCAGACCTCGCAGATAGTTTTGGTTTTCAGTGACTGATAGAGGACGAACAGACCGTGCATGATTTGATATAAGCTACTGTTGAAAAAACTTGTTAAGTTTATACTTGCGAACAAAATTTCTAAGTATGTAATCAAGCTTTGACTTTAATGTATAAGGAATATATTTTTCAATAAAAAAGTTGCTCTGTCGTTTGCTTTCATATAATCAAGACGTTTTATTTAATTCTGCTAAGAGGAATTGGGCCCAGGACAGTAGCAAAATAAAAGGAATACATACATATGTACGTATATTGATAAAAATGTCTGTACGACTGAATTTCGGAATCCATCAAATGGAGAAGCTAACTGGTTCTAAAAACTGGTCAACACAAAGTTTTGCCGTGAAAACCCAAATATAGGGTTTTCCAATAAGAGGTGTTATTTTGATATTCAAAGAAAAATGGCATTTTTTGAGATAAATGATCGGATGTTTACTTCATTATAAAGATGAAGGTGTGCCGTTATAATGGAACACAACATCAGCCACGATCATGCTTACAGGACCATATCCTTTTCATGAAATTTTCCATAACGAAATCGGAAAGTGGCTGCCCTCTTCGAGAGATAACACGGTCCGGAAACTTTTCCCGTAAAAGATCGATGGTTTCATTGCTTGTGTGGCACGTAGCACCGTCTTGTTAAAAGTAAACGTTGTCTAGATCAATACGATCATGCTTAAAGGACCATATCCTTTTCATGAAATTTTCCATAACCAAATCGCAAAGTGGCTGCCCTCTTCGAGAGATAACACGGTCCGGAAACTTTTCCCGTAAAAGATCGATGGTTTCATTGCTTGTGTGGCACGTAGCGCCGTCTTGTTGAAAGTAAACGTTATCCAGATCAATACCGGCCATAAAAAATCATTAATCATCTCTCGATTGCGCAATCCATTGACCGTAACTGTTGCTCCAGCCTCATTTTCGAAAATAAGGTCCAATGACTCCTCGTTTTTGAAGCGTTGTTGAAGCGTGTATCGTTCCGTTTTTATTAATGGCGTAGTTTCTACTTGTCAAATGTCAAAAAATGACAGCTCCAAAAGTGACAGCTACCGAAATAGCGAGCTATTAAAAACAACATCTTTAGAGCTTTAAGACTCATGGAAATGTATCGAGAATGTTCCAGGCGTTGCGTTGGATGTTTCTGAGGAAAATAATATTGCTCGTTGTAAGATGGTTCAAGCTATCGAAAACAGTCCTTGTGTCCATATTAGAAATGCAACAACTTACAAAGAATTTTGGACAGCTTTGCAAAATCTTTTTCAAGACTGGCCTGTACAGGCGCATTGGTTTGCTTCAAAAACAATATGCTCAGTGGTCCTGGTAGATTGTTTCTCTGTAAAAGATTATGTAAGCCAAATCGTTTCGATCGCACAGAAGTGGAATGAAATAGAATTCGCAGTAAATGAAGAATGGGCTTAATATCGTAGGGTCTTCCTGATGAATATAGGCTGACGATTATGAGAATAATTGGTTGCAGTGGAAAAGAAATTTCGGCAGATTCCATCAAAATGAAATTGCTTCAGGACGTTTTATGTATATGATTTGATATCATCCAATAGTGCTCTTCTGTAAGAGAGAGGAAGTTTCGCGAATTCATACTAGATATGGAATCCTTAGTAAGAAAAATAAAAAGAAGCAAATATCGTTGCTTTAACTGTGGCGGGGTCGGACACTACACTTCCGCTTTAGATTGTCTATCGAAGTTTAAAGGACAAGATTTGAAGAAAAGGTTGCTCAATGTTTGCAGCGTTTCATGTAGAGTCTAAACAGCATGAATGGTGTTTTGATAGTAGTGTGACCAATCATGTGACATATGATCCTGATTATTCCAAGGAACTCAAGCCATTTCAAATCCAAATTATGACAGCATAAGAACATTTTAATGAATTCTGTTAGTTAAGGTGACATTTCGTTGGCTGTTTTAACTCCTAAAGGAAGACTTGATGTTGTTGTTCATGATACATTTAATGTCCCGGAATTAAAAGTCGACTTACTATCCATAATGAAGATTGTGGATCATAACAATGTTGTCATTTTCAAAGAAGATGGATGTCGTGTCATGAATTCTTCAAAAGAGATTATTGCAAATGGCCTTACAAGTTACATACTGCTTCAAATGCTTATGTTGCAAAAAGTAATCTGGACAATGTTTGGCATCAAAGATTTGGTCACTTGTGACAAGAAAATTTGAAATTACTTGCACGACGCTTAGTTGAGCGTATTGATTTGAACCAAGATTCTCCTTCAACATGTTTGTTATGTGCATCGGAACAGTTTTCCGTCAGAAGGGTCAAGGTCATCTAAAGTACTTCAGATAATAGATTAAGACATATGTGTTCCAATGGAGGCGATATCTATGTAGGGATGATATATACCCGGAAGGTATTTGGTTACTTTATGAAGACGAAAGATGCTGTGTTGAAATGTTTTCGTGAATTCAAAGCCGAAGTCGAAAACCAACAAGAATCAAGACTTAAGATTTCACGAACGGACAATGGTACAGACTTTATTTACAAAGCTATGCAACTAGAGTTGAAGAAGTCTGGGATTGTTCATCAAACAAAACAAACGTTCCCTATGCTCCAGAACAGAATGGTTTGGCAGAAAGGATGAACACAGCTTTTATATATGGCTCAAACACACATATGTTGTGTGTTTCTAAAATGCCAAAAATTGTTTGGGCTGAAGCTAACTGTGCAAGTTATATTGTCAACCGTTCACCGCATTGAAAGCTTGAAAAAACTACAGAAGAGTGATGGAGCAATCGCAAACCGGATGATAGTTCTTTTCGATGTTTGGTTGTGTGCGATTCCTCACATTCTCCAGAAAAAACGCCGAAAGCGTGATTCAAAATCTGAAAAATGAATTTTTTGTGGGATATTCAAATACTTCCAAAGGTTTTCGTCTCTACAGCCTACAAAAGAAAGATGGTTTTTTTCTTATCATCCGTGATGTAGTTTTTCACGAGGATTACTTTCCCTACAAAAATGAAAATGAAAGCACTAATGAAGTTCCAGTACAAACAACTATAGTGGGGTGAATCCAACAGAGAATCTTTTTATAGAAAACAATATCGCGTCATGTTCATCAAATCCAGAATTTGAAGAGGGGGATAACGAAGAAGATCCATCTTTGGCAACGTTATCAGAAACTCGCGGGATTGTTTCAACGTTGGGTATGAAATCTGATGTGAGGAATGATCAGATATATGAAGATAATCCAGAACTACCAGATGCTGGAGGATCTGCTCTACCAAGCCGACGCGAAAGAATCTCAACATTACCAAGAGTAGTTAATAATGCTGGGACAGTCAACATCTTGGAAGATCCCGAAGATGTGGAAGATAAGTTATCCAGAAATAACAAAGAAAAATGGATAGAAGCGATGGAGAATAAAATGAAATCATTTGAAGAAAATTATTCCTGGAAATGCATCGACAAAACTTCTGGATCCAATATATCGAAAAGAAATGGGTATTCAAGAAGAAACTAGAGGAGATGGATAATGTACGATAAAAGACTCGATTGGTTGTGAAAGGTTTTACAAAGAAGAAAGGTATTGACTATAAAGAAACCTATTCACCTGTTGTGAGGTACTCTTCTATCCGGTATTTAAAAGCATTTTTAGAAAGGTATGATCTGCAAATTGAACAAATGGATGCTATTACTGCTTTTCTCCAAGGTGAGTTAAATGGAAACATCTATGTTGAGTAACCGAGGGCATTTTCAATGGGAAGGGAAGGTCAAGTGATGAAACTGGATAAGGCTGTTTATTGAACTAAGCAATCAAGTTAAGTTTGAAACACCAAATTGGATCGAGTCCTACAAAAACTTGAATTGAAGCGTTCGCCAGTTGATCTTGCATATGAGCTGAAGGTTGATTTTGTTACCATCACACTTAGATCACTATAGATCCTTTGTGATAACCTGAAGTATTGTAACTTCTGAAAAAAGTGAGCTAACCTATGAATTCTATGGTTGGTCGAGTCACTCGGTGGACTTGGCAAAGTTCAGTAGGCGATTTCCTGGGAGTTCAGATAATTCTTTTAGTTCATTAAAGAAATAGTTGCCTAAAAAATTTTAATCTAGTATTGCAGAGTGCTGGACAGTGGCATAGGAAGTGAGCTGTGTTTTCGTGCTCCTCATCGCCGCAGCCACTACATATGTCATCTGTACTAAGCCCCATCTTCTTTTTGTTGCAGCCGAGTAGATTATGTCCCGTTATCACACATATGAGGGATCTTAGGGAAGGTTTTTTGAGAAGTAAAATCTTATCGGATTTCTTCTTGTCGTATAGTAAGGCCAGAGTTTCCTGGTGTTGCTGCAGGTTTCTAGTAGGTTCCATCTATCATTTGCTTTTTGAATGATATTGGGATTCTGAGGGATTCTGATGCTATGGTCTATGAGAGAGGGATCAAGTACTGAGCCTTCTGAGCAAGCTCATCCGCTTTTTCGTTTCCTGGCACCCCACTGTGACCGGGAACCCAGCAGAGTCCTACGTTGTGCTGCATACCAAGGTAGTAAAGCTTTTATTGAAGTCTAAATAAGGGGGAGATCTAATCAATACGGCCATACCACGATTCTTACAAAATACGTTGGCAACAATGTTTGTACGGATTACATGACCCTTATTTAAAAAATAAATAAAAAATATAAATAGAGTGGCGTGACAGCTCTTGAAGAGCCAAGGCCTAAGTGGCTTACTCTCATCAACAATTCTCTAGGTGCGTGTGAAGAATTGAGGGGATCTACAATTTAACGCCGATTCCGAACGGCAAAGTTGAGAAGCACTTTTTCATGACAGATGATACTCTTGGAAGTTTTGTCAGTTCTTCGCAAGATGCAGTGTCCGTGAAAGATGAAATAAAAACTTTGGGCCCGAGTAGGATTCGAACCCACGACGTTCTGCTTAGCAGTCAACGCACCTAACCACTTAGCTACGGACCAAAAGTACCAATTCCAATTTCAGGGGGTTAACCTTAAGACCGCATTTCTTGGTCTAGTTACTGACTATAGTTAATGCGCCTTCTAATTGTTCGCTTACAGTGGTCAGGTATTTACCCGTTGTTAGAAGCGCTTAGTAGTCGACATATGCTATAACTCTGACACCATTGTTCTTGAGTTTGATGAGAATTTCTTTCATCACCAAAGTCCAGAGAAGAGATGAGAGAATCCGCCTTGTGAGGTCCTTCTAGATGTGTATACCTTTATATCAGAGTTTCCTAGTTCACAATGGATTTCTCTGCTTTTCAACATACACGTGATCCATTTTATAAGTGAAGGTTCTATTTTAAGGTCAGAGAGTGCTTTTTCTATGGCACTGTTGTGGACATTGTTGAATGCTCCTTCGATATCAAGAAAAGAAGCCAGGGTATATTCTTTTACCGCATACGTATGTATGTATCGTACAGTGTGGGGCCGGCCGGCCGTGTCTTGGGCGACAAAGCATCAGCTAACTGTTGCTTCATCGACAACAGAAGCCGAATATATGTGTGGCACTTTATATACTTTATTCGTAAGAAGAAGAACATGAAAATTATCTCTTTTATTGGAATTGGAACTGAATTAATGGTTCAAGTTTATTTAACTAAACCGGTTTCTACCGAAAAAACATAATTTCTGTTCTAATAACATTGTCTTACGTTTGAGGTAAATTTTGTTCGAATTAGGGACTACTTGTGCGAATAGAGAAATCTGGCGATTTGAAATCGCGGGAATTTTTTTAACAGGCAATATCTCGGCTACCTGGCCTTAAGAAACTTGATAGCCATTTAAACGAAAATACAGGTCTTTTGATGTTTTTTTTCTATCTTAAATTTTGGCGAACCCATGATTTTTTTCGAAAGTAGTGAAGAAATCGATTTTGCTTACTTCAACATACAATATATCATATTTCTCAATGTCATCAGCCTACTGCTGAAACCCAAGTTCAATTCCGAGCTCTGGTTGCCGAGATATTTGCATCAAAGGATATTCTTTCCATGGGATTACAATAAACCAAAAAAAGGTGTTTACTCGGTATCCAGACCCAGCAGATAGTTTTGGTTTTCAACGATTCAGTGCATATAGGATACTTCGGAAAGTTTAGAGATCAGACGATTTGAAATCGGTAGAATTTTCTGAAGGCACGAAATTACGATTTGGTTTGTAATTTTTATGAAAAAAAAGTAAACATAGAAACTATAGGAAATTGTTCGAAAAATGATAGTTTGTCGGATTCTTAATGTGAGACGCAAAGATCGAAGAAAAGTGAGTTCAAGGTATACTTACTTCTCATTGCCATCGCCACCCGATAAGTTCTCTCTAATGCTGACTGCCTTTGAATCTTTTCCAGTTCCAGAATGGCCTGTAACAATTCCAGCATCGTCTATAAATCCAGTATCGTTAGTCTGGAAATTTGCACTTTCACAGTCAACTTCTGGCAACACAGAAATAGCACGTTCACTAACCCTTTCGGCTAAATCCTCATCAACAGCTAAACCACCGCCAGCTGCTGCTACTGCTGCTGCTTCGGCCGCCGCTAACGCCTTCTTTGTCGCATCCTTTGATGGATTGATAACTGTAACTGTTGCATCAAAAGGATGAGTTGCAGGAATCGGAGATTTCTGTACCGCTTCACCAAAAGCATCATCAACGGTACCAATTCACCAGACTTTGATTTATTTGATGCTTTTGCTGTCTTGCCTTCGTTACTCTTAGGCGAACGTTTCTCAATAACCGTCTTAAGGCTATCAGACGTTTCCAAAGACATTGGTGAACCGGTTAGCTCCTCCGACATCTTGCCCATGTCACTCTCCAATGTCTTCAAATCAGTTAAGTTCTCATTGATGGTCTTGTGAATTTCGTCCGTTGCTTCGGTTACAGTCTTTTGTATGTTCTCCAATGTTTTTTGCGATTTCTCCAAAATGGCCGTTGGCAGTGCCATATCTTCTTGTCCTGCCAACAATTGCCCAGAACTGGTTGTCTTTGGCAATTGATTTGCCAGGACAGTACTAATTTCCACTGGCTGAGCTGTAATGGCAGCGGTTGTCATTGAAATAACATTCGGCTTCGTCAGGGGTACAAGCTTACCATTGGTTGAGCCGTCTGCAGCTGAAGCGTTGACAGCTTCAGCGGCTTTCTTGGCATCATTCAGTTTCTTGCTGAGATTGCTGTCTGTTCGTTTTCGAAGAAGGCTCAGTTTTGAACCAATAGTTAGGAGCGCCATTGTTGATGGTTGACGTTTGAGAGGCTTCGGTGTACCCTTAGCTCCATCTTCTTTCGATTGAGTAGTCTCACCCGCTTGCGAGTTTGATTGATTGCTTGAAGATTTACCCTGGTCCTTTTTAATGCTCGATGATGAAACTTCTCTCTTCATCGCTGTGGTTGCCATGATTGCCCCACGAACAGACGAAGTTTCGCGCTTGTGATCAGTCTTTTTGAGATTACTCGATTGGAGATTGCTTGGTTGACGACTTTTCAAACCCGTTGGGCTGGACGCTGGCTTCGGACTAGGGCTCTTTCCTATTGGCTTCTTAACCGATGATGGGGTTCGTCGTGGTGATTTTCCATCGCCTGCGGTTTTCTTCAAACTGCTTCCTTTGACATTGCTCTTCATACTGCTTCTGAGACCGTCTCGAGCAGTACTGCTGGGAGCTGGTTTTTTGGCACTTATTGGTGATTTTCGAACACTTGCTCTCTTTGGGGAATCTCTCTTCGGCAATCGGGGTGTTTTGGGTTTTGCTGCTGTCGGTGACTTCAAGGTGGGAATACGAGCTGGAATTCGTGATTGGGAGTTTCTTCGTTGCACCACAGGTGTTTTAGCTTTTCCAGGGCTTATAGATTTTCTTCTTGTTCTCTTCGGGTCTGGACTGCGGGATGAAGATTTGCTTCGCTGATTCTTTTTTGGTGGGCTCCCAGTACGTTTTTTTTTAGGACTTTCGCTTCTGGTGCTTAGGCGTGAGTTAGACCGTGAATTAGCAATTGCCTTGGCTTGTTCCATGCGAGAGTTTGGTCGGGAACTAGCTCGCGAATTTGCTCGAGATGCAGCTCTTGAAATTTCCCTTGTAGAAGCTCGGGAGGCAGATCGGGAGGGTGCTTTACTTGAGGCTGCCCTGGAAACAGGTCGTGATTCACCTCTTGATGTCAGTCTTGATTCAGGTCTGAGAGATTGTCGTGACGGTGATCGGCTAGAAGGAACTCCTGGACTTGGACCATAGTCCTTATAAGGAGAACTCGATCTTGAGCTCACTCGAGAATTTCCTCTTGAGCTCAATCTGGAGTTTGATCTTGAGGCACCATTCGAACCATTTAGGACAGGAATTTTCGAGAGTGATTCTCTCCGGGATAAGGGAATCGAAATCGGGTGACTGCTTCCTTTGGCCGGAGACGTTGGAGGTGCATCCTTATTCGGAGTTCCAATGATTGGTGAGAGTGTGGTTGGCTTGGCAACTTTTCGCGGTGTTCTTGAAGACCTTTGTTTTCGATGTGCAGGGGATGCAGGAGTCGATTTTGTTGTCATTCCCGATTGAAAAATGGATTTTCTTCTCGCAGTGACAGGCGTTTTTATTGGTGACAGGGAGTTCCGCCGAAAACTAAAGTCAGATGTCGTCACTGTGCTGAGATTGGAACTTCTTCGGTCGGAACCGGTTTGTGTGGAACTCCGTCTTTCCGGTGATGTTGAACTTGACCGGCGGCGGACTTGAATTCGAAGAGGCGACAAAAGTTGTTTTTTGTTTTGCATTGGTAAATCATCCATGCTGGCCCAGTTCGATCGAATCGGAATCCGTGAGTTTGAGTCTGCACTGTTGATAACCCTTAGGAGGCCGCGTTGTTTTCGTGTTGGATTCAAATTTGGGACAGATGATTTCACAGTCGCACTCGAAGGAGCACTAAATCTTGGTATTGAGGTTCTATAGGGATCTGTGATCAATGGCAGTGCTTCACAGCTTCGTACGTTCTTTTCTCTAGCCAGAGGGTCTAATCTGGACAAAGGGGTATCTTGCGACGAAGATGAATGGTCCTTGCCTTTTTGAAGGATTCCTTTTGGGTTGGTCATTTGCATTGACGCTCGACCGGCCGGTCATATTAAATTGAACCGATGGTCTGGGTGAGTCGTCGGATCCTGGAACCTTTCCTGATGGACCTGATATGCTGGGAAGTCTTAGTTGGGTTGATGAGAGTGATTTCCGATGAAGCATTCTGGGCATTGGGACTTGCTTTGGAGGACTCTCTGAAGCGAACAAATGTGGAAGTGTGTCTGATGTTGGTTCTTTGAATCCATGACCACGAAACGGTGAAAACCCCGAAGACGGAGGTTTCTGTTCGAGGGAAGACGGTTGTGATTTTTCGGCAATTATCGTGAATGAGGGTTTCTTGTGCGTTCGGGGAGCTGTTACTCTGCAGAATGAACCAATACAAAATTTCAAAAAGAGCATCAACAAGATATTCAAAAATGATCATACCTGTAATCCGCTCCTGTGGTTATAGCATCGGTAAAAATGATGGGTGACATTTGACGAGAAATCGGCTCTGCCATTGATGGGTCGGGAGGGATTTCAGAATGTGGTGCTGGTGGCAGTGGAGGCGGTGGAATCGGAGGCAAATTACTTGGCACCATCGAATCAATAGAGCTCGACTGCCGTTGTAATGATCTCAAGCGTGAAGGTTGTGGGTCAGGAGGTCTTACAGGCACCGGATCTGTTTTTATTTGATCATCACCGCTGCTGGATCCATTTGAATCATGAATCATTGCTGCGACTGGAGAGTCTTCTGGTGGCATTTCGAGGTGCTTTATCGAGAGGACATTCTTCGAACTCGGTCGCATTTTTGGCATTTTCGTGAATTCGGGGTAGGCACCGATGGGTTTGAACCATTCTGTACTGGAATATGAATCGTTCGAAAATTGACGGGTGTATCTTAAAGGATGATCCGGTATTTCTGGAGGCGATTCTCTGCAAAAAGATAAACAATTTTAATATCGAGTTCGAACATCAGCTCTTTCGTTTCATATGAAAAGAATAAAGACGAACCTCAAAGATCCAACATTTGATTTGAAATCATCTGAAAAGTCCGATATCCTTCGTATAACATCTTGCGATGTTTGTCCATGGTCAGGAGCATATTCCTGCAAGTCATTACTGTCCATTTCTTGGTTCTGCTCAAACGAATCATCCACCGAAAGTCTAACAGCATCATCCGGCCTCAATAGACCATAATTTGGCGAAGGCTGCTGATCCGAACTTGAGTTTCCACTGCCACTATCTGGCAAAATTTGTATATCCGGAGGTGCTAGTCCCTGACTACTAATACCCCGATTCGTGCTTGTTAATGGAGTTTGTGAAAACAGTCTTGATGATATCCTCCGGCTGCCATCTGTGGCCAGTGTAATAGTTCGATTGAAATCATCTGCTATCGCTGAAGCGTAGGATTCTCGTCGAAAGCTGCCATACAAACTTCCATCCAAATGACCAAAATAGTCCTCGGACGGTGTTGGCGGAACAGGATCTCCGAAAAGGCTTTGATACTGATTGTCATACAAAGAAGCACTGGCATCGCTTTGTGCTGGTATCGGATTTGATGTGGAAGACGGTGACATCTTTTGGTAGTCGTAATTTAATGGAATCACCGATGGTGATGGTGATTTTTTCATATTGCACCCCACCAGTTAAAGATAAGAATTAATTGATTAATGTTATCTGGAATAGGATTAAGAAATTGAGAAGATTTTAAGGCTTCTTATGTACAAAACTCTCACCGGCTTATGCTCCAGTTATCTATTAAGCGGGTTTCACTGTAAACTGCTTAGTTAGCCGGCAACATCTAGCCACAACTGTTGTATACATCTAGTTATCGATTTGCAACGGTTCGCCATGTGCAGAAATTTACATATATACAAAAACACTCCGAACATCGGTGAAATTTTATGTTATGACCGTTCGGTAGAGTTCTCTTCCCCCCAAAGAAGGATAGAAAAACACACAATGTGAGAGGGAGAGAGATAGAAACACTGTATAATCCTTGAGATTTCCTTGTCCTGTTCAGTGGTCAGTAAGTCATGTATTCAACACTGAAACAATACTGGAACTGCAGCAGTAAAAGTGGAAATTCAATGGAGTCATGTTTTGCTTTTTTTGTGTGTTGTTGTTTTGTTTTGTGCCTGTTGGTGATATTAATTCAGTGCTTTTTTTTCGAAAATTGTTGTCTGGACGAAAGACAATAGTAACAGCCGGTTCAACGTCTTTTTCCTTTAATTTGAATATCCTTCTACTTGGTTTCTCCTTCACCTTTGGTCTCTCCGAGTTCGAGGATATTGTTTTTTTCTTGTGTGGTTAGGTGGCTTCTTCATGAATATATATGTATACAAGTGGGGTCATTCATATAATTGTACACATGTATGAGTGTTTCATGGTGAAAAAGTAACCTGTGAAGATCAATAAATTTTTGAAATATATTCAAACAAAAAAATGCTTTAATTTGTTTTAAATTGCGTTGCTGTAAAGAGATTCGAAATAAATGAATATACCAGTTGATTTATTTATTTGTTTGTTCACCTTAATTATCGAGTTTATTATATAAGAAAACCGGAAGGGAAGAGCATTCTTTTGATAAATATTCACATAGTTTTGTTCAGCTCTAAAAACAATTTCCAAGAAGAGTTTATAAGAGCATATTTTTAACTGTTAAATTCCTTGAGCGAGAATTTTAACAAACAAATATTTTTTGTTTGATTGTTTTTGTTTTTTTTTTTTAATGGTCGAAGTTGGCTCAAAGGATTTAGCGTGAAGGATTTTCTTTATTTCTTCTAGTTTGCTTCTGAAACAAAACTAAATTCTCCGCAACTAAATTGTAAACTGCAAACGTAACAAATAAAACGATAGTAGACAAACGTAATACGAAATATGTGTTTCTTATTTCACAGAGCAGCGTTTACAGTTAATTTTTCTTAATATTTGTATGGGATTTCCTTTTTTCTGTAAGTTGCACTTTAGTGTCCGTAGCTTAGTGGTTAGATGCGTTGGCTGCTACACAGAACGCTGGTTGTAGGTTCGAGTCCTACTCGTACCCCTAGTTTTTCTTTCATCTTTCACGGGCACTGCCTCTTGCGAAAAACTGACAAAACTTCCAAGAGTATCATCTGTCATGAAAAAAAGTGCTTCATCACTTTGCCGTTCGGAATCGGCGTTAAATTGTAGGTCCTCTCAGTCATTCGAATGTATATATCGCAGTATTAACGATTTTTTTTTTTCATTTGAGATTTGAACTTTGAAGAGTCGCAGTTGTAGCAGTAATAGAAATTTGAGAAATCATTCGAATGATTTCAATAATCAAATGATCTCGAATGATTTCCTAAATCGATTATTATCGATTATTTCATTCGAATGGGCCCATCACTAGCTTGTATTCTCAATTTCCTTGTATTTTTTTTGCCTTATGAACTGTTTTTTTCTTTGAAATGAATACACCAATTTATAAAAATGTCATTTTTGTAATATTTTTTGTAAATCAAAGTACTTTCAAATAGTAAATTAAAAAATATGAGTGGGACCCATGTTTACCACACGACTAACTTCCCAGAGTAGAAAAACTTAAGAAAAACATTATTTTGCAAGATCTTCAGCCAATGCATCCCGTTGGAGTCGTACAATGTACATGAACGTTGGGTTTCAAAGTAAAGTTCGATAATGATGATTTGAGGACATGCAATAAGTTCATTGAATAACAGTGGCGCAATCTGTCAAAAATAGGTCATACCAACTCGTGGACTCATGTACAACTACTTTGCACAGTAAAATACAGCCTATATTACTCCTGAATATTGTAGTTTTCTATTTGTGAAAGAATTTTTCTAATCGGAATAGTATATCCGAAGATTAACATTTATATGGCAAAACAGCGTTTGGTGGGTCAGCTAGTAATCAAATATAGTCTATGATACTTCTGAATATTGTTTTTTTTTCACACTAACTATAAGATTTTTTGCATTATTGTTGAAATTATTGCAGAAATTATCATAATTTTCATTATATTAGGGTTGTCTTAGATTTTTGATTGCCATTAAAAAACCGCTAAGCCGATTTCGCTCAAAACCTAATCAGCTCTTAACAAAACAATGACAATACGATAAGTGGTTCGCGAGATAATTGAGCTGAAAAAACGTAACGCACGTCCGCACATACGCACATACGAAGACACATACACACACATACAGACATCATAATAAAAACGCTTGATTCGGATTCTAGTGACCTCGAAACATGGAGATATGCAAACATTGGAGATTCACAAAATCGGACCCATTACAATAACTTCCTCTGCGACACGACACTTCATATTTTATTTTATTGTATTGTATTGTTTTGAATCTGCGCAATATACCACAATGCAGCAAACTTCTGTAAGGTCACAGAAAGCATAAACGAATTTGGGCAAAAAGTTTTCCCAAACATTGCACAGAACTACAAAAATCATCAGTGGCTCTGAACGCGTGAACTATTAGCGGCCAAAAACAGCTTTATCATCGCTAATCTATTCCGGAGTTGTGGAAAATCTGTTAAGTGACGGGAATACTGCACAGTCAATTTAAGAAACGACTGATAATTTCCTTAAAGCAGGTCAGCTAGTAACAGAATAAATCAGTTAATAATGGACAACCGCCTCTTCGAGCGTACTTCGAACCATTGATTATATTTCTTAGGCTTACGCACTACCGAACTTTTTATTATTTTGAGTAGTGATGTGTCGAATCGTCAATTTGGTAAGCTAACTCGATTTGGTTTTTATGTAACGCGCTAACTTGTTTTGCTCGGATTGCCAACTTGAATTTCTCCTTAAATCGATCTAGAAAACAATAAGAAAAAAAAAACCGAAAGCAATTAGGTAATCCGTCAAAATCTTTGCCATCCGTTGATAAAATTTTACAGTTAATGGCACAACAAACAGATAAGATACGAATGTAGGTCGCCAGATTATGTTTCTTTCTAAATGTTACCGGATTACCTCAAAAACCGTTATGCAATTTGACAATTATCTGCCTTTACAAAAAGTAAAATCGAAAAGAATTAAAAAATTAGAAGCGAGATAACTCAGTTAGCAAACACAGCTGTTGTACCACCCTAACATTTTTTATTGACCATCGATTAAAAATTAAAAATTACTCCTAGGCGAAAACTCCGTGTGAAAAGTAAACTAGAATCGAACATTAAATATTAAATGGGTTGGTAGTGCGTTCCCGGAAATCGACTTACTGGATCACGATTTCCCGGATAACGATTGCCCGGAAAACACTTTCCCGCACTACTTTTTCCAGTGTAACGTTTGCCCGGAGAAAATCCTACCTTTTTTCATAGGAAACTAATCCTTTTTTGTCACTCAAAGTTTTGAGAATTAAGGAGATCGAAATCTGATACCTTTTTGGATTTTTCTAACACCCTGAATTAGGCCACACCCTTTCTGAAAATACAAAGTTATAGTTTAAAATTCGCGCGAATTTTAAACTATAACTTTGTATTTTATTTGATTGTTTATAAACAAATTAAATGAATGTTTATAAACAATTTTTAGTTGATTGTTTATAAAGAATACTTACTCTATTCCTCTGAAGGATAAAACGTTCTTTTTAGAACGAAGAATAATTCAAAAAGAGATATGACCTTAAATTGTTAGTAATAATGTTTAAGACAAATGGCTCTGCGATACTCATTCAATTAAATAACTAAAAAAGTTGAACTTGTTTCAGTATGATCCTATGACCTTACGTCAGTTTTTTCGCCGTGCGTCATCCAATTGTTGTTTAAGCTATATACAATGTTCTAGACATTTGTTAACAACAAAATCCCAAACATTTTTGCCGAACATCATGTATGTCTATTTTCAATTTTTTCATACCAAAATAAAAATTTTAACAAAAAAATCGAAAAAAAATGTCGAAAAAGCAACATTTTTTTCCCGTCCAAAGAAGTGTTCCTCAAAACATAAAGAATTCTTAGAAAAATATTAGTCTCAACCTAAAATCAAAATTACAAAATTAAAAAAACAACAATTTTCCATATCATACATTCCAATACGAAATGGTAATTTCGGAATAAATTTCCAAAATCGTGCTAAATCCCGGAAAAAAATAGTACCATTTCTTTTTCCCAATATAAGTAAATCCCGCACCCAAAAATTTTCCGGGCAGTCGTTACCAGAGAATTTACTTTCCGGGAAGTCGTTATGCACCGCTTTCACGCAGTACTTTTGCCCGCGTATCATTTGCCCGGTAAAATCCATTTTGCTTTCATTTCATTTTTTCTTCATGAAAATCTACTCCTTTTTGGGACTAAAAGTTATGAGAATTAAGGAGATCGAAATCCGGTACTTTTTCCTATTTTTCTAAAAGCCCTGAATTTAGCCACACCCTTTTTCAATAACAAAAATTGTATGATATTATAAACGCTGAGAATCATGGAGAAAGAAACATTCAAGTTCTTCATTCAAACAATTTTTATGTATTTTTGGGAAAACAGTCAGTTTCAGACTGTTAATGCTAGAGGGCAGATACGTCAATTGGTTATTTTATTTTAATAAAATACAAAGTTATAGTTAAAAATCGTGCGAATTTTAAACTATAACCTTGTATTATATTTAATTGTTTCAAAACGCTGTTACTTCTATTCTTTTAACAAGAAGGAATTCCAAAAGGTATAATAATAATATTGTTCAAACTTAAATTAAAATTTTAGTAAAAAAAGACGAAACCTTAATTTCGGATTAGAATTCAAAAAAGTGCTTAATCCCGTACCTACCTGATATTAAATTTCGCAAGGAAACATTTTCCAGGATTCGAAATCCAGGATTTTACTTTCTAGGCTTTCGACATGAGCCGAAAATATATCTGTCTTTTTGTTCGTTTTTTAAGAGCCCATGTTATAAGTGTCGCCACGTGCAACAAAATAATTGACATAATAGTTTTTGTTTAAATGAAAATTTTTGTTTAAAAAATAATATTTGTATGTTGTACCTACACAAATTGTATGTTCTTTTTTGACATAATGTAAGTTGACGTTATTTTTAAACACAACACTCAATTAGGAAAACGCAAGTTACACTCTTGAATATTTAAACTGCAATTATCTTACAGCCGCCTTAACACACTGGTCTGTGTTCATCCTCTCAAAAAATACAAAATATTTAATCAATTATTTTTAACCAGTCGATTTATTTCAATGTTAAATCAAATCACGATAATAATAAACCAATTGCTAACGACAACACGACAGCCACTTCGATTGATTATTCACGAAATCAATTTTTCAACTAACTTTTAATCCCATTAAATTAGCAGGAAAACTTTGCAACCACTTGTCAGAGGTTTCATTTAACAAACTTAACTAACTTTCTTAACAATTTGCGAGCAGTAAAGTGAAGTGGAAATGTTTCCACTCTTCAGCCAGTTCATTCACTAAAATCGACAATTTTGCGTGCAAATTTAGTTTTTCCCAACCATTACCAAACGATAACGATGCCGATGCCGATGCCTCATGCTTATGGTTTAAGAAAACCTTGTGTGTGTATTTTTTTTTTTTTTTTATAGGCTGTGAGGCATCCAGGCCTGAAAGTTATGCTTTGGGCTTCTAACACAGTTTGAGAGACACGGTTGCAGACAAAGACAATTTGATTGAAGCACATTTCTAAGTTAAGATCATTTGTTTATTGATTTTAAATAGTACAAGTCATTCCGCTTGGTTTAAAAAGTTTAAAATCTTTTCATTTTGAAAACCGTGGACAAACATTTAAAAAGTTTTTGTTTTTCTTGCCAACAAAAATAAAAAAGCTTAAGTGCATTGCATTATACGCGATAGAATATTACCACATTTATAAGCAAAATCGAGAGCTCGAGTTGGATTAGGGTCGAATTTTTGACCCAGGTTTTTCGTCGTTTGAGTTGAGTACTCAACTTGGAGTTTAGTTGAAAAGATGTTGAGATGACAACACTGCTAGCGTCTCTCAAGTCATCGCAGTTTTGATATTTGTTTACTTTTGATTTTTATTGTGTTATAAAATCACTATACGGACGAAATTCGAGTGAAAAAATAACACCTAGCTTGTGCTCAAATCCTTAGCACTTACACACACGTCAGATTCAGACATTTTGTTGTCAATGCCATACTAACTCCTCAACTCGGGTTTTTCAGTACAAATTACGACTCGACTCTACTCCTGAAGCGTAGTCGAGTCGGTTGAAGCTCATTTCAACTCAACACAGGTATACAAAGGGGCGAAACGACCTTGAAGCTCGCTTCAATACTTCTTGTAAACATGGTATATGATACTTCTCTTGTAAAACACAAGTACATTCGGGAGAGAAGCACAATTTTTTTTATCCATTGCAGCACATTGTTCGTCTTCTTGAATCTTAGCAATGTTGTGTATACGGTCACGGTTTCAATACCAATTCGATTGCATCTGCTAGACTCAAGCATGTGTACCGCTATAACATTTTGCAATCATTAATTCTGTTGTTTTTTTTGTTTTTAGTTTCCATTACTTTCAAATTGAATTAACGATTCTTTTGAAAACAGTATGGAATTGCAAGCATATTGAATTTAATTGTTAATGATAATTCTACGCAACACAAAATCATCAATAAACATCAGTTTAACACATTTACTTTCTTTTCTTTTTTTTTGGTTCTCTCTCTAAGTATTCCATCATAGTCACCGGTTGGTTTGCCATGAAGCACATGAAATGTAATGAAAATGAACATTCATTGAACTAGGCAATATTAAAGAGGATTAACTTCGAATGTTACGAACTGTATTACGATACATTCAACCTTAATAAGAAAAACAGATTAGAATAAACTTTTTAAAGTCTTGTTATCAACTTTAAGAACCAATTTCTCTTTACCAACAAGACTGAAAATACTTCCTCAACGTACACGTCTTTAGTTCCAAAAATACAAATATTTTTGTAAGAAATGAAATATGACTACAAAACAAGAATTTTCATAGTGCGAACATTAAAACTTACATTAATTCTGTTTATAAGCAAATAAAGAAAATATTTGTAATAGTTTAAATTTTGCGCGGATTGCCGGATTTCACAAACAAGCAATTGGTTACATGGAATAATTTGAACGAAGAATTATTTTGCTTCGTTCTCCATGATTCTCAGCATTTGGTGTGTCCTGAAATTTCTCAACATTTCGAGTGACAAGAAGGAGTATGATTCTCAGAAAAAAGCTATAATTTGTTGCGGTCAAACTGTTGTAAGATTTAGGTCTGCGAGTTTTTTTGCCCTCGACTTCTTTCGCCTTTCCCTAGTCCACCGGCCAGAGTAGCGTCTTTCGTGGCTTGGAAATTCTTGCGTGTTTTTAACATTGTATTACAATCGACTCCCCCTGCGTTGGAATTCTCAAACATTTTTTTTTCTTTTGGCATCGTTTTTTTTTCTTCTTAAGTCGAACTTTTTTCTTGTTTATTTAAACTGAAGACATTTTGGAGTTTAGGCTTGAGCAAAATATTAAAATATTACTATTGCACTATTTGCGCAGGTATCTGCAGTTATCTGCGCAAATAGTGCAATCAATCAAATTCACAAATCAAATGAACTCCCAAAATTCTAATTTGAACAATTACTTTATATCATTTGCTTGGCCAACCTGCCTAAAAAGTGATACAGCCAAAGCATCATTCTTCGTTTTCATCTTTCTATTTTGTTATTGAATTGAAAAGGGTCGAGTATTTCTGACGACAGCGAGGCGTCGCGACGCGTGACTGAATGGGAAAAATAGTAAGACAATGTCCACCTATACACGCGTCCACCTTTGTTGAAATTCCGGTGCTTTAATTCTAAAATCAGTTGGTGCTGAGCAGTGCACAATAATCTATATCTATATCTATCTATATCTATACTAATATATAAAGCTGAAGAGTTTGTTCGTTTGAACGCGGTAATCTCTGGAACTACTGGTTCAAATGGTAGGCTTTAGGCTACTAACATTAAGCTGTGACCAATAGGAGCGAAGAATCAGTGGAAAATGTGGAAAAAACGCAAAAAATGTTAATTTTTCTGCGTTTTAACGCGCTTATCTCAGGAACTGCTTAATCAAATTGAACAATTCTTTTAATGTTGAATGGTCCATTTATCGTAGAAGGCTTGAAGCTATATAATATTACGCTGCGACCAATAGGAGCGAAGCGTCAGTGAAAAATGTGGAAAAAAATATTCATTTTTGAAGGCTTCTGTTGTTTGCTTGAACGTGCTGATCTCAGGAACTACTAAATCAAATCGAACAATTCTTTTTGTGTTGAATAGTTCATTAATATGGAAGGACTTAGGCTATATAACAATAGGAATCAGTGGAAAATGTTTAAAAACGGCAACAAATATTCATTTTTCTGATTGTTTGAACGCGCTTATCCTAGCAACTGCTAAATCAAATTGAACAATTCTTTTTGTATTGAAAAGTCCATTTATCGAGGAAGGGTTACAAGTTACGAATAATAAGAGCAAAGCATCAGTGAAAAGTTTAGCTAAAACGGGGAAAATTATACATATATGAAGGCTTCGAGTTAAGAACAATTTCGATTTAGAGAGAGTCCACTGTTTTAAAATAACTTTGCAACAAAATTTCCATGCGGGCATGATGCACAAGTCGAAGACGCACCTCTGGCCGTTGGATGAGGTAGAGGCGGACAAAATCGCGGCTATCTGCTAGTTTGGTTACAAAGTAGTCACTGGACTACAGCTGAGACATAAACTTTTACAGAATGTCGAAACGAATTTTATAATTCGAATTTTCCCAAAACTCTCTCTAACTCGAACAATTTCTGAGTTCCTCTGAGAATTCGACTTAGGGAAAGTCAACTGTATCTGCAAAGATGTTAATTGAAATTAAGTGATGTCGGAAACAATATTGTTCACAATTAAATACTCTTAATCCACAATACGTTTATTTGGTAAGGATTACTATTATGTTGATAAATGAATTAATTAAGACTAAATCTGATTACTATAAAAAAGTGTATAGTGAGCTCTTATAAGATAGCAATATATTGCCACGAAATTTTTTTAAAATTTTTTAAATAGGAATAGTTCTATATTTTTGGGTACGCAGCGCAACGGAAGACTTCAAATAATTATGTATAATAGCAATATTTTTCACTGAATCTTCACTTCTATTGGTCGCAGCCTAATGTAATAGGCTTTTCCTGATAAATTGACTTTTCAAAACAAAATAAATTGTTCAATTTGTTTTAGCAGTTCCTGATATCAGCGTAAACAAACAGTTTACACAAACTGAACAATTTTTGCCATTTTTTCCACATTTTCCACTAATTCTTCACTCCTATTGCTCACAGTGTTGTTTTAAATAGCTAAAGTCTTCCAACACAAAAAGAATTTTACAACTCGAACCAATAGTTTCCTCAGATTACGCGGTTCAAACAAACCAAACAAACTCTGCAGATAGATTATCATCACAGTACACAAATACAAGGTAATAAATTCATATCTCTCAGAGACCAAGATGACAGAAGTGAGAAAAGCACAAAAAGAAATGCCGATAAGACAACACAACTTTGTTGTATTTTGACATTTGGTCTCTGAAATGTGACATATGCGCGAAAGGCACAAAAGAAATGCTGATAACACAACAACCATTTTTTGTTGTGGTTTGACATTTGGTCTCTGAAATGTGACATATGCGTGACACTTTAGGAGAAGAAAATCGGGAATATAATACCTTGTATTCAGTGTACTGTGGGGATTATCATAGCTATTGTTACGACCCTAAACTTGAATAATTCAATCATTGAATTTCGACCTTAAGAATTTAACCAACGAAAGAAAATGCAAAAGAGAACGTCAAATAAAATAAGTCTTCGAAGAGATCCCACTCACTCTTTTTTGGAGTGTCATTAGAGAAGCACATATGTCCTTAAAATCTAACGTTTTTCCTTAAACCTAACAGAATAAAATAAATACTGTGAAAAGAATATTTGACTAACGGAGTTTTATTTTCTAGCAGGAAATTCTGGAAATTGTGACAATATATATACGTATTGAATAATATATGAAGATGATAGCTTATTTTAATTCTTACAAGTTTCAAAGAGAGGATAACATCTACATTTTTTGTTTATTCTCGAAAGTCTGGTGCAGAGGTTTTCGGGTCAGCTAGTTACCATTGCATCCAAATCAACTTTTTAAATATACTTCAGAACTTCGATGGCTTTCTGAAGAGAAACTGGTGCAGAAAGTCCAAACATTAACTATGCATGGTAGACGACACGGAATGGCAAAAACACTCCTTCGAAACAAGCCCGATACTACGACTTTTACAACCATTTCGTTTTCACAACCAAAAAGCAGTTAAATTCGTAATTATCATTCAAATGTTGGCCAATTATGCTTTGATTTGAATAACATTAAGTTTTGTTTTCCGTTGGGGAGAATTTGAAACAAAAAACAAAAGCATCAAAAAACAATTTTGACCTCTTGTTGCCTCACAAAAAACTTTTTAAATTTATTTACGACAATTTCCTTGTTGACACTATAAAATATATTGGAATCGAAATTAAAATCTCACAAAAAAATGTCAACATTTCATGAAAAAAGCAACACACCCACATTCACATGTACACAACCACTAGAACTAAAATCACTTAACTACAACTATAAAAAAAAACTCCGAACTCTCCACTATTTTCCCTACTTCCGGTTAGAGTGCAAGACTCAAAGGAAACAAGAATACTCCCAAATGCACACGGAATAATTTTCTTGTTGCAGTCATTGTGAACAAGGCCCATTTTCAACAATGCACCTTGTTTAAGTATTCAAAATTGTTCATTAGAGTTTGGAGCTTATGAACACCACGTGCCCATCACAACTCACTTTGAATTTCAACAGAAAAAATCGAAGTAATGTTCAGTAATTTATTACACGTCTCGTGTTGATATAAACATAACTTTAGCTTTTACACACAAAAAACAAAGAAAACTGAACAAAAAGATTAATTGTTTCCTATTGATTTTTTTGTGCACTGATTTCATCGCAATTAAAAAATTCAAGTGTAGATTGTTTAAGACATAATCCTAGTCAGTGGAGTTGTTCACCATTGTCAAGAACTTCGGCGACTTGTTATAAAATTGATTGACTGGAATAGTTTGTTTTCGAAGTGTTGAACGTCAGCAGTGAAAAGGAGTGTCGTTATTGCTGTGAATGCTTGCATCAAGGATATTTTTGGAGTGTCGCAAGCTACAAGCAATAAATTAAATTGAATAGCACGAAAAAACGGAACAAGTTTATTTATTGGATATGAATCATTGTTATTTCGTTTTGAAGAGCGTTTTATGAACATTGGGTGTAGTGTTTGTCTTGTTTAAGGTTTTGACGTTTGTGTCTGACGCACACAGAGAGTTTAAAGACGTAAAACTAAACGCATTTTGGAAGCATACACTGTCAAAATCTGTGCGGCTTGAAATTGAATTCAAAATCAAGGAAAAAAGTCGTTTAGATTTGAATTTGTTCATGTCGAGAGCCCGCTTAGCAATATCTCGGAAATTCCTTTTCTGCAGTACTTTTGTCTGTGTAACATTTGCTCGGAAAAAATCCTTCCTTTCTTCATGAGAATCTGAAAGAAAGAAGCAATCGCTTATGAAATTATTTGAACGAAGAATTATGCTTCGTTCTCCATGATTCTCAGCATTTGGTGTCTCAGGTAGGATTTTTTGCGGGCAAAAGTATTGCGGAATTTTTATTTGCGGTGTTACGACCCCAACTCATATTTTGTTTATAAGTTTAAGCGACCATCAGTCAAAACTTTAACACTAACTTTCAAACCGGATTCAAAAATATAAAAAATCGTTTTTAATAAGAATTTAAAGTTTATTTTCTTTAATAAGGAAAAAGTGCTGTCCAAATCAGCGAATGGACTTTACTGTGTGAACACGAATTAATAGTAGAATTATTTTGAGCCGTAATCAGATTTATTTTGCCTGAATCAAGTACAGGTATATCCTCAATTAAATACTAAAAAACACGAAAGAAAATAAATAAAAGCACGAGGAAATACTTATTCTAGAAGAATTAATCCATGTAATCATAATCCAATAGTTAAAGTATCCAATTATGTGAAATGTAATCCAAAATGTGTGGTTGACAGTGGGTTTAACATTTTTTCAATTATTCGTTTCCATAACTAATATAAAGTATCACGCACTTATTTCACTTTTTTCAAAACACATTTTTTCTAATGATAGAAAATATAAAATCGGAAGAGCTTATTTTCAATTCAATTTCTTAAGTAAAAACCATTAATCTTATTTTGCTCTTTTCTTCGTTTCAATCAAATCATTTTTCATACAAATTTTCAAAAGAGGCCACAACAAGAAAAAAAATTTACTACTTCTTCTAAGAGAACACAAACGAAAAAGCCGTTTTTTCAAGAACTCGTATGCAACCCCGCCAACGTAACACTTCAAACTAAAACTCGATTGAAGTGACGGTTTTGACTGTTCCAAGTCCTTTTTCACACACAAACGAAAAGTGGCTCGCTCTCTCTCCGTAATGCAATCGAGAACTTTATAGCTTTCCTTGGCCATCGTCTGCAACACATAACTTCGTAAGTCTCCAATAATAATTCTAATGTATTAAGGACTCCTCATTCCTTTCTAAAGCGGCCGTGCTCGAAAATTTCGCCAAATCACTGTGTACACTTTTTCTTGCTAAACTAGGTTAAGCAAACGAGCCTACAAACGATGCCGACGATGACGATGGCAATGGTGTGAATTGAAAGGACCTGTTGTATACAAAAGTCTCGAGTGTAGTACAAGGAACATTAATGCTGACGGCCTGAGAGTTGGAATTGTCTCTAATCGAATGGATTTCTTTTTTTCCTTTCTTTTGCTTGAGTTGGAGTCTACTGACACGCAAAAGTTCCACTACAATGTTATTATGCAAAATATCCTGAAGAAATCGAAGTTTGGGGTGTAGTTGCTTACAAAAATCCTTACACTTGATCCTTAGGAGAGTGTTGTTTCTTGTATTGTGTTGTGTTGTGTTAACACTTAGATTCCTTTATAGTTTGTTGTTTTGTATCGCGGTAGAAGGTGTTTTGATTGCGAAACTTTTGCCGGTAAGGCCTTTCTGTAGTCCAGTGTTGTGTATACAAGGGTAAGGACCGCAAAAGGTATATCCTTGGGGTTTTTCTATTAGTGATATGACGTGATTGTAGTGAACTGCCCAGTGTTTGTATACTTTGTGTATAATGACCAGTAAAGCTGTAGTTGTTTTGGTATGTTTGTGGACTATGAAAACAAGGTTTTGTTAATGTTGGTTGAGACCATATGGATGAGAAGGAAATTGTATGAAATTTAACAAAGCAAATTCTTGAGTGCTGATTTGTGTTTTTGGAGACATTGAGAGTCTTAATGGAGAATAAGCCTTACAACGTAAGTTTTTAACCTAAGGTCCAAGTTGAAGGAAAGGGTTAGTTTTTTTCCAAAGAGGTTAGGAGGAAGTAATACCTCTCAGAATTCTATGGTACTATCCCAAATATAATGAAATGATTAAACTAACTTAAACTAACTTGATTTACATTTCGTGTAACGTAAGGGAGCATGAGAAGCGCGCGATCGAGGAGATAGAGGGATGTCACAACAGCAACGAGGTTCGAAAGTTCTACAAAAAGGTGAAACAAACCTCAGGGCTTATACATCCCGAACTGGAGCCTGTAGAGACCATCATGGGAACATCGTAGTAGAACCGCAGTCCGTGCTGAGGATATGGAAAGACCACTTTTCCAAGCTGTATAATGGCGATGACGACCAAAACTCCGTCAGCAATACAGAACATCATTCAATTTGGGTGCAGAAGGCCAACAATTCCACCCACCCGACATGGACGAAGTGAAGATAGCGATATCTAAACTAAAGTCGAACAAAGCCGCTGGAGCAGACGGGCTAGCCGCCGAACTGTACAAAGCAGCCGGAGATGATTTGGTTAGGAGCATGCACCAGCTCATCTGCAAAATTTGGTCGGAGGAAAGCATGCCCGATGAATGGAACCTCAGCATCGTATGCCCGATCCTCAAAAAAGGAGATCCCCTGAACTGCACCAACTACAGAGGTATAAGCCTCCTTAACATCGCCTATAAGATCTTGTCTGCCGTGCTGTGTGAACGTTTGAAGCCCTTCGTCAACAACCTGGTAGGTCCTTATCAGTGTGGCTTCAGACCCGGAAAGTCCACCATCGATCAAATATGCACCCTACGGCAGATCTTGGAGAATACCCAGGAACTTCAAATCGATCGAGAAATCATGCGATTTTTTCAACATCATTCTTGAAAAGATTGTGCAAAGCTCCAATATCAACACCAGAGGCACAATCTTTCACAAGCTTTCCGTCCAGCTACTTGGATACGCAGACGACATTGACATAATTGGAAGAACACAGCGTGATGTCAGTGGAGCGGTTTGTGAGCCTTGAGACGGAGGCCAGGAAGATGGGTCTAGCGGTTAACGAGGGTAAGACCAAGTTAATGCTGTCGACAAGAAAGGACAACCAACATCGACGTCTTGGAGCAAACGTCAACATAGATAGATTTAACTTCGAGGTAGTTAAATACTTTGTCTACCTGGGATACGCCATCAACTCAGACAACAATACCAGCGCTAAAATCAAACGAAGAATCACTCTGGCTAATCGCTGCTTCTTTGGACTTAGAAGGCAATTGAGTAGTAAAGTCCTCTCCCGAGCAACTAAAGTGACACTCTACAAAACCCTCATCATCCCGGTCCTCATGTATGGTGCAGAGACATGGACTATGACAACATCTGATGAAAACGCTTTGGGCTGCTTTGAGAGAAAAATTCTTCGAGTGATTTTTGTTCCTGTCTGCATTAATGGAGAATGGAGACGAAGATTCAACCAAGAACTGTACGAGCTGTACAGCGACACTGACCTAGCCAGAAAAGTTAAGGTCCAACGACTTAGATGGTTGGGTCATGTTGAGCGAATGGAAAATAATGCTCCGGCTCGTAGAGTCTTCGAATCCAACCCGGAAGGACGTCGCAGAAGAGGAAGACCGCGACTCCGGTGGAGCACACAGGTGGTAGAGGACCTGAACCAACTTGGCGTGCGAAACTGGAGACAGCTAGCCAGGGACCGAGCTGGCTGGAGAAGTTTGTTGGGTGAGGCCCTGGTCCGACCTGGACTGTAGCGCCGCCATAAGTAAGTAAGTAAGTATGTAAGTTTAGATTTGAAAGGTTGTAGGTGTAAAATCATTCATTTTTTTGCTTTGAATCTTGATTTTGTTTTTTTTTTTAATTCTACCCAGCCGAAGTTTCTCTTCAGCGAACATGTGGTCGGGGTAGTTTTTTTTAAGTAAAATCTACCATAAACCGACTTAAATTCAAAAACGGTTTACCGAAGTAATTAAAACTTAACCATTTAAAGAAGATAACTTAGTGCTGCAACAACCAAGGAGGATAGAAAAACCGAAAGAAGTAATAATCCTTACAGGACTAAGAATTTATTTTTTCAGCCTTCTTGAAATGCATTTTTACGGTCCCCCTGTTGCACAGTATAAGCTTTTATACTTGAATTTCACCCTACGTCTTTCTTCTTTTCGATGACTGTAATTTAGTATGCAAAAATGTCTATAATCAAAAAACGCCATCTACTGGTGTTCCATAAACATTTTCCAATGAGTAACTATGTTCGACTTCAGAATACGTACCTGTACCTACCTCTGATTTATGGTTTAAGCAATTTCAAATGGAAATTGTAGCGCACTCACAGTTTTTGTTGAAAAAGAAAAGAATGCAAGTATAAAATGAAAAAGATATGATGACATGATTACGAAAATACAATGCAAAATCAGGATTAACATCTTCATTAGTCGCAACAATCGCCACTCGGCAAAAAAACAAACCAATTGTCGTCTGTAGATAAACCGGTCAATGTATACGCTTCCTTTCCGTACTTTGTTCCTCACTGTCTGACGATCGATGACGGACGTCGCCTCAGTCCAGTCAACATGATGCCAACTATTCAACCCGCACCACGCGATGCTTTCTACGAATACTTACGAGAAATGTATGACCAACGGCACGACGCGACGACGCACGCGACGGACGGGTCGGACATTCCGATTATTGTGGTATAAGAATTTATAAATAAGTTGTTGTTGTTGCATTTCTTTTACTCTCTCCTATCACAGTCACACAAAGTCTTCGCTTGTTCGAAACAGAAAAAATAGCACTCATACGCCATGTGGAACCACATCTATGTATGCATATAATATACATTCGTTTGAAAAAAAAGTAGGTAAAACTTCGCCATGGGTCAGTAAACCTACTTCCGGTTGACATAAATTCGCCTCGGACATGAAAAGTGTTTTCTTTTCGAACCTACATGCTGCACCGAAATGTTTTCTTTCCAAGCCGTTAGGCCTTTGAAACATACAGGACTCTTTTGGTTTTCTTGTGAATGTGTTAAAAGGGATTGTGGGATTTTTCGGACTTGAACATAAACCTTTCCCGAGGGACGATGACGGCCATTTTCAAATTGCTGCAGAGTCCTATGTCTATGTACTGTACATTATGTATGTAAGTTGCTAATGTAAGTTAAGGAAAGTGTATGAAAAAGGAAAAGCAAGGAAATTAATAAAATTGCATTTTTGAATAATGAAAAGGATAACAAATCTCCTCAATTTTAGTGTTTTGTGACTTAGTTTTGCATGGCAGTGCAGTAATAATGGTATAATGGTTGTAGTGTGCAGGTGTTTTCTAGGAAATTATTTAAATTTTTCCTGGGGTTTTGCGGACTGCAATTTTTGCTGGAGATAGGAAAAGTAATCAAGCATAAAGCATATGTACTCCAACTACCAATAAAGAAGAAGCTGAATATCCTTAATTTGAAAGTCTCCTAGAGAAGAATTCATATAAAGCACTTTCACTGTTGTTGGTGCATTACTCGAAAGAAAGAAGGGTATCAATATAAATGCTTAACTTCATGGCGATTAAGGTAATCAAAGTGAATACCCTTAAATGGGTAGGCAAGAAATAATAATGCTTTAATTTCATCAAGAATCAAGTTACTTCCGAAATCTAAAAAAAACGTTAAGAATGAGATCAAGATCAACCTCACACTCAAGCAAGTTTAATTATAGCCACAAAGTAGGTAGCCAATGTCAACACACGCCTTTACAACGCACAAGACACCTGCTTTCAATCCTTCTTTAAAAAATGTTTAACCATGTACCTAAAATTATTTCTTCTAGCCCAACAACTAGTCGAATTCAAATAATAATTTCACCTTATTTTGTTTGACCTACTGACTCCGGTGTTATGGCCTCATTAGAATAACTTCTTTGACTCACGCAGTTCTTTTCTCAAAATGGAGAAAAACAAACACAAAATCAAATTTAAATCGAGCGAATATAATGATATGAATAGGGTTTCTTACACCCTCTCGCCATAACACCTCATTTTGGCTGACAGACTTTGTGTTTGATTCGAATTCAGGTCAAGGATTTATATTGTGTATCCCATTAGGTACGTCTAACGCACATTTTGGCGATTTAACCGGAGAATCAAGGGTAAATTTTAGTTTTGGCGAAATTTTGTGATTATTATTGGATTCTTAAAACAACACATAAGTCAAACGTGATGAAAATTCAAGAATGAAGTCTAATGTCGTTTTCCATTGGTCTTTTTTGACGTTTCTTCTTCTACCGGAACGGGTTATGATGAAGGTGTCATTCTTCGGACGCTTCTGTTTTCAAAACGCAAGAGTTCTGCATTCCGTCTGTCAAAGTCAGTCCAATGGAATGGTTTCAGAAGGTCTCTGGACTCTTCCGAATACTTTTGGACTGCCAATGGAAAATGACATAAGCGAGATTTGAATACGTTGTCAAATGATTTGAATTGATTTTGACTGCTGGTCATTACGTACGGTTACGTAATTGATATTTTGTGGAATATCATCTTTTTCGAGCCATTCATTTTGTTCTTTAAACAGCCTTCATTTTACAAAAAGTGAACCTTACTACTTTCATGATTCATTCATTTTTTCCTTAATGAAGATGAGATCTTGAAGCTTTCTTCCGATTCTTTTTGACATTTTTTCTGTCAATAAGATAGCGGAAACACTGTTTTTTGAGAGTTGGTCGTTATTACAGCTTTAGGCCGTGTCCGAATTGGGTTAAAAAGTGGTTAAAACTTGACGTTTGGTTAAATTTTGACATTTCGCATTGAATGAAATGTGTTAAAAATTAGACTAGCTGTGGAGCAGGTTAAAAAATGACAGTAGTGGTTAAAAATTCATCCATTTTTAACCACAATTCATCGAATTCGGGCACGGCCTTAGAGCTGGCAATCGTATTTACAACATTCCTGGACTCCCGTCCATCGTACCTGCATAAAAATAAACTAAATCAACTTCGTCTTCAGCTTATTATTACTAACGGTAACGGTGTAAGCAAAATCCAATTATTGTCTAGATCATGCGACCCCAAGCGGACATTTAACTCATTTTCGCTCTTCATGAAATGGAGGTTAATTTTTAAATTGCTCGCCGACATTCATATATGAACGGCATTCCACAACTCCCCGTCAGGCCTTCCGTCTTTCTTCAAATGTATTAAAACAATGGCAAATAAGGGCAATAAGTTACAATTTAAGAGGAAACGTGCCATAAAACGTTATTAAGCGTCCACCAAAGCCAACACCAAAACAGAAAAATTCTGGAAGTGGAGACTAATCGTTGTCGTCGCTGTCGTCATCGATGCTTTTCTTTTCGTTGGTCATTTTTTGAGTAGGTGCCGAAAATTGGGTTCATGTTTAACTAGTCTCAAATTTGTTGCAAGGTCGAACTTGGTACTTTCCAATTACTCATAGTTATAAACATTGATATGGTTTGACCTCAAATGAAAACAAAAAAATACCTCGACTTTCTCATTGGATGGTGTTACTCAATTAAGCCGTTTTGTTAGTCCTTTATGGGATTGCCATAAGGTGTTTAGTGTGTTGTCCTTCGAATGGATTGTAATGTGGTAATTAATTGGTTTGGTATTTTTGTGGGTTTTTCTTTCAAATAGGAGGCATTTCACTTAAAGAGAGCATTTTAAGAAAATTACGGCAATCCTTAAAAGAAATAAAGTCCATTAGAATTGGGTGCGACGACTTATGAGGCTTGTTACATACTTTTCTAATGTTTAGGTAAGGTATACCCATTTTGGGAGTGTAAGTAGAATAATTTAAGAAAAATGCCTTTGCATGGTCAATATTTTACGGATTGAAATAATTGATGAAATAATATTCAAAGTGCATGCATGCTGACACGATTTACCGAAATGGTAATTTTATGTTTTGAATTTGTTGTGATTCTCAGGTTCCATAAATGTAATTGAATAAAAAATAGAAAACTCAAACTGTAAAAAAGGCAGCGCCTCTTTTGATGGGCATTATTGCAAGGATTGGCTTAATTTTAATAAAATGTACTAAAAAACGAAGGCAGGTTCCTTCCTCTAAAAATTGTGTCAGTTGAGATATTAGGTGTGTTTAAACTTAAATGGAATAATATGAGCAAAACGAAAGTATCGAAACTGTCATTTTGTTGAACTGAACTTTCTTGTCTTTGATAACAAAACTTTGACTGGAATCTGTACGTCTAACGTGAAATTTCTCATCAGCTTTGAATGTCATTAAATTAACGGATTTCAGGTATGTGTGTGGTAGTACTAATGGTAATTTTTCATTTAAACTGTCATATGCCAACAAAATCAGCATAATGGATGCAATCAAACGACAAATCGAAAATCACCGTACTATGACAGTTGACAAAATTGAGACATTGAATTTTTAGTGTTAATGGAAAATTTTATATTTCCTACAATTAGTGATTTTTTTCCAAAATCATCTTTTGAGAATCAATTCCTTCATTTTTCAATATTACGCATGATAAACGTTTTTGCTTTCAGAAATGAATTCCGGAAATAACAAATTATACTCGCGTTCTGAGTCCTTTTATGGAACGCAAGTCACTTGTCTACCTACTAATTTCTCGTTGCAAAAGACACGTTTCTAAGTTTCAGCATGTCATTTTAGTCAGTGTCATATTCTGTTGTAAAAGGAAACGAAATTATATTTTAGTTTAACATTGACTATTGTTGAATGTTTCCTTGGTAAAATTTCTAAGTATTTTAATCATAACGATATTGAAAATTCAGTTCAAATATAACGGTTTTTTGTTTTACAATAATGGCGGAAGTTCACAAAAATCCCTTATAAAATTTCCCTTTTACCACATCAAAACTCACCACTGACAACTGTACACACCACAATCATAACAAATCAAAGAGCAAGTGAGACAACAATACAGTGAATTTTTGACAGTTGACAGAAGGCGTTGAATTGAAATTTTTTCACACACTTCACTTGCTCTTGCTCGAAACAAACCTTTACAACACAGCAAGTGTAGTGTATTTTTAATTGTCTTATTTTTTTTAATTTACCATATCGGTTCGTTGGCAAAAAAGTGCAAAATGTCTCGCCAAAAGTTCAAAGTTGTCTACTAAAGCAAGAAAAATCCAAACATCTGCATCAAATCATCGCCAACTCAAACAGAAAAAAAGACCCCGAAGCAAACAACTTTTCGGGAGTCATCGTTTCTTCGTTGTTTGTGTTTCGTATAGAAAAGTAAAAACTAGAAGAATCCTCTTCAAAGGAACGACTAAAAAAAAATACATAAAAACCTCTCCACGGAGGAAACCGCCCCTTCACATACCAAAACAAGTGAAAAGAAATATAAGCAAAAAAAAAAAAACCAAGTGAAACTGAAACTTTTTCTTTATGCATTTCAAGATAAATCATTAAAATGTCACAAATCGCACAGCAAATTTTCTACTTTTTTGCATTTATTCTCGTCCTGGAAACATGTTTGACGCTGTGCGAGGCAACTCGCATCATTGGCGACTTTCATACAGATGAATTCTTCAAGTTTATTGTGAAGTTTGGCTTCCAAAAAGCAGAAACCCACTCGCAGAGGGATTCATTCGGGTACATCTACGGCAACATCACATCGGAGGACTCGTTTAATGTTCCTGTAACGCTAGCAGTACTGGATCGTTCGAGTTTCTTGGAGTTCTACGGCAATCGTAGCTATTATGACCGTGAGCTGGCCTGCCAGCGGATGTTTGCTCGCATTCAAAATCTTGCCTATGACAGTGATTGCAATGCGCACGCGAAAACAGATTATTTGAGGAAAATTCCATGCCCCAAGGGAGAGCTGTGCACCGATGAGGATAGTCCCTCGAATGTGGTGCCTGGATATCAGTTCACTTATGTGATAAGTGATCTCACGCAACCTAGGTAAGCAGGGAGTTGTCTTTTGTGTTTTATTGAGTTAACGTGACTTTCTAAAGATTTATCATTGCTTTGTTTGACAACTCCTAGAAATAGAAATGAAAACCTGCATTTAGTTTTATTGTCCTTTTAAGAAACAGCTCTTGTTCGCATTCGACCTTGAATCAAGTTGAAGACATGTGTTTGTGTGTAGTCTTTTATAACAGGTAGGTTGTTACCTGTCCATTTGGACATTGCACAGTGAAAAGAAGAGAAAATGTGTCTTATTAAGGCAAATTGAAACGTTGAATGAATTCAAGACACAAAAGACTGGGTTTTCACTCAACACCTTTCTGGCAACTTAAATGCCATTAGGCGGATTTCAACTCTTTTCAAGAAAGCAGATTTACTGAAGTAATACAGTATTACTGTGCTATCTTTATACCTTAATCTCAATTGCATTCAGTTATATCAGCGATCTCTTTGAAAGCCTCCAAGCTTGTCTCCCTTTATTCAATTGATTATTTATGCAATCATTCAACAGACATGAAGATCTATTTTTAGTCAGCAATTTTCTTGTTTTTTAAGTCATCAACTAATAACATTCGCGACAGGGAATTCCCATACTTCAACTAAATGAATTCTCAATAAAATAAGATCTTGAACTCGTCAACTTGAATAAATGACCAGTTTCTAAGAGTCAAACTATTCGAACAAATGAAGCACGTGTGCGAGAAGATGTGCAATTGTTGTATGTTCTGCTCTGAACCTGCAGAACTCGGAGTTCTCATGGGTAATTTGAGAAATTTGTATATAGCAAAGCAAGCAAATGAAATCACAACCTTCTCAAAATAAAAGTGAGAACAAAATAATCTGTTTAAGTTTAAGTACATTCATAAGTATTCTTGGCAAAATAATAAATAAAAGATAAGATAAATTTTGTTGACTGTAAGACATGATGAATTAATGGCCTTGTTACAATTTGTTTGAAAAGGGCCAAGAGATGATTTCATTTCGAGATTGACGATGTTGATTATGATATTTGCAGGGATCGACAAACAAAGGAAATGTCTGTCACTTTTTAAATGCTCAAGTGCAAGCAGTTTTAAATTCACGATCATTGCTTTAAGACATGCCCTTTGGATGCTAAAGCATTGCGTTTGCATATGGTCATCTGTTTGGGTGCTTGTAATGTTTGAAAAACATCTTGAACGACTGCTCGAGGAAACCGACTTTAGGATGTTATATACTGATGGCTCTTAGATGGAGATTATTGTTGGGGCTGGATTTTAAGGAATCCTTTTCGACTACCCAATAGGTGCAGCGTATTTCAGGCTGAAGTACTAGCGATGAGAGAGGCATGTAGACTACTTAAACAAGCAGTCACACTCGACAGCAATACAAAAAACATAGCAATTTTGATTGACAGCCAAGTAGCCATCAAGTCTATTGACAGCTGCCGGACGAAATCAATAATTGTTAAACAGAGTTAGCAAGAACTCGCAAGCTTCAACGGTAGTATTAAAATTAATCTTGTTTGGGTATCAGGTTTTAGTGATATTCTGGGAAACGAAAGCGCTGAGGAACTGGCCAGGATGGGATCCAACCTTTAAGCATCTTTAGCTGAGGAAGTAAGGATCCCTTTGGGAGTCTTGAAAACAGACATTCAAAACCAATTTCTCAAGAAATCCAACGAAGAAAGGAAAATCTCACCAATTAAATTTTTTCAAGGCAGATTTGGCCCACTTACGATCATAAACGCACCAAGGAACTTCTGTATAGGCCTTAGTCGGACATTAGTAGAATTGTTGCCATTTGTACAGGCCACTGGCCAATCGGACAACATACCAAGAGACTTGGTACTCCCTAAAACGAGTTTTGCAGTAGCTGTATAAATGTGAAGCAAAGGGAGACACTTCAGCCCAGCCCAGGTTCCTTTCATACATGATCTTAGCGAACTCTCAAATATGAAGATGAAGAACTGTATGGCTAATCCATACAGTGTATTTCTTACTTACTATTCTTTTTCAGGTACTCTCGGGTTTTTGGTATCAAAACGGCGCAATCAAGCCATAATTGTGTTCCGTGGGCAGCGTCTGCCATGGACAGCCATTTCTACCTAAACCTACCTTGTTGCACTAGTAAGATCAGTTAGCCCAACAGCAGGATATGAAGAATAGCTCGCAGTTATCATTTTCTTAAGCCCCAGTGTACACAATTCAATGCATCTGCTTCATAAATAAGTACCGGTCCCGGCCCGCAAGCTCCTTATCTTGGAACCTTAGTCATGATCAGTCTATATAGTCTTCTTCCCGACTATGTTGTCGTATCTGTATTCAAGCCGCTCCCAAAACAATAATTATTCAATCAAGTTCCTTTAAAACAAAACACCAACTGGCATACGATCATGAATTGCTTCATGATATTTTTCACTGATTGTTAAATTTGTAAAGTACCGAAAAATTACCTCATTTCCATACTCACATCATAATTGTTTAAAATAATTCAATCATTGACAAAAAATGATAAAAAAGATGTGTAAACAGGTCGTTAAACTTTTCAAAAATAGACTTAACCATTTACTATCTTATCTCTTCTCGAATTGTGTCTTTAAATTGTATTATCGTATCCACTTAGTCCCTAATGGAATTCACTGGAAAGCCTGAAATGTAAACAAATATTCTGTCTTGCCCATTTTAAAATTCGCAGGAAAACCAAATAAACCAAAACTACAAAACAGATTTACTTTTCTAAAAATAACAAATGTATGGCATGATATGTTAATTTTATTATCTTCGTTTCAGATTCTGGTACATGGCGATGGTCGCATGCTATCGCAATCGATCGACATGCCAGTGGCACGCTTATGATCCAACGCGACTTACAAATCGTGTCCCTCTAACCGTTCGAAATGCGCATACAATCAACTACGACATTCGCTTGGTCAATGGCAATCCCAATCAATCGGCTTCCCATCCATTGACTTTTCAATTCTCCTTCGATAAACAAAATCTCCTCGAGATGTATTTGATATTTCTGCTGGTCTATCTTATTCTGATACCAATGCAAATTTATGCCGTTCGATTGCAGAAACATCCGGTGACGAAACTCTTTACAATCAGTTTGATAAGTGAATTTGTCAGTTTGGCCTTCATAACGACTCATTTAATTTACTTTGCAATCAATGGCATCGGCAAGCCTGATGTGGAGGCGGCGGGTGATATTTTGGATATTTTTAGCAGAGTAAGTCTGATTGATGAGTTTTTTTTCTTGTAAATGATTTGAGTTCAATGAAATGATTTTCCCTTGTAGACTTCATTTATGCTGATATTATTGTTGTTGGCCAAAGGCTGGGCAGTGACCAGACAGCAAATTAGCAAAACTGGTTGGGTAATTCTAATGTCAATTTGGGTACCATATTGTGCGTTCCATGTGTTCCTATATATCTGGGATAGGGTAAGTTGCACTCGATCATTGAAAACATACTTAAAAATGACGGAAATGCCCTTTAGACGGAAGTCGACGTGACATCAGACATTGACGAATACCAGACTTGGCCTGGATGGATAGTCCTTATTCTTCGGTAAGATATGAAAATATCGAAAAACGAATAGATCTGATAAAATCCTACTTTGCAGGACATCGTTCATGATGTGGTTCCTCTATGAACTGCGCAACACAATGAAATACGAGCACTCGACAAAGAAATTAGATTTCCTCCTGCATCTGGGTGCCTCGAGTCTGGTGTGGTTCATTTATCTGCCAATCGTAGCGGTAGTTGCATTACAAGTCAATTCCATGTGGAGGGACAAGCTTCTGCTGGGCATTACAAATTCCGCTGATTGCTTAGCTTATTGTATAATGACAGGACTCCTGTGGCCAAATCGTTCGGGTCAGTATCTCCTACTGGCCGGATCACGTTACTCAGGTTGTTTTGATTTTCTTCTAAATTTAAAATGTAATTCTATTCAAATTGCATATATTTCAACAGGTATGGATGAATTGGATGAGTTCAATGAAGCTCCGCATATAATTCGTGAACGGGAACGCCGTCTCAACTCGCCCGACGCAGTTATTGCAACAAACGGCACAAGCGCTGTTGTGGCGGCTGCCAATAATTTTCCAATCAATGGTGAAATTTGTACCGATCTCCTCGAAGGAGAAGATCTTGACGCAGAGCTATTAACTGATTTACACAAAAATAGTCACGTAATAGCATAAGTTTAGGAAGTCAAAATACATAAATACAAATAGATATTCATATAAAAAAAGCAAAGTATGTATTTGATAGATTTTTATTAGGACAACTCATTAGGTTAATATCAAATCGAAAAAAAAACGTTTTTCAGAGTTATATTTCTAGATCACACTTTATTATACAAACACACATTCAAACACGCCAACAAACAAAACATGCCATTCACAATTTATAAAAAAAGAAAACAGAGAGATCACCAAAATGTTTTGTAAATAATCATAGATTATACTATTATGTAATTTTAGATTAGGATTCGTGCTTTTTTGTTTATTTACAAACATATATTTGTTTCTTGTTTTGTGATTTTGAAAACATGACAATTGTTTTGAATTGCACCAAAATTGAAAACATTGTTACTGACTTTAGATGATTAAAATGGCTGAGAAAAGCGCACATTATCATGTTGTTTTGTTGAATTTCTTTTGAAACTAAAATTTTTATATTGTACGAATGTATTTTTTAGAGAAAATTTACACTCACACAACGACACTTTAAAAAAGAATTCACCTTTGTAAAACGATCAAATATTATTAAAACACTGTGCCATTGTTTTCAGTGCATTGAGGAAGATTTATCAAAAAAAAAAAAAAATTAAAACAATGAAAATTCGGAAAAGTAAAACTTTAGAAGATTAGGAACGTATGTTTAGACCTTAGAACGTTTTGGGCTTACAAAAAATATTTAAAATAGTTTTTTTAGGTCTTAATGCAGAGTGAAAAAAACCATGAAATTCGATCCACATTATTTTTCTGAAACTCTATCATTTGCAAAGCCTTATGGGGCTTACACTGAATCACTTTCAACTATAAATCTTTAAATGGATAATACTATTGGGCTGAAACCAAAAGGGGTTTTTTCACGAACCGACAGCACCTCAAACCTGCACGCTGCCTCCATAATGGTTTACCGTAGCAGCTTATTTGTTGTTCGCATCAACTAATGTGTTTTGTTTTGTAACATATTTTTTTCTTTTCCATCACTTGAAACTAAGATGGACATCAATTGCTTGGATTGGTTTCCCATGCAGTCATTCTCTTTTCGTAGCGTTAGGTTAGGTTAAGAGTGGCTGTCTAGATGTTACTGACTCATTTAGACCTCAAGGGTCCATTGTGATACCACTAAAGAAGTTACTCATGGGAGAGTAATGAACTTAAACAAACCATTTTGTACTATTAATGAAGTTAGAGAAACATTTTATGTCGATCGTTGCCAGTTCATTGGTATTATCGAAGAAGGGATTACCGAGATAGCGAAACGTATGTTTAATCCACTGCCATTAACGCTTTCGAATAGTAAAGTGAATAGGTTCCTGGCCTGTCCAACAAGAAAGGTCCTTATTGGATTTTCGAAGCTGCTGTTATAGAATTTTAAAAACAAAGTGAACGTATGGCACTAAGTGTTACACCTGTTCCATATTATACTCGGTAGAAAGGATTTAATGAAGTTAGAGAAACATTTTGTGTCGATCGTTGCCAGTTCACTGGTATTGTCGAAGAAAGGATTACCGAGATAGCGAAACGTATGTTTAATCCACTGCCATTAACGCTTTCGAATAGTAAAGTGAATAGGTTCCTGGCCTGTCCAACAAGAAAGGTCCTTATTGGATTTTCGAAGCTGCAAAGTGAACGTATGGCAATAAGTGTTAAACCTGTTCCATATTGTACTCGATAGAAAAGCTTTAAACTTCTTAACAGCTTAAGTTGAATGTTCATTGAGTTTGCTTGGTGCAGTTCTGTTCTGTTCTCGCTTTATAGTGGACAAATTCTTTGTAAGTTTTTGGGCAATGAATTTTAATCCTTATTTTTTAGAAAAAGTTTGTTCTTGTCCTCTTTATATGAACTTGGATATCACTTTTAACCTGTTCAGATATAGACCGTGTTAATTCACACAAAAATGCCTTATTCATTGGTTGTCAATTTATCCACTGCCCTTTTAATAATATTCTCTAGATTTAAATCAGATGTTTGTTCATTTTTTCGGCTATAAGCGGCTTTTACAGCGATTCAAGAATTAACCTTGCACTTAATTCCTAAACCATTATTTGCCAACCGGAAAACGAATCCTTAACTGTCTGCATAACCCAAACAATAATAAAAACGGTTGTCCATAATGTCCCTTTCATTGCTCCCCTGTAAAAAAAAAAAAAAAAAAAACTGAACCTTTTCACTCTGCATGAAATAAAGTTGCTTCCCTTGTACAACAAAAATGAGAAAAAACAAACTTTAAGAACTCGTGTCAATTTTAAAAACAACAAACATAAACATTTTGAGTCACAAGTTAAAGGTTACGTTGAAAAACACAAAGCAAAGAATTGAATGTGTACATCGATACTTTTAGTACTTACTAGATGTCTTTCTAAGTTACGAATTTATTGCATGTAATTTTATTTTAAAAGGTCGAATGATTTTCTTTCTATTTGTAGCTAAGTGGGATTTCAAGGTTTTCATTTAGGCTAAAATCTTCTCTATTTTTTTTTTCTATTTTAGACTGTAGAAATGATAAGTTTATTTAAAAGAAAAAAAAAAAACAAGTTTTTATTAAAACAAGAATTTATTATACTAAAATATTTGTACATTTCTTAATGAAAAATAGAATATAAATATAAATAAAAACATTAAAAAAAAATAAACAGATTATTTAGAAGAGAACTTATTTAAAATAAAAATGCTATTAAATACAGATAACATTTTTTATGTAGTACAAGAAGTAAGAATAAAATCAATTATTATTATTATGAAAGATAAGCAGATGGAAATTTATTATTTTATTTTAAACACAAACGTTTAGAAATAAAAGATTGGTTGAAAAGGATAAAAATGTTTGCTGTTTAAATTTTTCGGGTATTTGGCAGGCACAAAAAAGTGAACCGGTTAAATGCTGAAAGAAGCTTAGGCGATTCACTATTAAATGGTTCTAGTATGAGCTAAATAGAGCTTTATTAACGAAAGTGCTTTAAGCAACGAAAGGGCTTTAGAGAACTTTAAAGAGAGTTAGAACAGAAGCAACAAAATTAATACTAAATAATTGTTTTCAGGAAAACTTTTTAAAAGCATTATTGTATAACTGTTGTAGAAGAAAATTGTGAGTAATACCGATTTGAAATTTCGGGAAAATGCTTGCGAATAATTAACATTTCTGCAAATATCTCAGCTAACACGTCTTCAAACACTTCAAGGTCTTCAAGGTCTTGTTACTCATTTTAATGAATAGAGTACGAGCAGACCTGTCTTTTCACGTATCGTATTTTGGAAAAATTATTTATTCTGTCCAAAATTTTGTCAAGCCTATGATATTTTTCGATTTCACTAAATTCAACATTTTTATACAGCCAAATTAATAAACATAGACTACCGAAGGACTAACTCTTAGTCTGTGGACTAGTGAAAAATGCTATTAATAAAATAAAATTTGTCTTAAGTGACGTTTACTAACTTAGTCCAGCTTGAGAGGTGGACTAGCAAAGGACTAAGCAAGAAATATGTCAATTGTGAAAGAAACAAGATAAACGTCTTTGTGAAAATAATTTATTGAACATCAGGTCAATCAACAACAAAATCACAATGCCCAGCAACAACATCAAAATGAGTTTCATCAACACAATCAGTTTACCCCGAATGGTAACAACAATCAACAATCGCTTCACAGTTCATTATACAATCAAAAAAGAAGTCAACAGAACGAAAGTTTTTATTTCACAAATCTTTTATATCACAAAACACACACAATAAATTAATTATAAAAACTTAAACATAAACAAAGTCAGCATTGCAGCCAGCAATCCTTCATTTTTTTATTCGTATAAGTGTCCACCGATTTGTCCTCAATGATTGTAATTTTGTTCTTGCAAAGATGTTAAGAGGTTCTGAAAAAATAAAGGTTACTTGTATTTGTATTGGTTGACTTTAATTTTTACAAACATACCTTGTCACTGATGGTCCAGTTTTCCGTTCTCTTTCTTTTTTTATATGCGTTTTGCATTTTACCTAATATTGCTTCAATTCAAGTACTAAGCAGACTTTGATGTTTACATTTTTTTAATTTTCAAATTGGCAAAAATCAACAGAAACAAAAATTCCCAAAGGGGAAATGTTGGTAAACTTCACTTTACTATTCTGGGATCAAATTATTTTTATTATTAACAAATTTTAGGCCATGGACTAACGCTTAGTCTATGGACCAGTTAGACTGCGGATTAAGAGTGGACTAGGCGTTTTTTATTAATATGGCCCATAGTCTTTATCTTGAGCTAACTACTGAAAGCAAACTCCATTCCGAGTTTGGTTGCCGAGATATTTGCATCCGAAGATATTCTTTCTATGGGATTATTATAAGCAAAGGACTAAAACCTAAAATCGTTGTTTTTTGTATCATAACTCGGAAACCAGACCTCGTATGTAGTTTTGGTTTTCAGTGATTGATAGAGGGCGAACAGACCTTTGTTCTTGTGACATAGGCTACCTGTGCAAACGTACTCGAACTACTCGAGCAAACGTCCAAATTCTTTACTCAGTTGGATTCTACTCCTATTTTTATGCTTTTATCCGCAGTGATGAGTTTGTAATACGTGTAAAATACTACTACCGCTACTACTACTGATAATTTTCAAAAAGAAAAGAGAGAAGTGACTATAGTGAACTACTGAACTAGGCTCCTCGCTAGTTCACTGAACTGAACTTGTTCATTCAAATAGTCTAGTTCGTTCATGAACTAGGTACCCAAGACTAATAAAAGGCTTAAATACAATTTTTGTGATGTTGCACTAAATGAATTAAGTAAATAGGTGAACAAGACATTATTTAAAAATGAAATTTGCATCGGCAGATTTAAGGCATTAAGCAGGTGTTCCTGATATATCATTAGGCTTGTTCGACGTGCGCTATGTGGCGCTCTGATGTCGCACTTACCTATTCGATGTCGCTCTTTATTCAGCCCATTGCATTTCCACCGTTTTAGATGTGTATTCAGTGTTCGCACCATTACCGCCGGGGTGGACTGCATCGTTCTAATTTTCTTCTGGGTAAGAATTTCGGAGTTGTTCGAATCAGCTGTTTCTATACAACAAAGAGAAAAAAGCAGAGCACTACAAATGCGTTCGATGTGAAAGTAAGCCCAGAGACATTTTTCAGTTTTTTTTTTTTTACAATTCCGTTCAGGGCAGTGACAAGCACCGGAGAGACTCAGAAGTGGTTACATCGAACGAACCTATTCTTTTCATTTAAAAAATATGGGTGCGACCCATTAAGTTCACACGACTAACTTCCCAGAATACAAAAATACGTAAAAACATTATTTGTTTTGCAAAATATTCAGCCGATGCATCCCGTTGTAGTTGTACACGCACGTTGCTTCGAAGTCAAATTCCATAAAACTGGTAATTTTATGAAAAACATGGAGTTTATTGAATAACAGTGGCGCCATCTGCCAAAAGTTGATCTTACCATTTCGTGGACTCATTCACAAGTACTTTCCCAACAAAATACAGCCTATATTGCTCCTGAATATTGTAGTTTTCTATTATTGAAGCAATTTTTCTAATCGGATTAATATTTCCGAAAATTAATATTCAAACGGCAACGCAGCGTTTGGTGGGTCAGCTAGTAATCAAATATAGTCTATGATACTCCTGAATATTGTTTTTTTTTTTCACACTAACTATAGGTAAGATTTTTGCGTTAATGTTGAAATTATTGCAGAAATTATCATAATTTTCATTATATTAGGGTTGTCTTAGATTTTTGATTGCCATTAAAAAACCGCTAAGACCGATTTCGCTCAAAACCTAATCAGCTTTTAACAACACAATACCGCGTCGAATGAGACCAATTTTATGACAAAACGATGAGTGGTTCGCGAGATAATCGAGACGAAAAAACGTAACGCACATACGAACACACATACACACACACAGACATCATCATAAAAACGCTTGATTCGGATTCTAGTGACCTCGAAACATGAAGATATACAAAAAGTGGAGATTCACAAAATCGGCCCATTACAATAACTTCCTCTGGGAAGTTAAAAATTAAGCTTCACACCTTATCATCCTGATGCAAAAAGCCTTCTCTCTTCCTATTTTAACTCAGTTCAAAAGGCTAAGTTTAGGCAAAATCATCCTATCATCCTCCATTGTTGCAGTTTTAATTAAGCTCGGTTAATTACAATTAAAAACTTTGGTGCTATAGACAAAAAAATAAATGTAAACAAAACAAGGCCCACACAACGAAGATGACTTTTGATAAGGAACACAAAAAGCAAAAGAGTTGGAAAGTTTTCCAACTACACCCTTAGGTGGTTTTCAAGTGTCTTAGAACTACATGCCTCTTTATAATCAAATTGAAAGACGCTCGCCGCTGTAGACGACCAACGACCAAAGAGCCAACAAGAACTAAGCCACTGTCCCAATAGCCAATTGTGACTTGAAACGTTCCCAAGAGAAGAATTTAATATTCTCTGGTATGTTAAAATTATGATAACTCGAGGAAATGTTATAGCCGCATGAATATTTAAATTAGCAAATATATACTGGAACTGGATATAGGAGCATCCGAAATTATCGTTTAATTTTAAATGAATTGGTGGAAAAGTTTTAGGTCAAGAAGTTATTCACGACTTTTGGAATGCTTACAACTAGGTCTTGTGACTTTTCCTTGTTAATTTTCAACAGCTTCTACCAGTTGATTATTGTTATTAATTATTCAGTGTGATTAACAAAACATCATGTTTTCGTTAAAAATATGAAATAATGTTGTCTTGGATTTGCGATTATTGAATCATTATAGAATCACCCAGAGGTTGCTTTTTCTTCGGGGAGGATAGAACTTAAAAATGTATTAAAGCACCGGGAAATGTTTGTTTTAATATGACATTTTCCCCAATCCGAAAGTCCTTGTGTGTTTTCTACCAAAAGTGGTAATTCTTTGGAAATGTTTGCGTAACTAAACACCCTATCTCTTATTTAATTTAAATGAGTAAAAAGAACAATTGCCCGGTTCTCATTGACCCTTGAGATCTTGTTGTAAAAAAATTAAATCAACTTGTTAGATCTCTCTTCGAAATTTAATTTATTTTACTACCCAAATCGGTCTTTTGGGGAGTATTAAATCCAATAATAAACAATTGCTACCTTTACCGACTATCGAATACCCGAATTCCTAAAGCCCTCAAAAGGATGCTTCCCAAAGTGCAGTCAACAAAAAAATACCGCAAATCTCTTTCATTTAATCCTTAGTACTTGTTCACTCTACCATCTGCTCAATTTCTTCCAATCTATGTTCTTAACATCCGAGAACACATACATATGTTCAAAGACAAAGAAGCAAAGCAAAAAAAGAAAACAGTAATAAAATAACTAAATGACCAAAAACCAAACTAATCGACCACTTGAAAGCGGTACAAAGAAATGCCAAGACTCTCATCCACCAACCAGGACAGGACAGAAAAAAGACTAAAACCAACATTAATGGAATCGGCCTACAGGGATCTACGAATGTATCTTTTGAAATATCTTCATTTTACGAGAAGTGCTTTAACGAAATCGTAACCATTTTGTGGTGACCGCACACACCGTAAGGATAACAGAAATACTTGTATATAAAAATAAATTTGCTTTGAGTGGAAATCCTGTGTTTAACCATTTTGCTTATCGGCTTTGCGAGTTAAAGTTTTCCTTCTACACATCCCGATATGCTTGCTATTCCGTATTTGGTTATTTTGCGAACAGGAAAAAACGCACACGAAAATCAAATGATTCACACTCGATTAAGTCCTTATCAGTCGATGTAGGGATTCCTGTGCCAACTTTTCTTGGTCTTCTTCGAAAATTCCTCGACTCATATACCATATAGTCACACCATACATATAAGACTGTAGGTGTACAGACAAGCAAGAAACGGTGGTATCATTCCATCGACAGTTACAATCCGAGCATACATATAAATTTTAAATGGTAGATAGCCCGTTGACAGCCAACATCTAAACTTGGGGCAATAAACGCGCTCCAGCCGAAAAGGACGAGATGCCCTGGAATTGAATTGTTTGTTGATAGGAGCGAAACATAAATCACTATATTTATTCCAGGATCATTGGATATTGTATGCCTGTCTATTGCCGTTTGGGGGGTATTTAATGTTGTGAAATGAAATGATTTGAAGTTGCTACTTGCTAGGGTCTTGAATTCCGAGTAAAAGTGAAGGTTGTGTAGATTAGTTAAGAATCTTGGTTTTCGGAAACAAATATATCATCGTTGGCTATTTTGCAGAAAAATATAATGTTTGCCTTTGTGTGCGAGGACGACTGAGGAGCAGTGAAAATGTGCGAGGATGAAGATGTTAAATGATTTTTTGCTTTCCAGTCTTTTCTTTTTTTTGTGAGATATACGAACGAAAAATAATAAATGGTTTTTCTGTGAATTACTTTTGTTTTGACGAAGTTGTTTTATCTTTTTATAAAGTTGTCTATAAAGGGAAGTTGTGAAAGAAGTCTGATAAGTCCAGATTACCTGTCAAACATGTTTCCAAACTAGATTATAACTCAGGAATTTTTCGGACTTAGTAAAGACGTTTTTTTCTTAACAAAATAGAAAAAGCAAAGTGTCCATTCCATCAGCCGAATGATTTAATATTAAAGATTTGATTTTCATTGAAAGATACTCGGGCGTATACGTACTATTTTGCATAAAGAGTAAATTTGTAAGATCTATCAGTAAAATTAAAAGATTTAAGGTCGTCACAATTACAAAGGTTAAACCTAGTAATCTATGAATCATCATCATCAGTGATTTACAAATCAGAGTCCATTGACAAGTGGCTCAAGAAACCTGAATCACTCAGAAAAGTTTTCGTTTGAACAGCCAGTCTTTGTGCCTTAACTTTTCTGGCTAGGCCAGAGTCGCTGATTGATTCTTCGTCTCCATTCCTCATGTTGTCATAGTCCATATGTCTGCACCATTCATTAGGACCGGAATGATGAGGATTTTGTACAGTGACACTTTAGTTGCTCGAGAGAGGATTTTACTATTCAATTGCCTTCTAAGTCCAAAGAAGTAATGATTAGCAAGACTGACCCTTGGTTCAATTTGAGCGCTTCTACCCTACTACCTCAAAGTTAAATTTGTCTATACTGACTGACTCCAAGAAGTCGATGCTGGGTGCCTTTTCTTGTTGGCAGCATTAACTTAATCTTGATTCACAAACGCTCCACTAACATCACGCTGTGTTCTTCCATTAATGTCAATGTCGACTTCGTATCCTAGCAGCTGCCTCTGGTGTTGATGTTGGAGTTTTGCACAATCTTTTCAAAAATGATGTTGAAGAAATCACATGACAGCGCATCGCCTTATCGAAAATCTTTTTGGAAATCAAATGCATCCGTTTCTTTCCGACTATTATGAAACAGCGTGAGTTTTCCATTGTCATCTTACACAGACGGACGAGTTTTTCTGGGATGCCAAAACTAGGCATTGCTTTATATAGTTGGTCTCTATAGACGCTGTCATACGCGGCCTTGAAATCGATGAAAAGATGGTAGGTATCGATTGTGTCTTCTCGAAGATCTGCCCTAGGGTGAATATTTTATCGATGGCGTGTCTGACGCCACACTGATTAGGACCTATGAGGTTGTTGAGGAAAGGCTTCAAACGTTCACACAGCTCGGTAGACAAGATCTTGTAGGCGATGTTTAAGAGAATTATACCTCTGTAGCTGGTGCAGTTCAGAGGATCTTCTTCTTGAGGATCGGGCACACGATGTTGAGGTTCCATTCGTCGGGCATGCTTTACTCCGACCAAATTTTGCAGATGAGCTGGTGCATACTCCTAAACCAAGTCATTTCCAGCTGCATTGTACAGTTCGGTAGGTGAGCCGTCTGTTCCAGCGGATTTTTTCGACTTAAGCTTAGATATCGCTATCTTTACTTGTCTATCTTTACTTTGGGTGGTATTGGTGTTCTGATCCACCCAAATTGAATGGTCATCGCCATTATACAGTTTGGAAAAGTGGTCTTTTAATATCCTTTACATATAAGCTATAAATTCAAAAGCGTAGAATAAGGACTATGTGCCCTATAGTCATAGTTTATTATTTCATTTCATTAATGTACCTTATTGTTATATGGTGTTCACATGATTAAATAACAAAAATTTTCAACTTTTTTACAACAATGTTTAAAGATTCCTGTCTGTCTCTGTCGCCAAGGTGTCATTAAAACTACAGACAGACAAAAAAGGAGAAAGAGTGCCAGCGTCAAAGTTGTTTGAACTATCAACTTCAAGTTTCAAAGTAAAATAGACAAGCGAGTGTGTTGGCACATGCTTAAAACCCGCCATGCAAGGATGACCTTAAAATAAAAAAGTTCTCACCAAAAACTCACTACACACACAGATAAGTATTCACTCATAAATGTATAAATTCACCAAAACTTTTGTCAGACGAATAAGTTTTTTTATGAAGTTGTCAGTGAAGCTATGACACCGATTTTATGATTACAGTAGCTGAATTATTCTCAAAAAATGGTCAAAGGGCGGAGAATCCTTAAAAGGACTAAAAAATATATAGTATAAGGAAAGAAAATGCAAATGTATTCATTCAATTCGGAACTCGTCGGCACTTTTCACACAAGACTTTTGAACTTTTTATGTTGGAAACTCTAGTGCATGATAATTGTGTGGTTAATAATGGCCGTGAAGAGTGGCTCTATGATAAAACGGAAGAAAAACTTTGACTTCTTTATTATTCAATAGAAAGTTTGGTGACATTTTTTTATGAGCAGAATTTTTTGTTGGTCTCTTTAAATTTTATTCTACAAAAGATGATGGGGTGCCAAAAATTTAATTTAGTTTTGAAGGAAAATGTTCACATTTATGATTTTGCAAAGTTGTGCTTCCAACACCCTTTGAACTAATTAACTAATTGTTATAGAATATCAAATGTGTGTCTGTTTTGGACAAATAAAGTTTTAACAAGGACAAACCTGTGGCTCTTTCCCTAGAAACATACATGCTAAGGATATCAAAGGAAGACATAACATTTAAAAGCAGAATATTAATCAACGCTTCGTATAGTTGTCGTCAACGCTGAGCCTTGCTCACTGAATTAAAATTAAATAAACCAGAGCATACGAATACAGTTAGAACAAATATATCATATCCTTTGGGAGCATAGAGGACACGCCAGGCCTCACACAAGTTCCTTTTTTAATTCTTGATATAAGAAAAAGCAACACACAAAGGGTCATGCAATATGCAAGCGAGTAATACACAATACTTTGGAGTTCCGAAATCCTGTGCTTTGTAAGTAAGGAAATGCTCCGGCAAAAGAAGAACGCACACAAAAAACAGACCCATAAAAGTTCAGAAACAAAATACACGATACAATTCCATCTCGGAGAAATATGCTTAAGGGTATTATTCCAGCTTTTAATCACGCAAGTACTCTGTGCGCCCGCCGCGCTGCCATGCCTTCCGCCCGGTATTTGTGCAAGCGACAACGACACCCAACAATCAGCATAGGGGGTTGTTTTAATCCTTCCTAAGTTTTTGTTTTTCTTTATTTCATTTCGGTCGCTTTTTGTTCAGTTTTATTAATTTTCTGGCACGCTGTTGCATCCCGAGCGTTTGTAGCGCAAAGTGCTACTTCCTTCATTTTCGGCACAAAACAAACTCCCTCATCTTCGCAACCCTTTTTGGTTGTTTTTTTGCAAGCGTGAAAAATAATATCCTTTCTCTTATTTATCTCGGGCAAGGACTCTTCTTTCCCTTTTACTTTTTGTGTACAGAAGTGTTCAATTGTTGAGCGGGCTGCAACTCTGCGTTGCAACTGAAGCTGAACGGAAACACTTCCGAACAAATTTATTAAATTTTTCGCAAACAGCATTTCGCATATTCGCATGAATGCCTTGCCCTGGCAATACCACGTCGTCACCGCCGCGCCGTCATCGCATCTTTGTCCTCGGTCTTTATATCGGTAGCAGCACAACATGGCGTACATTTAAGAATGATGACGATAATAATGATGAAATGTTTGGGGTTTGGTCCCGGGAATATCCCCTTAATGAGATCACACCATGCATATGCATTTAAGTTCAGGAGATGATGTTTTTTTTTATATAACACACATCGTGGGTCTATAATGGATTGAAAGAAATAAAGAAATCACCCAAATGTATTGTATTTATATACGAAACCTCACATATGTGTTTTGGTTATTTAAATTATTTTCATATATACTTTGTGTTGCTATATCAAAACGTATTCATGAATAAATTGATTTTAATTTTTTTCTGTTGGATTTTTTTTTCTATACCCTTGATAGCTGGTGGGTATTTTAGGGTGATTCCTGCTTTTTCGTTATAATGAAATGGCTGATGGCACTTGTTGGTTGGATCCGGGTGGGCCTGGGGCATATGAGTAAATTTGTATTCATATTTGCATGAGGCGCATTAAAATTTTAAGAAAATAGGTTTTGAGGACTTTTAAAGAGTCCGAGGACAAAAGAATTGGATTTGTAATCAAGGTTGCATGGGGGTTGAATCAATTTTAATTAATGCAAAGTTAGTCATATTCGGGAGTTGTTCAAGAAATCGAGTCTCATTCAGATTAATGGGTTTTGAGTTCTTTAAAGCTGCTAAGCATTGAGGACAATGCATGCTGTGATTTTGAAGACTTTTAATTGCATGCGAAGGAAAAATGAGTAATTAATTACAAAATTATGTCGATTGAATTGAATTAATTTGTTTCGAAAGCAAGAATTGCAATAAGGTCTTCTTAAAATTTTAAGTAAAGCTACTTATTCCTTTCATTGTACCTACATCAGATTTCCACTAAGGTTTCGTTTGTTATATTGATGTTTGTTCCAAGGTAGGTGAACTCCTTAACTACCTCGAAATTGCTGCTACCAACAGTGGCGTTTTGTCCTAGTCGGTGATGAAGAGATATTGTTATGTTTGTTGATAGCATGTACTTTGTTTTGTCCTCATTCACTTCAAGACCAACGAGTTCGCCTGTTCTCTAATCGCTGTAAAGCCCTCAAGCTCAAGCACAGCTCTCTTGGATCGACCGATGATGTCTATGTCGTCCGCATAATCTAGGAACTGGGTGGATTTGTTAAAAATAGTGTTTTCCGTGCTCACACGTGCCTTTAGTACTATCTGCTACAGGACTATGCTGAAGCAAACAGATGACAGCGCATCTGCTTGTCTTCAGATGTGGATGCTATCATAAGCAGCTTTGAAGTCGATTAAAAGATGTAGGTTTTCGATTTGAAATTCGTTGATCTTTTCCAGGATTTTCCCCAGTGTGAATATTTGGTGTATCGTTGTTCTGCCTGGCCTAAAGCCACACTGGTATGTGCCGATTATTGTGTTGCCGAACGGTTTTAGACACTCACACAGTACGTTGCATAGGATTTTGTATGCAACATTAAGCAGGGTTATGCCTTGGTAGTTTTTGCATGACATAGGATCGCCTTTTTTGTAGATGGGGCATATAGAGCTTATAGACCAATCAGTTTACAAGCATTCTTCCCCTCACACCAAGGCACTAATCTTAAAATGCAGAATCCACATCTTAACCATATTTTAAATTATCATCTCAGTTTAACTAATTTATCAATTCGACAAATCTTCACAAAAACTTCTCATTGATTATAATCATGTAAAACATTTCACTGGAGCTCAAATTGATGAAATTTATTATTTGCCTAACCCTATTTTAATCAGCCCCCTGTGAGAATTCTGCAATTATGCTTTTCCAAGACGACAAGCTTCGCAATTCGCATAAGCCACGCTCTGGCGGGCGCTCTACCATCCAATGACTTATTGGCAATTTCAAATGTATTATTAAAAATGACATGATATACAGTCTATTCATTAAATTTTATTTACACAGATAATTGGAAAAGTTCATCTCTCTGTTCCACCCGCACCATCATTGCTATAATACGAAAGTACTTGAACATAATATCATCTTCTCAATCCCTCGACCGTGGTTCGGTTCGTTTATCTGGCGTAAGTTCTCGTAAAAGCCATAAATCCTCAGATCCCTTTCCGAGAATTTCGCACAAACGAGAATGGAACAAAATCGAAAACCTAGAAAACCCCTCTCGAAAAAAAACAAAAATTCCACCCGGTGCGGAAAACTCACACACATGACAGCCACAGCGAAGCATAAGGAATAGAGGACGTATCTATTGCCATGGGGGCATAAATCCCATTTGTTAATTTCCAAAAATTATTGAAGAGGTTAATATTTATACTCCTTCTGGTTCTAAGTGAAAGGGGGAGCTCTTGTTCCATATAAATTGGTCTATGAGATGCTTTAGCTAAAAGGAATCGTTTGGAACTAGGATGATGGGGTGGATAACTTATTTTCTGCCGCCCCATACTTCGGTCATACATTTTTCTTTTGTTCATCTTATGTTGAAGATTTCTTTTTTCTGACTTTTTGGGGAGATAAACTTTTACGCTTACAAAGTTAATTACAATGGAAATCAGGCATCTTTCGATGACAAGACTGAAGGCTGAAACCATCGTCGTATTATAGTCAGCTCGTATTTTTTTCTTTGCAGTCTTATACTCAAGCCCACGGAAAGAAAAATTAAAATTTTGGGGAAAAGAGAAAAGTCAATTAAGGAATAAAGTTTGGACGTCATCGTGGCTCTAGGAAAGTGAACATGGTCCTTAAAAACGGACAAGGCTCTTTGAATTTTAACATCAGTTAAAAGTCGTTCTTCTTTGTTTTTTTTTCGTATAAAAATTAGTTTGCTGATTTATCGTTTCAATAAAGTAAATCATCTACTCCATTGTTTTAAGAGTTCATTATGCTTTACACTTTACAATATTCTCTTTTTAAATTTGATGGCTCGAGAGAAGACGTTAGGTTGAGATAAATTTCAATTTTGTTTGTCGAAAAATTAATGATCTTCTTGAAGATTGGCAATTTATTTTAGCTTCTTTAGAACAACTCTTGAAATTCATTAAATAAATTACGAAAACAATCTAGTCCTAAAGTATGAGATATGGAATTTTTTTTCTACAGTACTTTTCAACTTTCAACATTTATGGAAATGTTTGAAACATATCAGTTATTGAATACAAAGTTTATGAAATTTCAACGAAATTTTCAACAAAATCTGGACTGATTGGAGCGATTTTAACAAAAAAACAAATTGAAATTTGACCCTTCTGCTGATTATGGGTGCCTGGTTTTTCAGTCAAATTTTCAACAAAAACGTGCGCTGATTCGGTGCAAATTTAACAAAATCAGTGCAATTTCAACAAAAACCAAATTGATATTTGACCTTCTATTGATTATGCGCACCTGGTATTTCAGTAAAATTTTGAACAAAATCATACGCTAATTGGGAGAAATTTAACAACAAACAAAATGAAATTTGATCCTTCTACTGATTATGCGTGGTATTTCAGTCAAATCTATATCTATATCTATATCTATATCTATACTAATATATAAAGCTGAAGAGTTTGTTCGTTTGAACGTGGTAATCTCTAGAACTACTGTTCGAATGGCATAATTTTGGATAGTCCATTAATGGAGGAAGGCTTTAGGCTGCTTAACATTGAGTTGTGACCAATAGGAGCGAAGAATCAGTGTAAAAAGTGGAAAAAAACTGCAAAAAATATTAATTTTTCTGCGTTTTAATGCGCTTTTCTCAGGAACTGCTTAATCAAATTGAACAATTCTTTTAATGTTGAATGATCTATTTATCGTAGAAGGCTTGAAGCTATATAATATTATGCTGCGAGCAATAGGATCGAAGCGACAGTGAAAAATGTGGATTTTTTCATTTTTGAAGGCTTCTGTTGTTTGCTTGAAGGTGCTGGGCCCTATTGCACCAACAACTTTTCACTTTTCACTTTTCAACTTTTCAAAATAATAATTTGCAAAGTAAAAGTAAAAAGTGTTTCACCAAAAATGAAAAGTTCCTGACTTATCACTTTGCAATTTTCTATGTTTTTTGCAAAGTGAAAAGTGTGGGCGTTTCACCAAGTTAAAATGTAGCTTTTCATTTTCAGTCGTAATTTGCAAAGTTGCAAAGTCAAATATTTATAATGATTTGATTAAGCTTCTTGTCGTTATTATTACAAATTTAAGAAAAATAAACAACTCCGCGCTAGTGATGAAATAAAAAATATATATTCCAAATTATAACTCATAAAAAAACAAACAAAAATAAAAACATATTATTAAAATTTATAAATAAAATTTAAACTGAAATATAAAGGTATCTCAATAGTACATTTTATCTAAAAAAATTGATGTCATAAGATTTTTTAAAAAATTGTTGATTTTTAAATTTAAAAAAGAAAAATCTAATAGCGTTTATTTTTTACTAATTTTGTATGTATAAAATTGTTCAAAATCGTTTTTTAATTGATTTGGGTATGCAGTGTTAAAGAATATGTATACATTTTATAATGGAATTTCGATTATTAATATTGATCCGTTTACGAGATTCAGAATTTTGAAAAATGTAGTTGTTTTGGAAGTGTTAAAAAATAGAAAGAAGTAATTTTTTTAATGTAATATGTAAAAACAAACTTCATTATTTCGTTAACATTTTTATCATTGATTTTTCTAATAATTGAAAATGCACCTACATCCTTCAATTCCATGCAATTTTTCTTTTGAAAACCAATGAGATTTCCGAGTCTTCCATCAATAACTTTCTATATTTCCATTCGATTTCAATCAATGTACTGTTACATTTCTTTGATTTTTCTAGTTGTCCGACTCCTTGAATGAAAACTTTACCATGAAAATTTCATAAATATCGGCTTGGCCTTTTCGGTGTCCATATCGGACTTTATACACACAAACATAGAAATGTACAAGCAAACATAGTCCATCTTTATATATTCTGTATATTCATTATTCATTAATTATAAAGACTTAAGAAGACAAATGACCAACCGCAAATGAAATATTTTCTTTGCAAATAATTGAAAAGCTTTTCAGTATTTGAAATGCAAAGTTTAAAACGTTTGGTGAAACGAAATCGAAGAATTCCTTGCAAATTCTCAAAACTTTTCACTTTTCAGAAAAGTACTTTTCACTTTGCAAATTAGTGGTTGGTGAAACAAAATTTGCAAAGAGAAATTTTTTTGTTTACTTTCAAAAAATTAATTTCCTCTTTGCAAATTGCTTAAAAAACGGCAACAAACTATTCATTTCTTATGATTGTTTGAACGCGCTTATCCTAGCAACTGCTAAATCAAATTGAACAATTCTTTTTGTATTGAAAAGTCCATTTATCGAGGAAGGGTTACAAGTTACGAATAATAAGAGCAAAGCATCAGTGAAAAGTTAAGCTAAAATGTGGAAAATTATTCATATATGAAGGCTTCGGCTTAGAACAATTTCGATTAAGAGAGTGTTTTAAAATACTTCACAACAAAATCCCATGCGGGCATGATGCACATGTCGAAGACGCACCTCTGGCCGTGGGATGAGGTAGAGGCGGACGAAGTCGCGGGTAACTGCTAGTTTTCAATAAAAACATGCGCTGATGCGGTGCAATTTTAACAAAAAAACAAATTGAAATTTCGACCTTACTACTGATTATGGGCGCCTCGTATTTCAGTGAAATTTTCAACAAAAATATTGGCTGATTAAGAATTCCAACAAAAAACAAATTGAAATTTTTTGTTTTGAACTGCACCGAAACAGCCCTTTTTTTGTTGAAAATTTCACTGAAATACGAGGCGCCCATAATGAGTAGTTGGGTTAAATTTCTGTTTGTTTTTTGTTTTGTTAAAAATTGCACCGAATCAGCCATTATAAAATGCCATGTGTTCAAAAAAGAGAAGATGGAGCTGTGCTGTTTTGTCTATGTATACTTGCTTTAATCAAATTTGCACCCAAATCTCAAAGAAAGACAAAAAGCGACCATTTTGTTCTTCAAAACTTTGATGTATGGACCTTTGTATATGAAACCTTCTAGTATTATCTCGGCTTGTAACTAGTTGGCGCTACAGTCCAATGCCATTTTGATTATACCATGTTAAATGTATATACAAAGGTATCGACCTCATTCTATAAAATTTAATGAAATCATTAAATCCTCATTACACAATGATTAAGAATCCCTTCTTTAATTTTTTGTTTATCATTTCAAAAATTCCCAATTCTATTTACGGTCTAACAATTTTTCAAACCAACAATCTTGGTAATCAAATTAAATTAAACAACACACATAAAACACTAACATCCTGCTCTACCACCATAGCTTGTCTACCGTCAAGAAGAAACAAATATTTATCCTCTTTTGCCAGTGAAATGTCCAAATACAGTTACCAAATAGTCAAACAAACCAACGAAGCAAGCAACCACCAGAACCGACCAACAAACCAAAACCTAAAAGTCTCCTTTAACCCCGATGCCCCCGATATTAACTTCGCAGCCCAATTCATACCAAGTTAAGTGTGTTTGCTGACAGTTAACCCTCCTTAAGACAAATATCCTGTGAGTGACACACATGAACATGTCATTAATGTGTTACTTCCTTCCCACTCACATCATTTCTATCAGCCAACAACGACGATGACGACCAACTTCCTAGCCCCAAAGTCTGTGATCTTACTCTGGTCTATACATGGTGGGCTACACTGCTTTCCGCACTTCAACTCCTGCAAAGTGCAATCAGAAGAAAAAACATCTAGAAAATTTAATTAAAAACTTTTCGGACACATCGAGAGGGCAATACGACAGGACAATCAAACACATGTATCTATGTTTGTTCGATATGCTACTTTCTCGTATAACACAAAAGCAACAACAACTCCACGAACCAAAAAAGGTATCATCTGACGAGGTTTTTGTGGGACTGTACAACTGAACCACAAAACAACTCACTCACCCACCAATGATTCTGTCGACAATTTTGGTGTCCACTCTTGTTTTGATGTTGAGATTCCTTCTGCTTAGCCAAACACACACAACAAACTACTACTGAGGTGTTTAATCTACAAATTGGACAAAGTTCAAGCAAATATTTGGTCATATTTCTCCCCAACTCTGAGTTTTCTGAAGATGGAATATGCAGACATGGAGTGTGGTCACAGTCATGTTAGAGAGCATCTAGCCCCAATGAAACGAAGGAGGATGAGTGAATTCTTCATCCTTGAGGACTACTTAAGAATGTTGTTAACACTTCACATAGTTCTATCCTGGCAAAATTCTTTATTGTTCTTTTGCCGTCGTCGTCGTCATCTTTGTTATGCTCACACTTTTTGCTGTCTTTGCTGACCATGCTCGATGATTGAATGAAGTGGATTTCAGGAATGAAGAAGACATCAAAAAGTACCTACACCACTCAGAGACAGAATTTGGTTTCTTCAACTTGTTCTTAAGCATTTCCTCATAAACCACCATTTTGTCTCTTGAGACTCATTATGTTCTTTATATGACCGCAACTTTGTGATCATCCCTTCAACCATAAACCGAAGAAACAAAAATTATCTGAAAGTTCGACAGGACTTGGGGTTAGTTTGATTTATGTTGGGTCAATATTGTGTACGGGAAAAGTTGAGGGGCTTGTCATATTTTTTTCTCTGCAACCCATACTGTAATTAAGGTTTAACAAAAAGAGAATCTGTTTATTGAAATGTCCAGTAAAATAAAAATTGACTCACGTTTTGAGTACTGAACAAAAATTTACAAAAAGCCTTGTTTCCTCAGAAACTAGGTAAACGGATTGATACTTTTCTTCGAGACTATGTCACCAATTTTCAAGATTTTAGTTGCATTTTGTTTTTAAATTTGTAACTTAGAGGCCAAAATAGACTAGAGCATTTACATGATTTTTCAATTTTGCAAAAAGAAGAATCCACTCAAACGACAATAGAAACCCAAAGAGCCAAATATACCAACAGAACTTTCACAGACGCACCGTAACTGCCATTTCCGGTGGAATGTAATAAAAATATACAATCCAATAAACCGCATTAAAAGTTGAAAAAGAATTTCATTGCTTCACATGTGCGGTTGGCTTTGAGTAAGTTTTATGGTCGGTGGATGGTCTCACGAGGCCAATTTGCACTGACTTGACGTAACTATCCAGCTGTATCGGCGCTGAAAGATATCTTTCCAATCCAAACAAAATTCCACATTTATGCACTGAAATGGAGTTACGTGTAAAAAAGAACTGTTAACTTCTTTTAGTTTTTATGAGAACTTGGGAGGCCAAGGCAGGACTAATAAAACGAAAAGCAATGAAACGCACAAAGTCAATGTGCATGTCGAAGAAGTGAGTTTTTCTTCGCGTTTAATTACTCTCCATTGAGTTGGTTCTTCTTTTTCTTTCCAACGAAGTGAAGAAGAAAAGTTTTCGAACAAGGACTAGTTTGGATTGGTATAAAGTTGAAAATACAAATGAAACAAATTACAACAATTTTTTCAATCATTAATATTTCATTCTCTTAACAACATTAAAAAATAATGTTGGTACCAACGTTAACAGATTTTATAATTGATTTTCTGAAAACGTTAAATTACATTTCCCGTGTGACCTTTTCCAGTTATTTTTTGTATATTATCACAGTGCATTGCTCAATTCATGTGTAAATGTAATGAAATTCCATCAGTTTGAGTTGAAATGTAAAAAATGTTGATTCACTTGCATAAAAGTTGATGTGTTTTACATGTAAATTCGTTTACAGTGACAATCCCTTACGACTCGTTTGAGGATATGCCAAAAATTGAGGGTGATTTTTATTTTACATTAAATCCTTTTTACCCCACATTTCAAATAAACAATTTTGGCTTCGTTCATGCCATTAAACAAGAAGAGTTCATTAAGGTTAAATAAGGAATACACATTTTTGATAAAAGCTGAGCTCATGTTATTTTGTTGTAATGTTCGTTTGAATTTTTTCAACACATTCGTACCGTCAGAGACAAAAAATTATTCAACTTTTTCGGTTAGATTTTAGTTTAGAATACCTTTTACTAAACCGGATGGACAGCAACTCTCCAGTCAGGATCCATCCATTAAAAAGATCAATTATTTTCTGATGCAAGACAGGAAGGCGGATACGAGGAATTGTAACCGGTAAGAGACGTAGGTACCTACTGTTGTTTACAAATTGAATTATTAGATTCAAATCATCTACACCCAGTTATTGCTTACTTGATTAAGGTCATAACATAAATAGAACATAAATCTTGACCAACCTCCTTACTACTATTGATCTTTATTCAACAATATCCATCAAGTTACTTCCTTAAGTACCCACTCTTATTTCCGAGAGCACAGCATCCCTGCAATTTCTTTCAATACATAATTCACAATAATTTCCGTCCGCTCTTCATAAAAGACGGACAAAATGCGCTCAGAGTAGGTACCTATCAATAACAAAATCCGGAGCGGGGGCGGTGACGACGTTCGGTCTTCTGTATCGAAAAAAGGAAATTACTATTCTCCTGCAAACAACTTGCATTAGTTTCATTTTTCTGCTTCCTTGCATTTCAGAATTCAGTTTTTCCGGAAACTAGCTGTTATGGAATTTAGCTATACATATTTATTTATGTATAAAGCATTGATGTATTTTTTTTTTAGGAGTAAAAGGAAATGGAAGAAATATCTATAACCCATGATCCCCATAAAAGTATGTTATAGACCAATGCAAAATCGCTAGCTACAGCGGAATGATTAATGTAAACCAATTTCTGTATTCGACCTCGAAAGAGCACCAAGAAGCTCCAGATTCAGGAAAAAGGAAATGCAGAGATTTCTGTGGTACAATTATTTTATTCGGTTACTTCCGCTCTGTCGAACAACAGTTAAAACCAACTGTTTGACCCTTGAAAATGGCAGAATATTGCAATGTTTGAAGCAAACAATTGCTGCAGAACAAACCACCACCGCCCTCTTCGAAATAAAGATACAAAATTTATGGAACACTAAGGGTGTACGTTGCCTTTTGGCCCTTTTACGACAAACCACAACCTAAATGTCAAAATGGATACTTAAATTATCTCTTATTGTGATAGTAATAATATACATGCATTATCCTCAATCAAACATTTTGTCATAACAGGGTATTTATCATAATGGGGGGATGGTTCCCTGCAAGAGGGTTGAGCTTTGACTTCCTTTTTTCCTTTTGTCGTTGTGTCTTGTGTGGCTTTCCTTTTTTTTGTCGTCGAGACAGAATGTCATCGTTATAAAAAGGGTGATTCCACCTGTTTTGAGCTCAAATCCCACATGACTGCGTTGGGGATTTTTTTTTCTTGTAGCTTATAGAACCAAGGGGCAACGACATCCACGTCTACACTATACACTTGAAAGTTGGGGGGAATCTAATTTACACATAAAAAAAGTCATCATTCTTCATTGTTGACACCTTCACTACTACTGATGGTGTGTAAGGGTTCTTTTTTATATTTTTTGAGGAAATTGTGAAAAAAGGTTCATTTTGTTTTCTGCAAAAAGGATTTTTTCTGTGTATTCAACTTTGCACAATGTGGTGATTTTACTTATTTTTTGTTGTTGATCATATTGGTGTTTTCATAAAAGAATATAAAATCAAGAAAAAAAGGATAAGATGAAAGAAAGTGAATCTCTTATTTTTGACCCTAATTTATGGCTTTCTTTCTTTCCTTATACAAACCCAGATTTCACAGGACTAGATAGGAATCCTTGAAAGAAGCGTAGGTACACAAGACATGACTGACGAAAATATTGTGTTTTTTTTTTTATTATTTTATCTCTTTTTTATGGAATAGGAATAATATGGTTTATCAGGTGTTCTATGAATTATAATTCACAAAAGAATAAAAAGGTGATTATGGGATTATAAATGGGATTTTTTTTCTTATTTTATTTTTATTTGTGTTGTCGGGTGCTGTCTCCTTTTTAAAGATTGTTGGGAAATGATTTTGACTTTTTAATGAAGCGAAAAGAGGTCTTATACCTAGTAAAATATGTAATTTCATTTTTTAACTTTAACACGGCTTTTTTGGGGAAGGAAAGGAAGCCGAAATATAAATATATTAATAACTTCCACCAAATTCAAAGAAATACAAATTTGAGTTTTTAAGCCTCATAAAGAATCCATATAATGTAGTTTAAGAAAAAAAATGTTTTGGTAACGCTAGCCTTGTCTATATTATTGAAGATACAGTGCCTTGCATAAGTATAACCGCACCCGAAAAAATGCATTTAAAAGAAACCCTACAATTTTTTTATTGAGTTGCATCACAGATCAAGCAAATTACGAAGGAAATAAAGTACCGTCATTTCCTTCCTGGTGTTTTTTTAAAAATTAACAACAGTGTTTTTTTTTTTTGTTTTAAGTTCATTTTTAACAAAAAAACTTAGTATGCAATTTTGTTGCCTCTATTTTCCACCATTCTTAGAATACTTTTTGGCATACTATTAACTAGATTTTTCAATATGGAGTCTTCTAAAGCGTTCCATTCTGTCAACTGTCACAACTGCCTCTCGCAGCCCAGCAACACTAGCAAATTGCTTATTATGGGCATACATTTTGCGAGTTAAAATTCCCCAAAGATTTTCGATGGGGTTGCAATCTGGAGAATGTGGCGGCCATTCCATCAAATTAAAGTTTTCCAATTCGAACCAATCCAAACTTTGACGACTTACATGAATTGGGGCATTATCTTGCTGGAAGACATGCTCAACTCAGCGAAATCGTCTTAAATAAGGTACCAAATTCTCCTCAAGGACCGAAGTGTAGTCAGAACCTGTTCATTCTGGTAGAGGTGAAGGCAAATGCAACCTTACCACACTCGCAGAAGGCCCCCAAACCATACAGCTGCCACCACCAAAGTTCCTCTTGGAAAAAACTTTTTCTCTTTCCTCAAATCGTGCCAATATCCGCTAAAACCATCTGGTCCATCGAGATTAAACTTTTTTTCATCACTAAAACTAACCTAATAAAAAACGTGGTCTTCCAATACCGTTTTATGGACTTCTGTATCCATTCTTCCGACCACTAGAGTCAGATCTCCCACTATTTTAAAGGAGAAACATCCCCACACCATTACTGAACCGCCTCCATGCTTTACAGTTGGGACCATACAGTCTGGTAGTATCTTCTGTTCAGCGCTGCGCCTGACGTACACTCTGCGATTTGAGCCAAACATCTCAAACTTGGACTCATCCCTCCATAAGACTCTGTTGTCTGTCCAATCCTGATGGGTTTTGGCCCATTTAAACCGTTTGATCTTGTTTTGGGGTAGTAGAAGGGATTTCCGCACTGCAACGCGCCCAAAAAGTCCAGCATGCCTTAACCTTCGTTGTATCGTTGATACAGATAGTGCTTCTTCCCGCATTTCATTGATTTCGGCGCGTATTTCTGGTGCTGTTTTCTCCCTAGATCGCTTGCTTATGGTGATGATATGCAGATCTTCGGTTTTCGTAACTCTAGGTGGTCCTGACCTCGGTTAATCCTTGGATATCGTCAGTTTTGTCTTGTTTTCTCTTTGCGAAAAGCTTTCTTCAATAAGATTTATAATCGCAGATCGAGTTTCAGTAGTTAATTCCTTTACATTCCCCATGATGCGCACTTTGCTTACTGAAGAAGATCACGGTCTCAAATAAATTTGTTTACCCTTTAACATTACCCAAATCATAAAAAATTCCAAATTGAATGTAAAAAGTCATAAAAATTAAAAACTACGGGTAATCCAAACAGAAGTAAAAAAAAACAAAAATGTGTTTTTTTTTACCTTTTTTCACAAAATTTCTTTAAATTTACAGAAAAGGATTAATATCTGAGATTTTTTTACTTGTACCTTTTATGAATGGTAAAAGTTATCTATTCAAGTAAAAAAATACTATTTTCATTCATAAACTCAAGCGCCAGGTACAAATAAAGCAACCTTTTGAAGGTGGTCTCATACTTTTGACCGGTAGTGTACATTAGTTGAAGAACTGTACTAGGCATTAAAAACAAAATTTGAAAACTAGAATAGGAAATTTCAAATATAAAGACTAATAACGGAAACATTCTTTGCATGATATGAAAATTCAGTTGGGATTTTAAAAATAAAAAAAATATGAAAACTAATGGACAAACAGATGTTTAAGGAGTTAATCGCTAATCTAATTTGTTTTTCTTTTTAAGTCGTACAATAATATATTTAAATTAATTTGCAATTAAATGAAATAAATTAATAAATAATACAATTTTTCCAATCGATAGAACCTTATTGTACTAGATTATTTCCAAACAACACATTTTCTCATAACCTGAACGCCAACAGCTGACATGCGCACGAGCAAGTTTTGACACAATTGACATTTCCGATTCTCGATTACACCATTTATCTGCAGAAAAAGTCGGTAATTCCAAATCCAAAACATTTATCTACAAAATCATTTATTAAATTATCAAAATGAAATAACTCTGTGATTGCTGCCCACAAGAAAAGTCATACGAAATCCAAATTCTGTTTTCAGATTTATTTAAAGTTCAGTGGCAGCACAAAAAAAGGCCTTCATAACCATGAACAGCCTAGGTTCCGAATGTAATGAACTGAAAAAACAATACGATGCATGTTTCAACGCCTGGTTCTCTGGAAGATTTCTGCATGGAGATACCGATGACTCAGTATGCTCGTCGATATTCAAAATCTATCAAGATTGTGTTAAGGTGATGTTCTTTTCTCTTTAAATTGTGAAAATAAACGAATTCTCTTTTGAACCCTTAAAGAAAGCCATGCAGGAGCACAAAATCGAGTTCCGAGAAATCGAGGGCGAATATACAACCGGTGACTTTAAGTCATCCGACAAGAAAACAAGCTGACCAGAAATCCGCTGCAGCGAAGAATCGACGGAAGCCGAGGCATCAACAAGTAGACGTCGAGTCAGTAGTATTTGAGTCACAACTCAGTGTCGGAGGTTTTTGTTGAGTCCAAAGGACTCCCCTTAGCTGTTTTAAGTACAAAATGTTTGATGAAAAATGTTGCTCGCACGCTGTTCTCTGTATTTTAAAGTTTAAAACGTAAATAAATGTACATACTTCTTAAGCTAGTGATTTTTATTGCTTCGCCGTTTGAACTTAAGAGTGAAGTGGCCCATGAATGAACGTTCTTCGATGAAGTGACGACGTTTGGGACACGACTTCTCGTTGTGTGGTTTGGGTTGTCTACAAATTAGACAGAGATTCGGATGCTTTTTCTTGGTTTTGTAAACTTGCAGGGCACGGCAGTTGTACTCGTTGTGTCCAACTTCGCGACAGATCCAGCAGCGAATACGGGATTGGTATTCGGCGCAGTTGTGGTCTCCTTTTTGAGTGCATCTTCGGCAATCTTTGCAGTGCACGTAGTTTGGCTTGACGCAGATCTTGCACTCTGTACAGTGGCGATAGGTGTCTCCGTTTTTCGATGGACACGTCTGACAGATTTCGCAGTGTGTGTTCTCTTTCGCCGTCCAGCGATTGCAAGGTTCACAGAACTTGTAACCTTCGGCAGCAGGCAGCACGATAAGATGCGGCGGAATATTCGAAAATAGACGCACTGGGCTGCCTAGCTTCCGACCCTTGGTGCCATCGCTGTAGCTCTCGTGGTTCGTGTAGTTGATTTTATAGTCGCACATTTCCATTTCAGGCATTACCTGGCGAATGTAGGCCTCTCCAAAGTACGGATAGGCCCAGAACACGGATGGCATCTTGTGGACTTTTGTTTATAGAACGATAGAGCGATGTCAGTTGCTTGATGCTGTTGGCAACAACCTCAGTGCGGCATCCGAACGGCGGATCAACAAAGAGGGCGAGATTCTCATCGCTATCGTCGTTTAGGGTTAAGAAACTCTCGAAGGTCTGGCGTTGCTTCTCGTCGAAGAAGTGGTTGTTGCACATGTTGTACCAGGCAAACTGGTCGTTGTCGTAGAAATAGAAATATCTATGGTCGAAGTCCAGTAGGAACGAATCAATGTGGTCTACTTGAGTCTGCAGGTGGGCATGCAAACGAGGTGCTCCTATGCATATGACTTTCCTAGAACAACAAGAGTATTTTAAACATTACGTTTGTCAAGCTTGTTGGGGTGTTTTCTTACGTGACATTGCATTTTTGGAGACAAGAAGCAAACACCAATAAAGATTTCTCATCAAAGAAATATTGAGCTTCGATTTTGTCATTGTCGATAGGTCTTAGGAAGCTCGTGGGATTAAGGAACTTGTCATCGTTGATTAACTGAATTGTATTATGCCCTTCGTGGAGATGAGCTTCCAAATGAACAAAAGGAAGATTGCAGGTGTGGCAGAAGTAACGATTTTCAGATGGCACCGATTTAATCTAAAACAAAACAAATATTAGAAATTCTTCAGCAAAATGAGGCTTCAATTCGGATTAACCTTCCGTCGTAGTTTCTTGTAATCATAGGTTTCCATTGGATATCGTCGCTTTGAGTGCGAATCGGTCAATTCTTTCAAATTCGTATGATAGCCGCACAAATTCTTGTCGCGAAACGCTGAGCAGGCGAAGAAGCCTTCTTTGAGGGAGGACGTTTTGTAAAAGTACAACATTGGGCCATGGGGACAGTGAGGATGAGATCCGGGAACTTCTTCACATTTTACAAGGAGTTTTTCGTTACTGTTCATGTTTATTTTTCAATAAAATAATAATTAGAACATAAAATATTTTAAAATAATGTTCTGAAACGAAAACAATCAACAACCACCATTCGCGCCATTTGACTTTTATTTGAATTCTGACATTCAAAGTCACCACCTGTCATTTTGGTGTAATTCGATGTGACCGTGACCGCGTTCAATGAAAATGGAATAATATTCCCGAGGTGAATACAAACAACACAAGCAGCGTTACCACTTTGCTCCATTTGCAGTAGATCTACTTAGGCCGTGTGTGAATTTCGTTAAAATGTGTATTAAGGCCGTGTCCGAATTCGATGAATTGTGGTTAAGAATTGATGAATTTTTAACCACTACTGTCATATTTTAACCTGCTCCCCAGCTAGTCTAATTTTTAACACATTTCATTCAATGCGAAATGTCAAAATTTAACCAAACGTCAAAATTTAACCACTTTTTAACCCAATTCGGACACGGCCTAAAACTTGACGTTTGGTTAAAACTTGACATGGTGAATAAAATTAGTTAAAATTTATCCAGCTGTGGAGCAGGTTAAATGGGTTAAAATGTTGACGTTCCTTTTTTTCACATGAATGATTGAGAAGTTTGCTTCTGTTTTGTTGGTTTGTTCTGTTCTTCTCCAATTTATTTAGTTCTATGTAATAACTAATTAATAATTGCACTGATATTTCGAGCTATTAAAATGAAATACCTTAAATTCATCATATTTTAAAATCGAAAAACGAAATAATTGTTCTTTCTTTTGAGAATGATTACAGATATCAGATGTGAAAACCTGTTTTGCAGTGTTACGGAAAAAACAATCATCCAAAAAGGGAAATTTTTGTTTGAAGATATTTTTTACTGTTGCTTCAAAATATCGTATTTCCAGTGAAAAATATAGAAAAATTAATGAAACAAAGCTTGTTTGTTTTTTTTTTCGTAAAATTTGTTCCATAAATTTTGGTTTTGTACACAAAATTATTTTACCTAGAAGTTTACAAACATTTTCTGTTGAGGGAAATTTCGTAAATCATGAGGGAAATTTCTTAGTACTACGCAGAAATGTTGGTTAAAAAAATTATTATTTATAACCAATTTATGCCGTGTGCGAATTGGATGAACTGTCATATTTAACATGCTCCGCAGCACTGAAATTCATTCAATCATTCATTCAAATATCAAACAACATCATAAAGAGCTGAACAGAATGCATCGCTAGTCGCCCGGCGACTAATCTGACAGCTGTCAAAAATGAGAAATTTGTATGGCAGTCGCCCATTAGCAACACAATGCGTCGTTCGTCGCCGAACTAGTCGCCCAAAAGTTGAACTTTTTTCAACTTAGTCGCGCGACGAGTTTGACGTTTGTTTTTTTTTTATATCGTGTTGTTGTTTCCTTGTATTCTTAAAGAAATTTATTTGTTGCATTCAACTCAAGGAATTTTTACGGATAGTAATTTTTTGCGTGGATAAAAAAATAAGAGTTTTCATGGAATTAATTAGAAGTGACGAATTATTATGGAATATATCCAATACGCAAATTTATTGCATGCCCATGCACCAAACACAAAATAGGAGTTTTCATGGAATTAATTAGAAGTGACGAGTTATTATAGAATATATCCGATACGCAAATTTATTGCATGCCCATGCACCAAACACAAAATATATTCTTTTAATTTGAATCAATAAAAAAATGAAGTACAAAATATTTAATAATGTTTTGTTTTGTTATCATGGGCATATTTGATAGCTCGTCGCGCGACTGCATTGTGTTCACAAATTTCTTCAGCGATTTGGAAGGCGAATTTTTGACAGCTGTCAGATTAGTCGCCGGGCGACTGGCGACTGCATTCTGTTCAGCTCTTAAATGTACATAAATGACATTTGCGTCGTTTGTTTTGAATTTTTCTTAAGGGTCTGTTCATGTTTTTTGAATTTCGTGATTTGTTTGCAGGTTTCTAAAATCCAACCAACTTTACATGAAAAAATAATAGTTTGTGTTGAGAAATGTTTCTTTTATCACTGTATCTTATATATATAAAAATGTAATGTTGGTTTGTGTACGTTCGAAAAACTCAACAACCGTTTGACCGATTTTCTTAATTTTTGTTTTAAACTAAAGAGGAATAAGGGAAGAAGGTTGTTAACAAACAAAATGTAAACTTTTCAATCACAAACGGTGCAGATGTTAAAAAATAATGCTTTTCTCACTTCAGCAAAATATATCAATATAGCTACGAATATTCGATTTCGTCAAATATTTTTATTTTCAGATTTCAGTCAAAAAAAAATAATAAATAAAATGTCAGTGAAGAAAAATATTATTTGTCAAATATTGTTTTTCAAAAAAACTATACACTTGACATTTTTAGTTGTGGATTTTTTTCTTTTTTTAGATTTGTTGCTGAGTTCGACTCACTACTTTTCTACCAGTGCACTGGTACAAAATAAGTGAGTCGGACTCAATACCACAGAAACAATCAAAAATACATGTGCATCAAATAATCCGGTAAAAATTTGAAATAAATTCTACAGAACCAACAATTGAAATTTTCATGACACACGATATGAAATGATATTGAATATTCAGTATGATTATAATTAAATGACATATTGTATCAAACCAAATACAGGTTGTTCAATGAAATTTAACATTTTCAGTCATTTTCTTAACAAAAATAAGAATTTTCTGCAAGTAGTTCAACAAATCAAAGAATCTAAAAAATCAGACCTAGCAGACATCGTACTTCCTCGTTTGATAAAAATAAGACCTTAACTTTTGCACCCGCTATCGAACTACCCACTAAACTCTATCCACAGCCCTACTACCCTCTACCCGTTTATCCGCTACCTTGTTCCTACCACTCGGTACTCCGTTAACCTACTATACGTTACACGCTACCCGCTACTTCTACACGCTACTCGTCACCCCACTACCTGTTACCTACTACCTTACTACTCCACTACCAGCTTTAAGACCTTAACTTTTGCACCCCGCTATAACACTTCCTAAACTCTATCCAGGGCCCTTCTACCCTCTACCTGTTATCCGCTACCCGCTATCTGTTCCCGCGCTACCCCGTTAACCTACTATACGTTACCCGCTACCCGCTACTTCTAAACGCTACCCGTCACCCCACTACCTCGCTACTCCACTACCAGCTTTCCTGGATATATCTCATAAACGGCTTGGTCGATTTTATATAAAATACTTAAAACTCATTTACGCCACTACTCAAACGTTCCCTCAAAATACGATGACAAACGCTCCACTGCAGTGGAGTGTTTTGCACCAAATTTTGACAGAATGTTCTGGTAGTGGCTTGAATGGGTTTTTAAGAGTTTTGTGAAAAATCGACCAAGTCGTTATTGACATATGAGCAGGGTAGTGGAGTAGCGGGGTAGCGGAGTGACAGGAAACAGGAGTATGTATAGAGGGCATAGGGGTAGCAGTTAGCGTGAAAGGTAGGATAGCGAGTAACGAGCCACCGGGTTGCGGAAAACGGATAGCAGTTTAGGTCTTTATAAATTTGCAATCACAATCAATAAAGCTCAAGGTCAATTTTTAGAATTTAGTGGCTTAGATTTAGATGCGACGGATAGTCTTTATATTATCTACGCAGACAGAAAAACAAAAAATATTGAAAAATTAAATTTGTATGAAATGTATTCTTTGTTTTGTTCCTCATTTCTCAACCATCCAATCACATGTGCCACTGCGAAGTGTGGTAGGGTACAGCTAGTTTCTTATAAACGTGTTTCTTATAAACACATAATTCAACATTAAAATATATGGGAAAGTTCACGGTGCTTTTATTCAAGTTTCTTCTAAGCGAGGTTTTCTTATAAGCGTGTTTCTTATAAGCGATAAATACTGTATAAATATGGATTAAACACGCTTTAGCTTTGCCTTCGTTTGCGTTACGAGTTTGCTTTGAAAGACATTTCTCCCTCCGTCAGGGCTAAAACACAAACACGCTTCAGCTTCGTCTTCGTTCAGCATATTGAACTAGAGCTTCTATTTGGATTCACATTACGTAACATTACGTACGAAACGTGAGGTCGAAACTTCTTTATTTATGAGTTTTAGTTCATGAGTTGTTTTTTAAATGCGAAGAACAAAAGTTTACAGTCAGAGGTTAGTGTTGCATTGATATCGAACATTTGCAAATCGGTCGGAGCATACCACAGCCACAAGTATTGACCATTAGAACAATTTTTTTTTGTTTTTTTTTTTTGCTATCAACTTTATGCCTTGTGACAAGGACAGTTTGAAAATATCAAAGAATGATCGTTGAGAAAGAAAAAATCATAATTGAAGCTAAAAGAAGTCTCCACCCTAAACGTACATCATGTCAAAGTGGAGCTCACTTTTCAAAACCTTTTATGAACCTACTTCGTCTACTTATGAGAATAATACCTTTTCTTCTTTATTACCACTTTCAAAAGCGACCTGTTTCTGCAAAATTAATTTCCTTTCAAAAAGCTAAAACTTCGTAAACGGTTTGGCAGTGAGGTCGAATGCGGTTTCTTTACGTTAACAAAACATCATCTTTTGATGATATTTTTTCCTTTAAGTCACGCCTCAAATGCAAATAAAAACACAAACTTATAGAAAGGCGCACAAACAAAATCGGTTTCTGAAGTTAAAATACCGTCAAACTATACATTTGCATAGGTAAAGCGCTCAGGCTCAAACGCAAAAGAAAAAGTCAAATGCCGAAAGTCAAACGCCAAAAGTCAGAAAGCACTGCACTAAAGCAAAATAAATACCCAGAGAAAAAAGCCAAACCAAACCGAACACAAGTTTTGTATTCATTTTTAATTTCCTTAGCTTGGCCATTTAGAGCGAAATGATTGCAAACAGTGCGCCTTCATAAGAATAATATTCCCTTTGAAAGCGTGTTATCCTTTTGACTGTTTGTATAACTTTTTATGCACCTAGGTGGCATACCTCTGCCTACCGACAAACTGTTTGTTTTGTTTGAACCATGTACATTTTTTTTTATAAGAGACTTGCTGTTGCTCTTCAGAGTTATATTTTCTGCTCAGCAAATACAAAAACTTATTAAATTTCAACATATGACTATACAGTGTAAAGCGGCTTAAAAAAATAAAAGTTTCAAACACAAACAAAAGAGTCACGGATTTTTTCTACAAACAAAAAAGGATATGACAAAACTTGGCTTCGTTTTTGGGACTTTATATACAATTTTATAAATCCAACGCGAGTACCTCTTCTGAGAGTTTTTTGTTTTAAAATTGCCTTTTTATCATGCTCCAGTGCGCTTTCCCTTGTTAATGAACAAAACAAACACTTCAGAACTTCAGTATGTATGGAAACATTTTCTGTTTATCCTTGCTCCTTTACGCATGCATAAAATGCAAACGATCAAAGTTTTTGTATGAGAAGAGAATAAAAGATGAGAATCGCTGTGAAAAGTGTACCTACACACTGAGCGACTTCAACAACAGTGAACAGAAAATGAAACACTCCATAATACTCGAGGAAAGAATTGAACTCCGTACACTTTCTCTTATCCATCGTTATGTTGACATAATTAATATTTAATTCAATTAAAACATAATTTATTAAGAGCTTAGCCGGTGCAGAGTGTTCAAAATGGTACAGAGGGTACCTGGTCATGCGACCAGGCGAGTAGGCTTTGGGGCTTTTTGGCTGCTTCGGTTAGTTGTTTGGTTATGAAACGAGCGAGTAATGTGCAAGGTACGATATTGAAATGAAATCAACAGAGAACTGCCAAATTACCAAGAGTGTTTGCATTTCGAAAGCACGCAAACAAAAATCAGTTGTAACAGTATGGTTGACAAGAGAAGAACCACTTGATAAATCCTCATATTAAGAATTATGCAAATTCTGCAGGACTCACTCATAGGCCATAAGTCACAACAAAAGGCAACAACGATTTTGTGATCTTTATGAAGGCAGAAATGATATTAAAAATCTCACCATCCAGTGGTGAATTTCGCTGTCAGTTTTTTGTCAACTCCAATAAAAATGATATCGAGCAACAAACAACCTCACAAGAGCTTGTTATGACTCGTGAAACATTGAATCCGTTGATCAACTCAAGTATGCTTATTCTATCAAACTGTCTTTGGTTCGCCATCTAGTTACGGGCAGAGATAGGCATTGGCTGAAACACATACACGTTTTAGCTTAATCTTAGTTTACGTTACGATGTACCCGCTTCGAGTTTGCTTTTCATGCCATTTCGTGAATTGAATTTTGTTTGTTGATTTTTTTGTACAGCTGTTGAGCTGTCACAAGAAGAAAATGTCCAGCATAGGTACATGTTCAGCATACAGCTACAGTTTCCATTTAGAGTCACAGTCACATTACGTAACATTACGTTCGAAACGTTGAGTCGAAGCTTCATTGTGATAGCATGCAATGAATACTTGTCGCTATACTTGAAGACAAAAATAAACTGTATTTTTGTATTTCAACCAGGAAAATTGGATAAAATTCTGTTCTGTTTCTTGTCAACCACATTGTACCACACACCTCACTCAAAGCAATAATTAATAACAATGTTTCAGCACACAAAATACTGAAAACCCCAAAGGCGTTCTTTCCATTCAACGAAGATGATCTCACAGGAATTATTCGTTTGCATATTGCTGTTTGCGTTGCGATACCAAAACATGCCACAACATAGCGAAACACACTATGCCACCACCATCAAGAGGCTCAAAACAGATGGCTTAAGGTCATTTTATGTCCTTTTCCTTGGGTTTTCGGTTGACTAGAAGAAGCTCGCAACGTGGGACTAATCAATTTCCTTTTCCAGCCCAGACTCACCCTTTTCCAAGACCCGCATAGCCATAACAAAACACGAAAATGGACTCAGTCGTCTCATTTGAAAATCCATGACAAACAAGGGCGACTCGACTGGCTGAAAACCAGACCAGACACTTTGCCTAAAGGCTTAATCTGCATAAAAAACTAATTTCCAAAATTTTCGCCCAATCCTTGGTTTGGTATTTGGTTAAATTATAATAATGTACACACAGCACACATACATACACTTACTACACCTCTGCTGCTCTGGTTTAAGGGCGAGATTTCTGTGTTGTGGTGTTTTGGTGACAGAAGAGATAGAGCGAAGGATCGCAAGGCATCACAGCGCGCCATTAACATTTTATGCGATTGATTTAATAAGGCAAAAAAGACGAATCTACCTCTGTACATATTAATTTATACAATGAAGAGATGTACTGGAGATGGAGCACAGATACGAAGGTTATCCCCCGGGAAGACCTCTGTTCTGGCTCCAGCTTCATCGTTCAACAGCACAACTACAATTCGAATTCATGCATCGATATGTACACAGAAGGTGAAACGTTAACATCAACATGAGTGGTGTATTGTATGGAGAAATGAAGCTGTGACGATGACAGATTCCTTTAAATATGCATTAATTGAAATTATCATCAAAGGTATATGTAGAGAACTGTTTTGCAATATTTAAATCACACATCTATCCCGATACGATGCCATCAAGGGATGGTTTGGGTGATGTCGCGTATATCGTATGGAAACAGATGTTGAGACTTTTCCATTTATAATGAGGCAGCAACACACTTTCTAGTCGAAGCAGGAGCGTATGGTGTGATGCCGTGAGGTTAAGTGTTTTTCAGGTTCACATAACACAGGAACAACATGTGACTTAAGCCCCTCAGTTGATGACAAAAATGGAATCGTTTTCAATCTTGAGAAAAGGGTTTTTCTTTTGAGCGCACATATGCACATCGTGCACCAAGCGGAATTGCTACCTCTTTGAGCAGTCGGGCTTAGAGATAAAGGATCACAAAAGTCGATTTGTCGGGAACGAAAATCCTCCTAAGACACATTACCTTAATTTTTTCTCCTTCCTTATCCTTTCCAAGGATTTGATTCATTTATACGACGTGTTGTTTAATTGTTGAAAGATTGAGAGAATGTTGCACTTTGCATTTCATTCCGCAGGAGGTTTGAATTTGAAACCTTAAAAAGGATTTGCAGAAAGGATTATAAATCTGTAAATACTCGCAATCTTTATAAAACAAGGGTATTTAAATTTTGCTTGTTTGAAGAAGGATTTTGGTGGTTGCTACCTTCAAACAAGCAAAACGTGACGACGCGACATGTTATTAATTTCACACTTGAAAGTTTTAATGTGACGAAATCAAGGGGCGGAATTAATTCACATTTTTGTTGGGTTTATGTGCGGGTTCTAATTGGAAATATGCTTCTCATTCAACAATCGTCCGACTGGATGCAGTTTGAATAGGAACGTGTATGTGCCGCTTATGGGTTTCAGGAGTAATAATCGGATAAATTGCTTTTCAAGACTGGCATAGTGCATATGTTACGATTTCTAGAACGTTTTCTTGGAATTTTATGGTTGGTTTAGCTTTGAAGATCGATTAGAATGTAAATGGGAACTTTTCCGCTGGTATTAATCAAAATTTTCGCTTGAATGCATGATTTTTAAAAGAAGAAATTATAATTATTTCTGATTCTTGGTTCGATTTGAACCCTGGTTTAATTTTGACTTTCAATAATGAAAGGGTTGAGATGCACTTAACACTTATTAATTTTTGGCGTTTTTAATTGGCAATCTGGAATCGAAAAAGAAGCATTCTGTTTTTGAAATAAGAAGGGAAATTCTCTTCTTTTCAGAAGTTACAGGATGCACCTTCTAGTGGTTTCATTTGAAATCATAGTCTTGTCAGAAAGTTAGTATCAGCGCTCCAAAGCGATGTAGCTATGTAACTGGCTCAAACAGAGTGTTTTTATTTTCAAAAGACAAGTTTTGGCAGAAATTTTCAACAAAAAAAAAAAAACAAAAAACAGGCTGATTCAGTGCAAATTGAAATATGCCTGGACGCCTGGTATTTCAGTGACATTTTCAACAAAAATATGAGCTGATTCGGCGCAATTTTAACAAAAAAACCAAATTGGAATTAAACCCAACTTCTTATTATATGGACGTCTGCTTACTTACTTAAGGCGCTACAGTCCGTTGTGGACTTGGGCCTCAATCAACAGTCTCGTCCAGCTAGCTCGGTCCTTAGCTAGTCGTCTCCAGTTTTGCACTCCAAGTTGATTGAGGTCCTCTTCCACTTGAGTGCGCCACCTGAGTCGCGGTCTTCCTCTCCTCCTACGTCCCTCGGAATAGTGTCGAAGGCTTTCCGGGCCGGAGCATTGGTGTCCATTCGCTCTAAATGACCAAGCCATCTGAGTCTCTGGACCTTGACCCATCTGGCTAGGTCCAGTTGTTGTGCAACCCGCAAAGTTCGCTGTTGTATCTTCTTCGCCATTCCCCTTCAATGCACACGAGGCCAAAGATGACCGAAGAACTTTCCTCTCGAAACAGCCTAGGGCACTTTCATCCGATTTTGTCAGGGTCCATGCTTCGCACCATACAGCAGGACTGGGGACTGGACGTCTGCTATTTCAGTAAAATTTTCAACAATAATACGACTGATTCGTTACAATTCGTTACAAGTTTTTATAAGCAAGTTTTGAAAGCAATGCAGCCAGGGGCGGATGCAGAGACTCTTGTTAGGGGGGGGGGGGGTCGACCCTGAAAATGTTGATTTAATAGGTAAAGAAAAAGAGATCTTTAAATGAACAATCAATCGTACAGGGTTTCGAAAGTATAACGAGTACAATTTTAGAATCGATTTTTGGTTCGTACAAATCTATCAATGATAAAGTCTGTATTCAAGTAAAAATCTGAATGTTTAATAGCACTAACCCAACTAGCCGATCTTCTGCCATGCTTGATCGCAGCCGAATTTGAGTGGACTAAACACTAAGGAAACAAAATTTGGAGAGTGCGTGCGATTTCCATCTTGGAGGAACTAGCCAAGAACATATATACAAAGTTCAAAAGAACTGTCATACTTTTCCAAATCCTATTTTATTTTCCACGTTTTTTATTTGGATGCTATTAATATATCCTTTGGAAGTGTCCGTGGCTTGGTGGTTAGGTGTGTTGGTTGCTGTGCTGCTTAGCAACCAACACACCTAACCACCGTGGGTTTGAGTCCTACTCGTGCCCATAAAGTTTTTATTTCATCTTTTAGGGGTTGTACCTCTTGCTAAGAACTACCAAGTGTATCAATCTGTCATGAATCAAAGGCAGCTCGGAATCGGCGTTAAATTGTAGGTCCCCTCAATTCTTCACACGAACTCAGAGAATTTTTGATGAGAGTAAGCCACTTAGGCTTTGGCTCTTCAAGAGCTGTCGCGCCACTCCACTTTTATTAATATCTCTAGGACATTTTTGGGTATAGGAAACAAAGCTGTTAAGCAACTTCCTACGGTAAATCAGTAGGCCAGTTCCACCTAAAAATATCTCATTGTGTGGAAAATAATTCTCAGTTCTCATTGAGATAAAGTGGTAACCTTACAAATTGTTGTTCTGCATATGTCAGTCAAGTCAAAATAGCTAAGTGAGAAATCGAATCCAAAATAATTTCATCTCAGATATCCCAGAAAAAATCTCAGTTCTCAGCTGAGATTTTTGTTCCACTTATAAAATCTCTGAGGTCTCAGCGGGATAGTGTTAGGTGGAACTGGCCTTATGAATTGAAGTTAATGTCAACGTGTATATGCGTATTGGCGTTACGTTTTTTTCTACGATTATCTCGAGAACTACTCACCTTATTGACATGAAATTGGACTCATTGGATGCGGGATTGCTCTGTTAAGTTCTGATTAAGCGATAACGGCTTAGCATTTTTTTTTCAACTGGCATTACAAATTTGAAAGTAGTAAAAATTCGTCATCTATGCATGAAAATTATGAATATCTCGCGAACCGCTCATGGTGCTGATATCAAATTGGTCTCGTTTGGCCCAAAATTACTTGATTGAGAACTGAATAAGTTTTCAGCGAAATCGGCTAGCGGTTTTTTGTTCATGTATTCATGAAAATTATGATGATTTCAGCATTAAATACAATAGTTATTAGTTCGAAAAACGTTTTTCATCAATGTTAGAAAATATATTATTTTACAATAATTCGTTTTAAACAATTGAAAATGAGTTTAAGCGGATACATTTTTGTTCCTAGGAAAAGAAATTGGCAACAATTGAGTATTGTTTTTTTATTTTTTTCCGTCTGGGAAGTAACCACTGTGGACCACAGGGGTCGCACTCATATTTAATTTTTTTTTTCACCTGAATATGATATTACCACGTGCCACGGTCGTGATGATGATGATTTATGTTTAACATTATTTTAAAACTATATTCTGCTTGTCAAATCACCAGACTTTAAGTGGTTAAGGGGGGGGCGATCGCCCCTACCGCCCCCTTCTGAATCCGCCCTTGAATGCAGCCAGACTGCGATCCAAAAAAGCATTTTTAAAAAGATGTAAACGTTCATACTGTTTCTTTCAATGTTGAACAAGTTTTTGTTATGCAAACATTAAATCCCTTAAAAATTTATATACAACTTCACAAAACATGCATCGCTTTTAACAAAATACATTTATCAACGCCAAGTGCAAGTGTTTATCCACTTTTCCTTGTTAAAATAAAACCAACATCCAAGCTGATAAATGGCAAACAAAATGTCATGACAAATGTTCACTTTTCAATTACTCACAAAGAGGACCAAATCCATTTAGACATTTGAAAGAATCATACTCCCTGTCCCTTCACTAATTCATCCTCTTATCCAAAGTCACTATAATTCGGCTTTTGGTCAACAGAAGCCCTATTTATCAGTGTTAGGGAAGCCAAAGAATTACTTACAATCATTCTGTGTGAGACTTAAATCAAATACCTAATGTCCTCACTCAAACTGCAAAGGACCGAACTTCGAAGCTTCAAACTTGATTTACAAAATTAATAAACCATCGGCCCGATATCCACTTTGGCGTTGTCGAGTTTGCCTTCGTCAGGATACGTTTAACCAGGTACAAGGAAGAGACTTCCTAACGATGATAAATTACTAGTTAAATCAACCCTAAGCTCAATGTAATCCAAAAGCCTACATCATCATCATAATCATTATCATCCTGGCCAGGCGTTTTGTGTGTAGCCATAGTAGAGTAGTTCTCTTCCTGCGGATTCCTGCATTTTTCATTTGTTCAGGCAGGCGAGCAGTATTATCCTTTTTTCTTTTTTGCATCTGAATCTGACACAGTTCATTTCTTCTCCTTCAATGGGTCAGCCCTCGAAGCAGGGACAAAAGAAGGAAACAAAACTCTTCTTCTTTTCATTTTTCTTTTCGTCCCTAGAAGTTTTTGTCTCGAAAGAAGTTGGAATTCTTTTCAGTTTGCGCCTGTCCCCAACCGTATAGTTCATACTGACCACACAGACCAGTGTACCTTTTGCTTGAAAAATAAAGGATACACAAAGACTCTTGGGATAAAATCATCCCTGGCACCGCGCCACACCGAACAAACTATACCTAGTCTTTTGAATCTATGCATAGCGTATGTTTAACAGATTTTAGTTTCCAGAATGGACTCGTTTATGGGTATTAAAATATTTACGAAAGCTAAGAAGGTTTTTATGACCGTGCCTATATAAATAAATGTACTTTATAGCCAGCTTGAGTATGATGTCGGACAAAACGAAATACTGGTTCCTGCTTTCAAGTTGGTTGGGATTGGGATGGATAGGAAGGCCAGGTGTGGTTAGGGGTATATACATCCAGGAAGATACATTTATCCTGTTTGTGGTTTAGTGCACGTGCTAATAACACTACACTAGAGGATGATGGGCTCTAGGGGTGTTTATTATCCTTAAATTGAAGTGAAGGTAAACATATGATTATTTCACCTTCCCTAGTGTGGTTATGATGATCAAACCTCATACCATCAAACACAATATCCGACGATGATGATACCTTTTTTCACTCAGTTTGATGAGACGCACAGTGGGTTTCAACAAAAGGTGCACCCTCCAAACTTTAAGAATTGAATTGTTAACGTTAGAACAGTTTGCTTCCTGATCCTGGTTTCGTCAGAATCTTGAAGTTTGTGAAAGAGCCTTTCCAAATATTTGTTGCAGTATTTCGCATTTCGCAAAGTTGACAAGGATGTTTTTCAGGGCATCAAACATAATAAATTTATCACAATGATGGTGACAAATTCAAGTGCCTTTTATTTATGTTCGCCTTTGGTTATAAAACGCAATTGATATTGCAATTCATTTTGAGGTTATAGCTCATAATGTTGAATACAAAATCAGCCAAGATACCCCCTGGGGTAAGATTACACTTTTAATCGTGCTTTTTCTGTTGCTCTGGATGAAGGAATGGAATTACATCTTCCTTAATGTTTCAATTGCCCTAATGAAGAAAAATTGCTCAATGTTGTTTGTCTCTTCTTTTTATCCTTCCGCAGTTTCCTTTTCAGTGAAATTTTAATCGGATTGGGATTTTTATGGTAAAATCTAGAGTGCTGGAGCTGTTTCGGGTCTCGTTAAGTAAGCGCTAACCGCTTAGTGAAAGTCTTTGAATTCAAGAAAATACAAAACGAATAGAGCTCGTTAGGTGCGTTGGCTGCTAAGCAGAACGTCGTGGGTTCGAGTCCTACTCGTGCCCTCAGTTTTTATTCCATCTTTCTCAGGCACTACCTCTTGTGAAGAACTGACAAAACTTCCAAGAGTATCAATCTGTCATGAAAAACTGCTTCTCAATTTTGCCGTTCGGAATCGGCGTTGAATTATATTATAGGTCCCCTCAATTCTTCACACGCAACCAGAGAATTGTTGATGAGAGTCAGCCACTTAGGCCTTGGCTCTTCAAGACTGTCGCGCTACTCTATTTATTTTTTTTTAATTTTATCAGTCCAGCCCTAACAATCTTTTTTGCTTAGGTTAGGTTAGTTTATATGGGCTGACAGTTGATATTGTTACCGTCACACTTAGATCAATGTAGATCCCTTGTGATACCCTGAAGTGTTGTAACTTCTGAAAAAGTGGTTTAACCTATGAATTCTATGGTTAATCGAGCCATTTGGTGGACTTGATAAAGTTCAATAGGCGATTGCCTGGGAGTTCAGATAGGTCTTCTAGTTCATTGAAGAAATAGTTGCCTAAGAATTTTGATCTAGTACGGCAGAGTGCTGGACAGTGGCATAGGAAGTGAGCCGTATTTTCGTGCTCTTCCTCATCGCCGCAGCCTCTGCATATGTCGTCCGTACTAAGCCCCATCTTCTTTTTGTGGTAGCCAAGTAGGTTATGTCCCGTTATCACACCTATGAGGCATCTTAGGGACGGTAGTCATTTTCGGAACCATCGGTAAAGATGGTAAAGTTCGATTCGTTAGTGTAGGGTACACTGTTTTCCCAATCTTCTCTATTAGGGAAGCTGGTAGTAAAGTTTTTATTGAAGTCTAGATAAGGGGTCATGTAATCAGTACGAACGTTATTGCCAACGTATTTTGTAAGGATCGTGGTATGGCCATGTTGACTAGATCTCCAAATATTGGTCTGACTAAGTCTAAGAGCGCTGTTTGCTGCTGATTCTTGTGCAAATAAGTCTATGGGGGTGAGATTTAGGATCGTTTCGAGACCCGCTGTTGGGGTGGTCCTCATTACCCCCGTAGTGCTAATGCATGCCATTCTTTGTACTTTGGTAAGGGTTTTAAAGTTCGTGGATTTCTCCAGAGCTTGCCACCAAACCAGACTACCATAAGTTAGAATGGGTCTAACTATGGCTGTGTACATCCACATGATTATCTTAGGATTTGATCCCCAATTTCTTCCAAGAATCCTATTACACGAGTAGAGTGCAATCATGGCCTTCTTGTATCTTTCTTGTATGTTAGGACCCCAGTTGAGTTTCTTATCCAAGATAACTCCAAGATATCTCGCTTTTTCTGAGAGTTTAAGTGGGTGTTTTCAATTTTTGGCAGTTCGAAAGAAGGGATTTTCCTTCTATTGGTGAAAAGTACCAGTTCTGTTTTCTGGGGGTTTCTTTAAGACCGCATTTCTTGGTCCAGTTATTGACCGTAGTTAATGCGTTTTCTAATTGTTCGCTTACAGTGTTGGTTCCTTCCAGAGCTATTGCATGCACAACTTCCCTGTCATTCATCAGCCAAAGTCCAGAGAAGAGGTGAGAGTATTCCACCCTGTGGGGTTCCTCTAAGATGTGTACATTTTTATATCAGAGTTACCTAATTTAGAATGGATTTGTCTGTTTTTCAACATACACGTGATCCATCTTATAAGTGGGGGTTCTATTTAAGGTCAGTGAGTGCTTTTTCTTTGGCACTGTTGTGGAAATTATTGAATGCTCCTTCGATATCAAGAAATGAAGCCAGGGTTTATTCTTTTATCGCAAGCGACTTCTTTATTGTTCTAACTGCGCAGTGTAGGGCTGTTTCTACACTCTTGCCTTTTGTATAGGCGTGCCGATATGCATATCGATTAATCTCTTAAGTGTTTTGAGTGCAAAAGAGGTTAGACTGATTGGTCTGAAATCTTTTGGTTCTGTATGACTGGGCTTGCCAGATTTTGGTATAAAGACGACTTTGACTTCATGCCACTTCTTCTGAATATATCCTAACTTTAGGCAGTTTTGAAAGATGTTCATTAGATGTGGTATTATGATAACGCTGCTTTTTTTCAGCATCAAAGGGAAGATGCCGTCTAAGCCTGGAGATTTATAAGGAGAGAAGGAGTTTATAGCCCAATTCTTTTTGCTTACTGTGTTTAAACAAAGGAAGGCACCTAATAACCTCCTTCGAGATGAACCAATTCCTCATAAAAATAAAATAAAATCCAAATAACAAATTAACTTTGAATCTACATAAAAATATCTGGCCAAAAGACGTACCATAAACTAGAGCGTCCAATTGTCCAAATCTATTGTCAAAATCTATTTGACTGACTTCCGATAAATATTTTGTGACATAAGAAACTGCTTCTCGATCCTTTTCCCCACAAAACGCTGGATAGCAATAAATAATGAAATTTACTCCTGTGTCTGATGACAGGGCATTTCATAAGAAACAAACAAGAATTCCCAGTTCCCAGATATTAGATAACAAGCCAGAAGGCCAGAGGATAGGAGAAAATAACTATACAAAAAGTCAAACAGTTGTTGATGATGTCAAAAATTGAGGGAACTCCTGATGGCAGAAAGGATATTATATTGGCAATAGGAGGAACAGTCGATGGGTGGGTGGTGGTGATTGCTTATGAAATTAGGTCAATAAATCCAGTTATGGTCACACATGTATTTTTGTTTGCATTACGATTATTTGGCGTTTCAAATTTCTGCTGAGAACAAAGGACATTTGCTGTGTTTTATTATTACGTCTATGTATTGACTGAATAATATTTCTTGTGTTTTCTTGTAGAGTTGTGATTTTTGTTGTTCAGTGGAATGATTTTTTTGTTATGTGCTTGAGGAATGAGGATAAATGTGAATAGAAAACGTTTGGCGACCAAACAACCAACAATGACGACCGACAATGACGACCGACGAGGACGACGGATGACAAATTGCGTATTTGGCGTATTATTAAGTTTTTTTGTTTACCGAGAAGAAGAGGAGTAGAACAATCAGGACTTCAATAAGTAATGTGTTGACAAATATTGGCACTTAGTTAGAATTTGAGTTATGTGCTCAAGAGATTTTGTGTGTTGGTTAATATCGATTATTTATTGTGTATTTTGTCAATATTTCAGCATTGTTGATCAATATGAATATCGATTTGGATGGAGCAAAAAAATATAATGAATTCCTGTGTGGAGAGTTAACTTTTGATAAAACATTCAATTGAGAGTTTGGGAAATCAACAAAAGCCGGTGTCGTCATTTCCGATACTCTTTGTCAATTCAGACGCAAGTAATCAGAAAAACAAAACATTCACTTTTTCGATATTTGTTTGTTGTCTTGTATATGAATTGCCTTGCAGTGACAAATATTGCATTTCACATTAAACTATTTGCCCATACAAAAAATTGTTGATGGCGATGTCTGAATCCGGGATCCCGAACAAACTAATCTAGTTGTGTCGCATGACGCTAAACAATACGACGCAGTGCAGTGTGCAAATGGGTAACAGCTCATCCGAGTTGTTTGAAACATGCACAGGGCTTAGACAAAGAGATGCGCTGTCATGTGATTTCTTCAAAAGAACATCTGTCCACCACCTAAGACAAAACGTCACCGTCGTTTGTACCTGCAATTTCGTGGTAGTTAAGGAGTTCACTTACTTTGGAACAAACATCAATTCCACAAACGACACCTTAGTAGAGATCCGACGAAGAATTTCCCTAGCGAAGCGCTGCGACTTATTCGGTTTGACAAAACAACTGGGTTCAAACCTCCTCACTCGAAAAAGGACAAAAGTTTCTGCTATACCAGTCCATACTCTACGGCTCCGAGTGTTGGACGAAAGGTAAAAAAGGGGAAATGATACTTGACACTTTCTAAAAAGAAAAACATTTCTCTTTCTCAGGATGAGGTCCTTCATGGATGGATGGAGCCGGTTAATCAATCAATCAAACAATACAAAGTGTACAAAGGTTCACTGAATGAAAAAATAAAATAAAAAAGGAAATATGTTTAACTTTGTTCTTAATTATGTTTGCTTTTGTCATCCAATAGCAAAGTCAGAATGCATTTTATAAAATTGGGTACTCGAAATTATGAGAATCATGGAGAAAGAAGGAAAAGATTCAATTTTTCCATTTGAAACTTGCGGTATTGTGTAAAATATCAGTAGATTGTATTCGAACTCACTGAATTCTGCTTTTACCAAATAAGTTAACAGTTGAAGTTTAAAACCACTATCCCTTTTCCACCGACAAACTAAAACAATAAAATTAAAACAATACGATTTTACACAAATTTTGATCCTTCCACCAAATTTAATTTGAATTTTATAAAATTAATTACATTGTCTGCTAAAAACCCACATCAAATCTATTTTTTTTGTTTTGCAAACAAAACAGTGCCATAAATTATTTTCTCTCCTAAACAGAGTTAATTGATAAAATAATTTATCGGAAAACAATTACCTCGCATGTATTATTCAACAAACCCTCATCAAGCCTGATTATGCGGACAAATATTGTCATTTCATGTTACCTACACACAAACTCAAGTGTCATAACAAAAACAAACTCCAAAATACAAAAATGCTAATTTTTCCCTCATCAAAAACGCCACCACCCTCAAGTGCATCTAAACAGGTTTTGAATGTATAATCAAACCCTTCCAGCTGCTGCAAGAAAACAACGACAAACTCCACTAGGACAACAAACACATTAACTAAAAAACCAGTGTTCGATTCATTTGAAATTTCCAATTGAACGCATTCATAGATGCACACACCAAAATGAATAGGATGTGCTCTTAAGCTCGTGCATCCGAATGAAAAAACCTAATACGCTACCAAAAACAGCCAAAATGCTAAACACCCTCTCGTTAGCAGACGAATGTTTGAATATTTAGCATAACAAATTGCTTGTACCCTTAAAAATGGTGAGTGTGGTCTAGGCCACATGAAAAGCAGATGCGGGAGTTCTACCTTTTGTGTACCTTACACTTGAAAGCCTAGGGGGTGACTTATTAGTTCGTATTGTTCTCTCATCTCACGCGTGCTGTAAAATTTGTTTTGTTGTTGTTTTTAAAATTTATTTGATGCAAATTGCAAATAAATCTTGTGGATTTCCAAAAATTGCATGTAATTGTGGTCACCAGGCACCAGGCAGCAGTGTCATGGCGCCTAACGAGCAGCGAATCTAATAAGCCGCATGACTTTAGTCCGATATATGTCGAGTGGAAGTGGTCCAAGCCGGCTAAACCATAGTCAAGCCAGTCAACCAAAACAACAACATTGGCTATGATAAGCGAGTGTAATAAATGTTCTAATGATAATGAACTAATCCTCGGGGATTTATAACACACCGACAAAAGTTTGTATTTTTTCTGTCCCAACGAGTTGCAATTTTATTTGCCATTTGCATTGAATATGAATGCTAATTGTTGTGCAAATTTTATATAGTATTTACACGAGAAAATCTATGCTCTAAAATTTGTATAATTATAAAGTGAGGTTGCCCTTAGTGGAACGAGCTTAATGCGTTGGAGATTTGCTGATGAAAACATTCAAAACTATGATATTGACATTTGTATATCTACTTGTATGAGTATTTACAATATTTTAGCCATATAACCTTTTGAGATTAATTAAAATAATTTTTTAGTGTTCGATTTTAATTTAACTATGTGTATTGTAATCCCAGGGAGTAATTGTTATGGAAACCGCTTTATCGACTGTTTTGCAATAAAGTGGTTTGCTAATAATTTAATCTGTCGACATCGACACTAGTAGTATTTTCTGTAAAACTTTGCCTTTGTGACTTTATTAATTTGTTTTTGTATATTACAGTTTTAGATTTTCAACTACAATTAGATAAACGTTAGGATTATCCGTGGTAATTAATGAGAGAACAATAGACCATTAGGCAAGGTGTCATTATCAATTTCGGTTTTCAATTCAATTAATTAATGCAAATATCCTTGAAAAGATAACATGATTGTAGCGTTTTTATTTTTTGAAATCCTGATCATCTACTGATCATCTTTCCCCTACAAATGGGGGTATGTTCCCAAGACATGGCGTGAGGTAAAAGTCGTCTTTATTCCAAAAGCCGGCAAACCTAGCCCACATTGAACCCAAAGACTTCAGACCTATAAGTCTCACGTCTTTTGTACTCAAGACACTTGAAAGACTTATCGATATATACATCCGCAGTAATTTAAAACCTGAAACTATATCACCTTTTCAACACGCCTACACAAGTGTAGAAACGGCACTACACTGCGTAGTTAGAACCATAGAAAAATCACTTGACGTTAAGGAATACACTCTTGCATCATTCCTGGACATTGAAGGAGCCTTCAATAACGTCCACAGCAATGCAATCGAGAAAGCACTTAATGATCAACGCATAGGAAAAGTAGTTATCAAATGGATTATGTGTATGCTGAAAAACAGACAAATACATGGTGAACTTGGTAACGCACACTTAGAGATGTACGCATCCAGAGGAACCCCGCAAGGCGGAATTCTTTCACCTTTATTATGGACCTTAGTGATGAACGAGATCCTAATAAAACTTAGGAATAACGGTATAGTAGTGGTAGCCTACGCTGACGACTTAGCGCTTTTGGCGACGGGTAAATACCTTACCACTATTAGCGAACAATTACAAAGCGCATTATCAAGGGTCAGCAACTGGACCAAGAAATGCGGTCTTAATGTAAACCCCCTTAAAACAGAACTGGTTCTTTTTACAAACAGAAGGAAAATCCCTCCGTTTGCAATACCAAAAATAGATGACACAATTCTAAAAATCTCCGACCGAGCGAGATATCTCGGAGTTATTTTGGACAAAAAACTCAATTGGGGTCCAAATATCCAAGAAAGATATAAGAAAGCCACGATCGCACTCTACTCATGCAACAAGATTCTGGGTAGAAATTGGGGACCAAACCCAAAAATAGTCATGTGGATGTACACTGCCATTGTCAGACCGATTCTAACCTATGGCAGCTTGGTTTGGTGGAAAGCGCTGGAGAAATCCACGAATTTAAAAACACTTACCAAAGTACAAAGAATGGCTTGCATCTGTACTAGTGGTGTGATGAGGACTACCCCAACTGCGGGTTTAGAAACGATCCTCAATCTCCCCCCATTAGACCTATTCGTCCAAGAATCAGCAGCAAACGGCGCCCTCAGGCTCAGCCAAACTAACATCTGGAAAACTAGCCAGAGCGGGCACGCAGCTATTCTTACGAAATACGTAGATACCAATATCTGCACAGATTATATGACCCCCTACTTAGATTTCAACAAATCTTTTAGTACTAGGTTCCCCAATAGACTCGATTGGGAAAATAGTGTGCCCTACACTAACGACTCAACCATTACCATCTACACCGATGGCTCTAAAATGGATAATGGAGTAGGTGCAGGCTTCTACTCCGAAAGCCTCGACCTTGCCAAATCATTCAGGCTCCCCGACCATAGCAGCGTCTTCCAAGCTGAGATCTTGGCAGTGAAAAACGCTGCTAAACATATATCCATGATGGCGATATCACACGCGGACATCACTTTTTTCATAGATAGCCAAGCAGCAATAAAAGCTCTCTCTGCCACTCAAATCAAGTCGAAGCTTGTTTCTTGCTGTCGCGAAGAGCTAAAGGTTCTTGGCACACAGCATAACGTAAGTCTCTGCTGGGATGAACTTGCAAGAGAAGGCTCTACACTGGAACCCTCTCTCATAGACCATCATATAGGAATCCCGTTATGTGAACTGAAACATAACGTCAGAAAAATCATCATTCAAAAATCCAACAACAGATGGAATCTCCTAGAAACCTGTGTTAACACCAGAAAGCTATGGCCTAGATACGATAAGAAAAGATCCGATTGGATTTTAACTCTTAACAAACCCTCCCTAAGATCCCTTATCGGCATTATTACAGGACACAACCTACTCGGCTACCATAAGAAGAAGATGGGGCTCAGTACGGATGACCTTTGTAGAGGCTGTGGTGATGAGAATGAGCATGAAGACACTGCTCATTTTCTCTGCCACTGTCCTTCACTCTGTCTTACCAGAAAGAAAACTCTAGGCAACTTCTTCTTCAATGAACTAGAGGAATTATCAGAACTGCCAGGCAAAAGCTTACTAAACTTTGCCAAGACCTCTAAATGGTTAATCGAACCACATGATTCATAGGTTATTTACTTTTCAGGAAGTTACAACACTTCAGGGTATCACAATGGATCTACATTGATCTAAGTGTGATGGTGACAACATCAACTATCAGCCCGCTAAACCTAACCTAAACCTAACTTTCCCCTACAAAATTCTTAAAAACAAACCCATCCACAATTTAAAATCTAATTAAACAAGAAAACTGCTAATGTACAAGAAACAGTGCCAATTTATGAAAAAAAAATAATACGGAATCTTCCCTATTATTTAAAAAAAAAAACTTAAAAAAACAAAAGAGATAATGTTACAACTTCAGTCTCGTACTCGAAATTATGAGAATCATGGAGAACGAAGGAAAAATTAATTCTTCGCTGGTTTTTTTGGCCATAACTCAGTTACCAGAGCTTGGACATAATTTTGGTTTTCAGTGACTGATAGAGGACAAACAGACCTTTATTCTCGTGCATCATTTGATATAGGCTCTCTGGGAAAATTGAGAGATCTGGCGATTTGAAATCGCGAGAAATTTTCTTAGGGCAGAAATCGAAAGATTTTATTTCTTGATTATAGCTTTATAAACAAGTGAGCGAGAGCATTGTCAATATTGGCAGGGCCTGCAATTGTTTTTTTTTAAATACAAAAAAGGCTTACATTTAAAATTAATTAAATTGTCATTATAAAAAAAGATGAGCTGAAAAAAGAAACTGAAGAAACAGGTAATATTTATTTGCCTAACAGATTTGTCAAAACTAATTCAGACAAATAATTAAAAATTAGTTATTCATCTGATTTCTTCCCAAAACTTAGCCATTTAAGGATTTTAAGAACAGATAATCAATTGAACGTTCGACAACCCCTACGGCAACATTTTGAATACCAAATAAGTTATACTCATTATTTTAAATTTAATTGAGTTATAAAACCATTAACTTAACATTTGAAGATATTCTTTAATTGCTTCTCATAACCTCAAATATTCACCAGACAAAAAAAAAAAACAACAAACAACCAACAGTATAACTCTTTTACAATAAAACTTTTCCTATCTCTCCCGTACACAAAAACAGTCCTTGATTGCCATGAACATCAGCAATGTTTTGTTAACAATTAAAACTTTCCAAAGGAGTGAACAATAGAGCTATACAAAAATAGAAACAGACTTTGCTCTGAGTAAACATAAGAAAAAAAAAATTAAAACAATTGCAACAGAAAAATCTGTGTAAAAATTATACAAACAAACGCTAACATACGAGAGCAGAAAATAAAACAACATGAAACATGAACGAGGGGATAATAAATAAATCTTTGTGACATTGCATCTCGGCTGTGCACAACCAACTCCGTCATAGATTCAAGGGAACATGTCGAGTTGGAGTTCCTTTTGTACAATATTGTAACCGAATTTATAAATCTTTCCTCTCTTCTGTGTTGCACGCTTTATGCAATGCTAATCATTAATTTGCCAGCCTTGGAGCTTAAAGCAAACTTTCATATAAAAAAATAAGAAAAATTCAATCTTCAACAAGCTTCAAGGAGCATAACAAGTTGGCACAACAAAAGGATCGAAAATGACACACAATTCTCTGTGCCAAGGAAGAAATTTGTAACATTTACATTCGAAATGAAGCTTTGTGTTCTGTTTTCATATTTTTTTTTTTGCTTAGGTACATCACAAGGATAGACAGAAAATTTAAGTTGGCAGCCTGTTTGTTGGAAAAAGGATATCATCTGCACCACATATACGAATTCTTACTTGCCCTAAATTCACTGATTAGATTTTGGCTGCTGATTTATTTGAAGAAGTATAAATATACAAAAAATAAGACGAGAATTTTGGGTTCGTTCATTATCCTGGATGTTGATTTTGGAAGCTCACAAGAAAGTAACAATATTGTTGTTCAACTTTGACTAGACGGACTCTTTTCTTTTGAAATTTGTTTCAAATATTTCCAACACGTAGCTCGAGTCTTCATGAGACTGTTTTCACATCAAAAGGCATAACCTCATCTTCTATTGTCTTACAGTATTTCCTTAAACTCGTCTTTCAATGGTTGTGGTGGCGTTCAGATTCTTGGTCTAGACTAGACTATCCTTTGTGTTCTCTGTAGTCGAGACTTTGCTTGAACTTTATGGTGTTCCCTACAAGTGAACCATAATATTTTCTTCATTTTCTCCATTTTATTGGTATATCCGGTTTTAGGGAAGCCATTTGTATGCTCTCAACGGAAACAACATCGTCGAATAATTTTTTTCTTCTGTTTTAGCTCTTTTTGTTGCCCTATGGTCTTTTTATGTGTGGTTTTGTGTACAGAGGCGTATGCTTGTTTGTATTTCAATATTTTTGCAAGGTTTCCAAAGCCGGCGGGATAAAAAAGCAGTTTACTCGCTTGAACTATTGTTTAAAAGGTTGTTTGCCAAACACCAAAGTGAAACAATAAGAAAGCGCGAAGCAAAGTTGCAGAACAACTTGATCATATCAAATTCGAATTTCACAAGCTCGGGAAGTTTTAACAAACCTACTGTGTGTTAGTGTTATTGTGTGTGTTATTAAACTAATTAAAGTTCACCAATGTTAGAAACGTTCAAGGAAATACTGAGCAGACGGCGAATGTCAAAAGGACCTTCAAAATCGAGTTAATTAATATGTACCGAATGCAGTACAACACTGAAGAAATTCACCTATCTTTTTGTCAAAATATGTGAGGGCGCTTATGTTCCCTAGACAAAAACAGTCCCTATTGACACACCTTTTGCAGTTTTTGTTTCAAAAAGAGGCCAACTTTGGATGGATAGAATCCAGAGGAAACCACAGAAGAATGAAATAAATACCAACGGATCCAAATAACAACACACCGGAGAACTCGCAGACGCCCACGGCAAATCCATTGGAGTTATCATAACATGCAGCATTCACCGCAACTGGGACATCGTAAGTAGCTGCTGTATGATGGTACTCATGATGATTTGACTCAACTGCAGTTGGAGGAGATATGTGAAGTTGGCGTTGCTGTTGTTATAGTCCTTTTATGATTATTTAGGTATACCCTCACAGGACCAATGTTATTATTTCTTTGGTTTACAACTTCTCCAAGTTTAAGCGACTTCTGAGTTTTCTTATGTCATTTCCGGCGGCTGTATTTCTTTGGTAAAAGTTGCTTGATTTTGGGGATAGAACAGAGTTGATTTTATAAATCCAAGTTAAATATAAGATTTTTTTTTAAACGCGACAACTTTTTTGGCAACTTTTGTAAATATGCTTCAACTTTGCACTTTAAGAATGTTTCTTCTCCAAAACCGCAATCATTCCACTGTGGTTATTTGAACTGCCAAGCCTCCGTACAGTATAACAACGCTTTCAACAGACTAAATAAACTCTTACCCATAATTTCAAACAAAACTAAACACGTATTTTAGGTGAACTTTATGCCAACCTCTATATAACCGACATGGCAACAACTATAAACCATGTTATATGACAATAGTAAAACTTTTGTAATTTTGTTCGTATCTTTACAGGAACACTTTCTTCCTTTTCCTTATGACTTATGCTGTTTAAAGTTACACCACACACCCTCCTTTTCCTCTTTAGAGAGATCGTCGCTAGGTAAGTCTGCAACCCCTTCATGTATGTGTTTTTATGAGTTTTTGAGAAGTGAAAGGATAGAAAACACTTACCATTATCCATTGAAGCAAGTTTCAAAAACAAAAACAAGAAAAAAGAAGCTACAAACGTGCTTTTATGCGGGACAAATGTATCTCGTTCAGTCTTACAATTCTTTGGCATGTTAAATGGGTTTGTATTGTGGTTGAAAAGCGATGGTAGTGGTCTTATACGCCATCTTCAATTCATGTTGATGAGGATGACGACGATGGTAAGGACGAAGAACACAAACGATGATCACTTCCTTAGACAGGTTTTTCTTCATTCTTATGCAGTTGTTTGAAAAGTTCTACCCTCATGCGAGTTTTTCGTTTTATTTATTTTTATTTTGTTTATTTTACAGAAATAGTACTTCGTGAACTCCGTGCTGCTACAAAACTTCCTTGGAACTTTATTTTGAGGTAGTGGAGGGAGTTAGGTGATTGAAATCACCCTTTTGTTAAACTGTTACATGTTTATTGGACATGTTACAATGAATTAGTAATTAGACATCTATTTAAACAAATAGAAGAACAGATATACACACATTCATGTAGTGAGTGGTTTGCAGTGAGATCCATCTACTGAGACTTGACGTATATTTGAGGAACAAATCAATGCAACTGGCACAACATGAATATTTCCCATAATTTACTTGGAAACACAACAATGACTAACATTGCGTGTGATGTTTGAATATTTCATCAGGAAGATGTAGATTGCAAGAACAATACACTTGTGCGGCGGCGGCGGTAGTCGTAATATCGATTATGGTCTAGAAATTGAGAGATAGCCGGGTATATTGTTTGCTCTAGAATCAAGGATTTTGAATCGAGGAACATTTAAATGACATCGTTGAATTCGTGAAGTGTAGATTGATAAATTTCCATCCACCGACTTGTGATTTCATACTAATTTGGATTAATCAGTACTTTGTTAGTTTTACAAAGCTTACATTTTACATAAATCATTTTAAGGTTGAAAATGTGATTAATTTAAATTATTGAATTATCCGACCAAAAATTGTGCCCGATTGTTTATTTAAAAGACAAAAGAGAAGGTAAATATGTAAAATGTAATATTCAATCAACAAAAGCTATTCATGTAAAAGTAAAACATTGCAAATTAAAAACAAGCGTACCCTGAAGATGAAATTAAGTGTGTTTGTGTGAAGTGAATGCATATTTATTCAGCAATTAAATAACTGATTTCTGTTTTTGCACATTAAGCGAAAAGTAAACAGTGAATGAACATTAAAAAAATAGGAAAATGAAAGCTCTTTTTTGGGATTGCATATTGGAATTTTGGTCTAAATCTGCCGAGAAAAACTTGAGTTCAAAAATAGTAGAATCAATGAAGCTGTTCTTAGAAAGTCCTGAGAAACAGTTGTAGTGTCCGTAGCTTAGTGGTTAGGTGCGTTGGCTGCTAAGCAAAACGTCGTGGGTTCGAATCCTGCTCGGCCCAAGGTTCTTATTTCATCTTTCACGGACACTGCCTCTTGCGAAGAACTGACAAAACTTCCAAGAGTATCATCTGTCATGAAAAAGTGCTTCTCACTTTGCCGTTCGGAATCGGCGTAAAATTGTAGGTCCCCTCAATTCTTCACACGCACCTAGAGAATTGTTGATGAGAGTAAGCCACTTAGGCCTTGGCTCTTCAAGAGCTGTCGCGCCACTCAATTTATTTATTTTATTTGAGAAACAGTTCGAATTTGGATGGCTATTTTTTCAAGTTTTTGTTTTTTTTTGTGTACTATTTAAAATCAGGAAAATTTCATTTGGGTTAAATACATATTTTATGTTTCAATGTTTAAACAATTTTGATATTGATGACCAACGGGCGGTGTGCTAGATAAATAGAGTGTGTAGGTTGAATTGAGACAAGAAAAAAATCATATGAAAGGGGTTCGATTGTCCCCCGTTTAACCTCATTTTTTTTCACTAACAAACGCCAACAATAATTCTCAGTCAGATCCAGAAGACTGTATGCTAAAATGTTTCCGCCCCTTCCGGCTAAACATTAACTCCACTACGACCCACCCAAGTAACAATTTATCTTGTATAAGGTCCGATTCCTGAATATTCAGAAGCAATAGCTTCTATAGTGTTATTTTAAGACTTATTTAAGCGTGTCTTACACGATATGGATTTTCCATATGGACTGTCACTTCTTATTTCCAAATGTATTTTCATATGTATGTCAAATTGAATTTTGTTTGTGAAATCAGATAAGCATTTAGACGATTTGGATTTTTCGTTTGTAGTTTCAAAACATTTTTTTTCGTTCAAAGTACCTAAATGTAACAATTTTTTTTTTTTATGAAAAAAAACACAAAATAACATTAAATCCCTTCTTTTTCGCGCTTCCATGATTTATACAAACTTTGTTTGTCGTTTGAAAAATTCGATTTCGTTTGTATACAGATGAAATTTAGAAACAGTTCTAAATGAAAAAATTCCATATGGAATTTCCATCTGTAATTTCCATATGGATTTTTAATACGTTTACACGATTTGTATAATATTCCATATGGAAATGGTGACAGTCCATATGGAAAATCCATATCGTGTAAAGCACGCTTTAAGGATGATTGTTTTTATTTTACTTGAATAAGACCTTTTGTAATTTACTTATAACAGTCTGCAATTCGATAACACAGATAAGGCCCCCTTGTGCAAATTATAATAAACTGCTTGCACGAGATTGATTTACCGAAATCACATAACGCCTCGCCTTGCTTCCTCGTGAAAGCGCATTTGATAACTCAAATAAGGCCTCCTTGTGCAAATTATAACAAACTGCTTGCGCAAGATTGATTTACCGAAATTACATAAGGCCTTCTCGTGAAAGCGCATTTAAAATAGCTAGTATAAGACTTTATTTTTGTTTACTTACAACAGTTTGCAATTTGATAACTCAGATAAGACCTCCTTGTGCAAATTATATAGTTATAGCTCTCTTAAGAAGGTTGACACTTTAAGGAATATAGGACTGCCCAGTTCAAAACCCATGGTTTTGTGTCTTCTTTTTTATTGAAAACTATTATTCCATCGTTATTTGAATGTTGGTGTATCGTTATAACCTGAGCTTGTACTGTAATTAATCTGTATTTTTTTTTTTTTGAGAAGCTCTTACAATAAAACGATATATTCCCTTAAATAACAAACTTTTTTCCTACGTTGTTCAAAGATCTTATTCATACTACTATGCGTATACGACACATATTTTAATTCAGTTTTAATGCTTCCAACTTAACAAAAAGCTTTGTTCATCATTAATCTGAACACAATCATTTTAGTTCATTAAATTTTATTCATTAATATGTAATAATTGTTTCATAACTCTTAAAGTTTGACATGAAACAACTAGTTTTAAAATGTGCTATCCCTTATGTACAAGTAACTTTAGCACAATGGATGAATGGTCGACTGACACGCGGAGGGTCCCAAGGTCAAATCTGGTAGGAGTCTGTAATGTTCTTTCACATATTCTGTATAATCGAATAACTTCCGCAAGACTTTACATTAACCCTTTTGAGAAAACATATGAGAAACTATTGCTTGTTTAAATAAATTAATAAATTGATGTTATTTATTTATATACCCTTTGAGAAGCTATTGCTTCTTTAAATTAATTGTTATAAGACCTTGTAGAGATTTCATCCGAGAAAAGCTATTACTTCTATAAATAAATTGATATAAGGCCTTTGTCATAATTGATTTAAGGAAACAATGGCTTGCATAAACTTGCGCCAAACGTATTTGTGTAAGGTTTTATACAAGCAAGATTCAAATCAAGAAATAGCTTCGCTTAAGCCTTATAGAAGTTAAATTGTTACTTGGGCATACCTCGTTTGTTTATAGAAAAAAATTAATTATTGAACTAAAAACTTAGGTACGACTTAGATTATTTTTTTCGGACTGAAAATTCTGAGTAAGTAATATGGCGTAGGCCTTTCGTTTGTGGCATTACTCGATTTTTTTATAATCGTTAAAAAAATCGGTTGCAATAAACTTTATGCACTTTTTAGATCTCTCAATTTCAAGCTCTGATATTTTGTAATGCAAGGCGGGATAAATCAGATACAAGTAAAAGAATTGAAAGACCTCCTTTTTATGTTAGGCCATCGCTGAAATTAGAATAAACTGCATTACAATATATGTTGTCAATGTGATCAATCATCGTGGTCTACAAGCAGTCCGCACCTCAATTAATAACTTCTACTACCTATCCCGATAGTGAGTCGATCGATGTCATTCGGATTTCAAGCATAAAGGCTTTTGGCCTGATTAACGCCATCGCTCCAACGCAAATTTGCTGCTGCGTTGCTTCCAAGCATGAATTACACACCGTAATATACCTACTATGCGATTCAATTCCTTTTCGCTTTTCCAGCTGTTTCGGTTTCCAGCTCACGCAACGCAGGTCTAATTTTTTCTCCTTAGCGTAGATCTTTTAAAGCTTAATGATTGCATCGGCCTTTGGTGCTTTTTGCTAAGATATTACGCCACCCAGGTTTTTCGCTGCCTGCACCCCAAATAGATGAATGTTTCCTTCCAATCATTTCAGTGTCGATGTCCATAAGCCAAGGATTGCTTTCTCTAGATGAGGCAGATCAGTCAACTGTCGGAGTCCCTTAAAATAAAGGCTGATTTTATAAAGCAATCGGTATTACGTTGTCCATGGTCGGCCCTATGTTTAATCAGTTTGCTTTATCGAATCACCAAATAGGACTCCCCCCCCCCACCCCCCCCCCCCCTCCTTAGTTTTTTAAGTGTTCTAGGCTTTGCTTTTGATTTATAGCTGTAAAGTCGAGTTGTTTTCAAATTTCAGATCTTAAGGCTGACTCAAAGTTTGCGTTTTTACGAAAATGTTGATACCTTATTGAAATTTTCTCCACTTTTCAGCATTTTTAATTAAATGAATGGTTACATACACTATATCTTGCATCTCTCGTATCATGCATCTACCGCTCTTAAGTTGTGTATAACTGATATTGAAGAACCTTAATTTCCATCAGTGAGTACTCCCGAATTCACTTAAAGTCTCAAAAAAATGTATTTTACTGACAACGGATGGTCTTTTATTCGGTTGCTTACATTTATGCTCATGAATGAAATTATTTTTTTAGATATTATCTGTAAAAACCGTAACAAAATTTTTATAACATCGATTTCTTTAAGAATGAATCTATTTTTGAGGTACATATTTCATATTTCAATTTAAATTTTTATTCGTGAATTTTAACCGCATGTTTTTGTTTTTTAATGTTTTTTATGAGTTATAACATTTCGGAGATGTTTTACATTTATATACTTTGATAAAATAAGTTTAAACGAATAAAGGGCTAACTATAATGAGCGGAAGCAAACAGAAGCTGTCAAATTTTCGTCCGTTAAAAGCGAAAGGGAGCGCAGTGCACGTCCGTAAGCAAAACTAAACGAAAATTGTCGAAACGGAGCAATCCGCTATTTAGGGCACACTATACGAATTCCTTGTATTCGCTTAGTTACGGACGGCTCCGTCCGCTCCGTTCCTTTCATTATAGTAAGCCCTTAAGATTTACAAAAAGCAATGCATATGCGCAATTCATTGTTTTTTCTTTTTTTCTCATTCGTTTGGTGCTATCGGTTTCAGTTGGTTACGAAAATGCTCTTGCTCGTTTTAGTTTTCATTTTATTCAAAATTTTGAAAAGAATTTTTTTTAAACAACTTATTTTCAGGTTATTAAGTTTTCTTTTTTTCCTAATATTCAATTTCCTTAATTTTAGATAAGAAAAAAACATTTTTTCTACAAAATTTTGACTTTGAAATTTAATTTTCGAAAACAATTCATACGAACAACTTAATTTAAACTTTGGCTTTTTCTAATGCCACAGGTTGCATGACTGTATTACCTTTACACCTTTTAACATTTTTTTTTTTTTCAGAAAATTGCCTTCCCGGCTGAAGGGGGAGTAGACCCCCTTCTATACGATTTTGTCCTGGTCTCGACCCAAACTACACGTTTTTCGGCACAACATTCGTGTATATATGCATATAAAAACATATTCCTACATTACAAATATATTTTTTCACTAGACTTCCCTTGGACGGACACTTCTCTTGGGCGGACAAAAAAATTCGCACCGTGGCTGTCCGGCCAAGAGAAGTTTCACTGTATTCAAAAAACAAATATTGTAAACAACATTGGCATTTCATTGCAGGAACATCATCTGTCACCAACAGCATGGTTTTCATGCAGAAACGTTCTATTGTCACAAATCTTCTAGCTTTTATAAATCAATGTGTTAGCACTTTGGAATGTGGTCAGGAAATCGATTGCGTCTATACTGATTTTTCGAAAGCCTTCGACCAACTCTCCCACGCCATCATAAAATTCAAACTAAATGCATATGGCTTCCCCCCATTTTTCATCACTTGGATATCCTCTTATCTCGAGAATAGGTCTTACCAAGTAAAATTCCAGGCATTCTATTCCCGTCAAAGTCCAACTTTTTGGCTAATTCGGGAGTTTTTTTTTTTGTTTTTTTTTATTTTTTTTTTTATTTTTTTTTATTTTTTTTTTATTAATTTATTTTTTTTTTTAATTTTTTATTTTTATTTTTTTTTTATATATTTCTATTTTATTATTTTTTATTATTTTATTTATATTTTTTTTTTCATATTTTTTTTTTATTTTTTTTTTTTTTTGATTTTTTTTTATTTTTTATTTTTTTATTTTTTACATTAATTTTTTTTTTTTTTTATTTTTTTTTTTTTTTATTTTTTTTATTTTTTATTTTATTTTTTTTTCTATTTATTATTTATTTTTTATTTTTTTTTTATTATTTTTTATTTTTATTTATTTTTTTATTTTTTTATTTATAATTTTTTTTTTTTATTCTATTTTTTTCTTACTTTTTTTATTTTATTTTTTTTTTATTTTTATTTTTAATTTTTTTTTTTTATATTTTTTTATATTTTTTTTTTTTTTTTATTAATTTTTTTTTATTATATTTTTTTATAATATTTTTTTTATTTTCTATTCTTTTTATTTAATTTTATCAATTAAAGTGACATACAACAAAAAAAAATCAAGAAAACTATTAAAAAAAAAATAATCATATCACAATTAGAAAAGATGCACACCAATTATCAATACAAATCTACAATCACATACAAAACCTCAAAACCCAAAAAAAAAAAAAAACAAACACAAACAAAAACAAAAAAACAAAATAACATAGAAAAAAAAATCAAGAATTATCTAACAAAAAAAAAAACACACAAAATAACCAAAACATAATAAAAACCAAATAAACAAAAAAAACAACAATAAAAAAACCCAAAAAAAAAATCAACAAAAAAGGACACACAAACACCATCAAATAAAATAAAAAAAACAAAAAAAAAACATTCCAACCAAATACAAAAAAAAAAAAAAAAAAAAAAAAAAACAAAAAAAAAAAAAAAATAACAAAAAAAAAAAAAAAATAAACAAAAAAAAAAAAAAAAAAACAAAACAAAAAAAAAAAAACAAAAAACAAAAAAAAAAAAAAAAAAAAAAGAAAAAACCCCAGCAGGGTCGCCCTACAAGGCCCACTCCTCTACTTTTTAATTTAGCTATAAATGATGCCCCTTATGTGTACGTAATAGCAAAATTCTCATCTTCGCAGATGATATGAAGATTTACAAAAACATCTCTTCTAGTAATGACCACATTCTTCTACAAGATGACATTAATATTTTGCATTGTGGTGTGAGAAAAATAGTTTAAAACCTGTAATCTGCTAGAGTATAAATTGTGCAAACATATGAGCCTTTCTTCAAGGAAGCGTGCGCACCGTCTTCATTTGACTAGTACGCTATCTCACAGCAGACGTTCTAAGAAACCCGTGTAACTTCTACGTAGAAGAAGATCGGTTGAAGAGCGTTGTCATACTTACCCCTAAGTTACCATTCAGTATATTTTTTTCTGTGCACATTTACATACATCGTGTAATAAAGACAACTCTCGCTATGGCTTTGGATGTTATAAAGCGTTTTGGGTCAAAGGGAGTTCCGCGCGAGCCAAATATAACCCGCGCTTTTTTATTATTGCTATTGTTCAGTCCTCACTTTGAATACGCTTCCCAAAGTGGTTGGTCCCTCTCGCATGTAACAATATTTCATACTTGAGATGGGCTAGTAAGTGCGTTCGCAACGCGCAATTTTACTCTGTTTTGCGCCTGAAGGGTAATTTCCTATGGCGTGGCATTTTCCTTTGAATGTCCCCTCTTATGGAAAACCTGACGTTTATCTAACTCTCCAAATGGAAACATTGTCCAGTAGTAGACGAAATAAACAATGGACATGGTGATTCTTCCATCAAGTTTTTACTGGTGTATCCAGATTGCACCTGAAATTGCTTGGCGCTATATCTTTCAACCATCGGGGTGGCGGTTATAATTTGTCGTAGGAAGCACTTGGTAACATGAACCAAAACCATCGTACAACCAACTATGGTTTCTATGTAGCCCTTGACACTATGAGTAGGCTTTTCAAACTGCAACTCAGACTTATTTGATTTAAATATAAGTAACGATAAATTGAAAGTCCTTTGCTCAAGACCATGTGTATACACTT
>CAKKXW010000004.1:18395593-18412600 GCA_920937365.1 Sphaerophoria rueppellii | reverse complement strand
ATTTAAACAAATAGAAGAACAGATATACACACATTCATGTAGTGAGTGGTTTGCAGTGAGATCCATCTACTGAGACTTGACGTATATTTGAGGAACAAATCAATGCAACTGGCACAACATGAATTTTTCCCATAATTTACTTGGAAACACAACAATGACTAACATTGCGTGTGATGTTTGAATATTTTATCAAGAAGATGTAGATTGCAAGAACAATACACTTGAGCGGCGGCGGTAGTCATAATATCGATTATGGTCTAGAAATTGAGAGATAGCCGAGTATATTGTTTGCTCTAGAATCAAGGATTTTGAATCGAGCAACATTTAAATGACATCGTTGAATTCGTGAAGTGTAGATTGATAAATTTCCATGCACCGACTTGTGATTTCATACTAATTTTGGATTCATCAGTACTTTGTTAGTTTTACAAAGCTTACATTTTACATAAATCATTTTAAGGTTGAAAATGTGATTCATTTAAATTATTGAATTATCCGACCAAAAATTGTGCCCGATTGTTTATTTAAAACACAAAAGAGAAGGTAAATATGTAAAATATAATGTTCAATCAACAAAAAGCTATTCATGTATAAGTTAAACATTGCAAAATCAAAACAAGCGTACCCTGAAGATGAAATTAACTGTGTTTGTGTGAAGTGAATGCATATTTATTCAGCAATTAAATAACTGATTTCTGTTTTTGCACATTAAGCGAAAAGCAAACAGTGAATGAACATTTAATGATGAACATTTAAAAAATAGGAAAATAAAAGCTCTTTTTTGGGATTTTATATTGGAATTTTGGTCTAAGTCTGGCGAGAAAAACTTGAGTTCAAAAATAGTAGAATCAATGAAGCTGTTTTCAGAAAGTCCTGAGAAACAGCTCGAATTTGGATGGCTATTTTTTCAAGTCTTTGTTTTTTTTTTGTCTATTTAAAATCAGGAAAATTTCATTTGGGTTAAATACATATTTATATGTTTCATGTTTAAACAATTTTTATATTGATGACCAACGGGTGGTGTGCTAGATAAACGGAGTGTGTAGGTTGAATTGAGACAAGAAAAAAATCATATAGAAAGGGGGTTCGATTGTCCCCCGTTTAACCTCATTTTTTTCACTACCAAACGCCAAAAATAATTCTCAGTCAGATCCAGAAAACTGTATGCTAAAATGTTTCCGCCCCTTCCGGCTAAACATTGACTCCACAACGACCCACCCAAGTAACAATTTATCTTGTATAAGGTCCGATTCCTGAATATTCAGAAGCAATAGCTTCTATAGTGTTATTTTAAAACTTATTTAAGCGTGTCTTACACGATATGGATTTTCCATATGGACTGTCACTTCTTATTTCCTAATGTATTTTCATATGTATGTCAAATTGAATTTTGTTTGTGAAATCAGATAAGCATGTAGACGATTTGGATTTTTCGTTTGTAGTTTCAAAACATTTTTTTTCGTTCAAAGTACCTAAATGTAACAATTTTTTTTTTGTATGAAAAAAAAAACACAAAATAACATTAAATCCCTTCTTTTTCACGCTCCCATGTTTTATATTAACTTTGTTTGTCGTTTGAAAAATTCGATTTCGTTTGTATACAGATGAAATTTAGAAACAGTTCTAAATGAAAAAATTCCATATGGAATTTCCATCTGTAATTTCCATATGGATTTTTAATACGTTTACACGATTTGTATAATATTCCATATGGAAATGGTGACAGTCCATATGGAAAATCCATATCGTGTAAAGCACGCTTTAAGGATGATTGTTTTTATTTTACTTGAATAAGACCTTTTGAAATTTACTTATAACAGTCTGCAATTCGATAACACAGATAAGGCCCCCTTGTGCAAATTATAATAAACTGCTTGCACGAGATTGATTTACCGAAATCACATAACGCCTCGCCTTGCTTCCTCGTGAAAGCGCATTTGATAACTCAAATAAGGCCTCCTTGTGCAAATTATAACAAACTGCTTGCGCAAGATTGATTTACCGAAATTACATAAGGCCTTCTCGTGAAAGTGCATTTAAAATAGCTAGTATAAGACTTTATTTTTGTTTACTTACAACAGTTTGCAATTTGATAACTCAGATAAGACCTCCTTGTGCAAATTATATAGTTATAGCTCTCTTAAGAAGGTTGACACTTTAAGGAATATAGGACTGCCCCAGTTCAAAACCCATGGTTTTTGTGTCTTCTTTTTTATTGAAAACTATTATTCCATCGTTATTTGAATGTTGGTGTATCGTTATAACCTGAGCTTGTACTGTAATTAATCTGTATTTTTTTTTTTTTTTGAGAAGCTCTTACAATAAAACGATATATTCCCTTAAATAACAAACTTTTTTCCTACGTTGTTCAAAGATCTTATTCATACTACTATGCGTATACGACACATATTTTAATTCAGTTTTAATGCTTCCAACTTAACAAAAAGCTTTGTTCATAATTAATCTGAACACAATCATTTTAGTTCATTAAATTTTATTCATTAATATGTAATAATTGTTTCATAACTCTTAAAGTTTGACATGAAACAACTAGTTTTAAATTTGCTATCCCTTATGTACATTTAACTTTAGCACAATGGATGAATGGTCGACTGACACGCGGAGGGTCCCAAGGTCAAATCCAGTAGGAAGTCTGTAATGTTTCTTTCACATATTCTGTATAATCGAGATACGCTCAACATCTTACAATTTTCAGGAAGCAGAAAAACAAAATAGTCGGATACAAAAAAATAGGAAAAAAAACAAAAATAAATTCATAAAGTTAATTTTTCTTTGTTTCTTCGAATAACTTCCGTAAGACTTTACATTAACCTTTTTGAGAAAACATTTGAGAAACTATTGCTTGTTTAAATAAATTAATAAATTGATGTTATTTATTTATATACCCTTTAAGAAGCTATTGCTTCTTTAAATTAATTGTTATAAGACCTTGTAGAGATTTCATCCGAGAAGCTATTACTTCTATAAATAAATTGATATAAGGCCTTGTCATAATTGATTTAAGGAAACAATGACTTGCATAACTTGCGCCAAACGTATTTGTGTAAGGTTTTATACAAGCAAGATTCAAATCAAGAAATAGCTTCGCTTAAGCCTTATAGAAGTTAAATTGTTACTTGGGCATACCTCGTTTGTTTATAGAAAAAAATTAATTATTGAACTAAAACTTAGGTACGACTTAGATTATTATTTATTTCGGACTGAAAATTCTGAGTAAGTAATATGGCGTAGGCCTGGCATTACTCGATTTTTTTATAATCTTTAAAAAAATCGGTTGCAATAAACTTTTTGCACTTTTTAGATCTCTTGATTTCAAGCTCTGATATTTGTAATGCAAGACGGGTAAATCAGACCTACTTTTTCATGTTAGGCCATCGCGGAAATTAGAATAAACCTACATCTACAATATATTTTTGTCATTGTGATCATCATTTAATAACTTTTACTACCTATCCCGATAATGAATCAATCGATGTCATTCGGATTTCAAGCTCAAAGGCTTTTGGCCTGATTAACGCCATTGCTCCAACGCATTTTTGCTGTTGCGTTGCTTCCAAGCATGAATTATACCCGTAAAATACCTACTATGCGATTCAATTCCTTTTCGCTGTTCCAGCTGTGTCGGTTTCCAGCTCATCGAAACGCAGGTCTAATTTTTTCTCTTAGCGGTAGATCTTTTAAAGCTTATGATTGCATCGGCCTTTGGTACTTTTTGCTAAGATATTACGTCGCCCCAGATTTTTCGCTGCCTGCACCCCAAATAGATGAATGGTTCCTTCCAATAATTTCAATGTCGATGTCCATAAGCCACGGATTGCTTTCTCTAGAGGAGGCAAGTCAGTCAACTGTTGGAGTCCTTCAAAAATGAAGGCTGATTTTAAAAGCAATCGGTATACGGTTTTCATGGTCGGCCCCTTTGTTTATTCAGTTTGCTTATCGAATCCCAAATAGACTCATAGTTTTTTAAAGTTCTAGGCTTGCTATGATTTATAGCTGTAAAGCCGATTGTTTTCAAAAATTCGATCTAAGGCTCAAAGTTTGCGTTTTTACCGAAAATGTTGATACTTTATTGAAATTTTCCAATTTTTCAGCATTTGAAATTAAAATTAAGGTACATACATATATCTTGCTTCTCTCGTATCAGGCATCTACCGCTTAAAGTTTGTTATAATGATATTGAAGAACCTTAATTTCATCAGTGAGCTCCAAATTCATTAAAGTTCAAATACAAATTAATTCAACATCTAAGGGAAATATGTAACTATTTTAGAGACAACGGTAGTCTTAAAATAAATAATTTTAATGTTAAAAATGCTAGTTTTCTAAAATTGAAATCACTGATGGTTTGATTATGGTATCCTCCTGACTCTATCAGTCATTTGATTGATGGCTCAAATGAACTGTTAAGAAAAATAACATGAAAAACAAAAGTTATATTTCTCTAATTTTCCACTAAACCAGATTTAATTTGTTGCTTAATTTATCTAAGCGTATGAATTGCATTTTGTTGTTATATTATTTCAAATTTCAAAGTTCCAATGTAGTAACAATTTATTCAGTTGGTCGGAAACCACAACACTGATATAGGACGTTTAACAACTAACAAATTTTTAAGTTTCTGAATCGCTGAACTGCGCTTGTTATTTTTTGTTTTAGAATTAAATTAACTAAGAAAAAATTTGAGTTTTTGATTAAAATTAAACAGCATTTTAAAACAAAGTGAAAACTGATAATATAGTAGAAATATAGCACGTATACGCCACCGTGACCCCATGTAAAATAAAATGTAGGTATGTCTTTCTCAAAATATTTTTGTCGGTGTTTCAAAATAAATTTAAGCTGTTTTTCGACACTTTAAGGTTAGCATACACTTACATGGGCACATAGAATCTCTCTGTCTTGATGATAATTTTTTATACGTTTGTATTCCGAACACCGATCTCTTGATGTGTTTTGTTATCTCATGTCTGCGTCTATTCTTCTTCTTTTTTCTCACTTTAACTCTCACACCACATCTCGTTCTGCGAATTTCTTCTTCCATTTCAAAGATGTCCTTCTAAATTGTAGAAATGTGTCGGTGTTGGTCGCATTGTCGTTGTCGGTCGTTGTCAACCGTTAGGTAAGTAGACCTGATTAATGGCCACCTCGTTTAACATTGCATTTATCTTCCTGTTCCTAGTTCAATGGTTGAATTTCAACCGAACTCGACTAGAACCAGTCTAAAGGTGGTAACCTTTTGCAAATGTTTTTCCGAGTAATTGGAAGAGATACATATCTTCTGTACATCCTTGCCCCAACAACAACCCTTTTAACTAGACGTGTACAACCAGAATGCTACCTTTTAAGCTGTTCTCTATGTTCTAGGGATGTTTTCCGAATGGCGAACGTTCCCAAAACCAAAGAAACTTTAACTAAATTCCAATTTCATATCTGTGCGTTATCAATCTATATTTTCGTGGTTTGCATTGTTGTTCATGTGTTTTTGGAAGGGTTTGCATTTGGTCTTGTGCTTGTTTGGCTTAGTTTTGGTGGGTAGGACAGCTATTTGGCAGTCACGTTTTGGCGAGGTTTGAGTTAAAAGATGAAACCGTTGGATATAAACTCTAGAACGTAGGTAGGTTTCTCTTTATGCTTTATTACTGGTGTACAGTACAAATGTTTTATTAATGTTGCCCTGCGCCATGTGTAAACGTTGATTCGTACACATATTTTGTGAGTAAGGGTTTAAATTAAAGTGTGTTTAGCAAGGGCTAGATAAAACTTAGTCTAATATTTTATTTTCAAATAGAGACTACCGAAGTTTGACAGTAGATAGTGTTCATGTTATTGAAGCTACATTTGGCTATTTTTTTGTTTTTTGAAAAAACACCGTTCAAGTATATAACACGTCAGCTACAGCTTTTGTCTGTCAAATAATTCTAAGGCATTCGTCAGCGGCTTATGGTGGTTAAGATCATACAACTTCTAAGACTTTCGTTCTGCACACAAGAAGAAGAAAGCATAAACAACGTTTTGTATGCAACTACAGATCGTCCTGGATGATAACAATGAACTCAATGCCACAACGTCAACTATGCTCACTATCCAATTATTTGCGTAAGCCTTCAATATTCAAAATCAAAATAGGGGCAAATTGAAATCACACTCAATAAAGACAAAAAATTCTAACAAGCTTCAAAATACTCTTTTTCATGTTTGATGTTCAATAAATTCCCAGACTTCATGTCTGAGCATTTATTTGTAGTGTTTTTCCAATATTCCCAAGTTGAACCGTTAAGCCCCTTTTGTTTGACATACTGTCTGCTAGCTTTCAGCTTATAAAACTTACAAAACACACAAAATAATTTACCCATTGTCTGGGTTGCTGTTGGGTATAGAGATGATGCAATTCACGATAGACACGGCAATAACAAACGAATGAACCATGGCTTATAGCTAGCTAAGGTAGCCGACATCTTGCATATGTATGCATCCTGCATACATCCTGCTGCGTTGCATTTCTGTGTTTGTAAGTTTTTGCTTTTCACGTTGTCGACGCTCCGTTCTACGGAAATTGTTAGTTTAACGCGCTTCGAGCTTCAGCCATTTTACCCTTCGAGTGGGTTTGTTCTGTTCGTTTTGCATTTTGGCTTACTCAATTTTGTGGTTGCCTTTTGGTCGGTTCGACGATCCTTTGTGCTCCCTCTTCATTTGCGGGAGTTGTTGCGATGGAGAATAGATTTTGCATCCAACAGTAAAGCTCTTATATGGAGGTACCTTGATAGAACCGCCTGCCGCCACCTTTTTATCTATTGAATTAGGAGAACCTCGCTCTTTAAGTTAACGCTTTGCGAAAAACCGGGGACGAATAACTATTGCATCTTTGGCAGAAGCAATGCATGGTGCGGAGCAAACGGCTGCGGTACTGGCAGTGGCGAATGGTTGTGGTATTTACTTTAGAAACAGACTAAAAGCCTGAATAACTACGACGCAACGCGCCATCGACTCTACGACAACTACAACGGCGATATAATGGCAGCCGAGCAGCAGAACAGTGTAGGCACTAGGCGTTTCAGACTCCCGACTCAATTTCGTTTGATTTATTTTTGGGGTTTTGTGTTTGGAATTTGTTATTTTTGCAAAGAACCTTCCACTAGCTGCGAGGGATAGGCGTCCTATCAACGTTTTAGGATCATTAATTTTTCTTTTTGTGAATTTTTTTATTTTCAATTTTATTATTTTTTCGTTTAAAGCCTCTTGTCTCTGGAGAGATCCTATGTGAGGATAGAATATATTTTGCATTTTTTCCCTCGGTAGTTTTGTGTGGTTAACCCAACAACTATCTACCCTTGAATAATACTCTGCTATCTGTGAAGTTTTTGTTCTCTCGATTTCGTTTGGGCTTGTTCTCTTTATTTGAATTTTATGAGCTTTGGGAACAACTACAGTCCGAATGAGCCGACAGCAACGTCACAAACACAAACAATAACCTTATCAACACAAACAACAAACGATGGGCCTTCAATAAAAACGGCTATTGCGATGATTTGAAGTGCAAAAGTTTCGGCCATTTCAAAATTGGGCGGTCCATAAGGCGGAATATTATACGTGTACTCTTTTTTTTTGACTTTGCGAGCACAACATTTGTACGGAATGTCCTTTTCCACTTTCTGTTTTTTTTGCGCTTGCAATTTTTGGCATGCCTTTGTTGTGTGGTGATTCTCCTTTTTTGTTTGATTCCATGAATTCATTTGGATTGTACTCGGAAGAGGAACTTGCTTTTATTTTTGTTTCCTGGTTGTGTTGTTCTTGTTATGTTGATTTGCTGGTCTTTTGTTCGGTTTTGATATTTCAGTTGTAGCCGAAATCTAACTTTTGGACATGATGTTTGGAATTCTTTCTTTTCCTCCCATTTTTTTTATGTGGTTTATCTTTTTGGGGTTTGTTTACATTTTGTCTGGTCAAAAAACAAAATAATAAAAACAAAATACATTTTTCAGTGGTTTTGACTCGAGCTCTCATATGAACGCATATATTTGAATATATCGGCTCCATCCGCCAAACATTTTTAATAAATGCAAATTGTGAGTGTTGTGGAATTCTTTGATATGTTGTGTGTTTGAGCTGTGATTGAATTTTGGTTGAAATTAATTTAAAATTTCGGCTCTTTTCAAAGCGCGAGGGACATGCGAGAGAATAGGGCATTTGATTGAACAGCTGAAATATTATGAACGTTTTAATGAATATTGAAATTCCTTTGAAATGTTTCCCATGCGTCTATATACGATGTGCAATGCCGCATGTTGATGAGTTGCTGTTCTATAAAATGCACACAACACACAACGCTATATCCTTGAGCTGTAAATTATTTACTACCACTTGTTCAACTATTTTATTTATTTATTTTTTCTTTTTGAGGAAGCAACATTTTACAATTCCGGTAAATTTTCATTTGCCATTTTTTTGTTTATAATTTTGTGAGAGGCAAATTGGAAAAGTACAAGCCTTAATTAATCGGTTGCAAAAGCTGCTTAGACAGCTGTTTTAAAGTGATTAAATGGAATGATATTGGTTGAAAAAAAACTCTGATTTAATTATTATTAAGTTGGATTTTTGGGATGTTTTTCAAAATATTTTAAGGGGTTTTGCGGTTGGGCTTATGATAATCAGTCGGGATATTTGAAAATTAATAAAAGTGTGTTGTTTCCGATTGGATTAAATTAAATTCGAATATGCTCGGAATCAGAAGTTTAATCAGTAGTCAGTGCTATTATATTATTTAAATGATATTGTTGTTATAAAGGATTATAGGTGATTGAGCAGGAAATTGGTCACCTTACTTTCGAGGAGTTGATTACAAAGATTACATTATAAGTCTACTGTTCAATAGATTCATGTTTATCCATATAACTGAAGTGCAACTTATCTTATTAAGTTTTTAAACTGCTTTCACAGCAAAAATAGGTTTTCAAATGAAAGAATAGATATCCTGCAAATTTCATTAGTAGTTAATATTCCCATCTGTCCTTCTAAAAGTATTTAACTTCTCAACTAAGCAATAGACAAGGGTACCGATTCTTTAAAACCGGAGGTATGGAATTTTCCCTCCCTGAAGCAATTCGCCTACAAACCCAGGGCATAGTGGGATGAAGCTCTCGGAGAACGGTGATAATACAAAACGAAACTCAAGTTGCTCTCCCCGAAACTGTTAACCGCCCAAACGGAGCTTGGTCTCGCTGCGCCTTGGGCTTGTGCGGTAACAGCTTTGGTAAGAGTTTTGAGTTGTTTTTTCATACTCTGAAGTCTAAAATTTCACACCTGTTAAGGTGTTCCATAGTGGAAAGGACCCTTCTGACAATAGGTGTGTTTTAAGTACCACTGCTGGAACCGAAGTGACTGAAGCGCGTTAAAATACGATTTTCTTTCGGAAAATACGGTTTTTTCGGCTTGTTTCTGAACATTGAGATCCTAACGAAAAATCTTCTAATAAAAATTTGATTTTATGATGATCCATTGGTTGAGGGTGTAGAAGTGAGGTCAGGCAAACAAAGGGGTTAGCAGTCTGAAAGACAGATAAATTGCTTTGCCGAGCCAGCCAGAATAATCTTCACGTTACTTCCTCTTCCTTAATCATGATTCATGAATCATGACTGCAGTTATTCCGGTACTTTAGTAAAGTTACGACAAGACTTTATTGTTTAAGCTTTTAATTTATAAAAGTATTTGCTTTAACTAAGAGCAATCACCAATCAGTGAATACAAATTATTAACTGCCTTTATTTTTAACTATCTTTAGTGAGTTCAGTCTGTTTAAATAGTCTTTTAACTTAAGCGGGCGACTATAATCATAGTCGATAAGTCTATGCCTACAGACAATTTAGTCAATTGATCTTTTTAAAGTCTGTTTGACTAAAATGGCTTAAAAACCTTTTTATTTTAATTACTCATAGTATGGAGCCAATACTGATGACTCACTTTTAATTAAGCACTTACTTACCTGTGTTTGGTCCAGGTTGGACCAGGACCACTTTAACAAGCTTCTCTAGCCAGTTTAGTCCCAAGGTAGCTGTCTCCAGTATAGTACGCAAAGTTGGCTTAGGTCCTCTTCCACCTGTGTGCTTATTTTTCATTCGCTCTACATGACCCAACCTTCTTAGTCGTTGAACCTTCACATTTTTGGTTAGGTCAGTGTCGCTGAACAGCTTGTACAGTTCTTGATTGAATCTTCGTCTCTTTTCTCCATTTATGTAGACTGGACCAAAATTCACTCGAAGAATTTTTTTTTCCTCGAAGCAGCCCAAAGTGTTTTAATCCGATCTTGACATGGTCATTAGAACCGGGATGATGTACAGTGACACTGTAGTTGAATATTGAAGGAAGATCTTTCTCCTCAATCTGGAAATAACCTAGGTGTTTTAACCATTGGTGAATAAGTGCACCACAACTGTCTAGAATATGGTCCGTTGTTGTATCTGCTTCGTTGCAGAATCTGCATGTTGGACTTTCGACTAGTTTGAAGATGCTAAGGTGCCTTTTTAATTTACAGTGAACCGAGAGACAACATGTAATTATCCTGAGTTTATTTCTACTTATAATGATGAAGCCCGAAAAGCCCTGAGTTTATTTCTACATAGACTGATGAAGCCCGAAAAGCGCTTTTGGTTTTAGTTACCCAGAAGCATCTTCGCCTGTCTCAGTCCAGGCAGTTGTGCCCAGTTATTTCTTCTCCTGGTTTCCTCTTCTGTTTTCATTTTGCTTCTAATGATATTTTCTTTAGCTCCGCAGAAGGGTTCCGGTCCTAATAGGGGAGTCGTCGCAACTGTGTTTTCCAATATATCTGCCTCCTCATTTCACTGAACTTTTACATGTCCAGATATGCACTCCATAACTAACTTTTGGTAAGTTGTTGTCTGAGTTTAAGGCAGATCTTAGGTAAACATAGTCCTTAACTGCCTCTAAGATAAATCTGTCTGTACTGACGTTAGCTCCACGACGACGTCGATGTTGAGTGTAGTTTCTGTTGACAGCATTAACTTGGTCCTGCCCTCGCTAACCGCTGGACCCATCTTCCTGACATCACGCTGTGTTCTTCCAATTACGTCAATGTCGTCTGCGTAGCTGGATAGACTTTTGAAAGGTTGTGCGTCTGGTGTTGACGTTGGAGTCTTGTACAATCTTTTCAAGAATGATGTTGAAGAAATCGCATGACAGCGTCCTTAGACCTTATCTAAAACCATTTTTGACTTCAAATACATCCGTAAGGTTTTCTTCCGACCATGGTGGAACAGCGAGAGTTTTCAATTGTCATCTTACACAGACGGACGATTTTAGTATACAGTATTTTTTTTCGTTTGAATTCACCATGCGGAAAATCCAATAATTGACCGAAGTGTGGGATATGAACGTACACACCCGCTGTTCAACTTTCAGAGGGCAGGGCCGTATTCTTAAGTAGCTACAAAGGGTAAAAGGGGTAACATGTTTTCCGTTTGAATTCACCATGTCCAAATGCCTAGTGTGGCATATGAGCGTTCGCATCATACATTTCAGAGGGAAGCGCCGGCCGTAAAGTAACTACAGAGGATCAAAGGGTAACCATGATGTAGGAATACAATATTTAGAACGGAATTGCTTGGAAGATTTCTCAAAACGTGGAAATAGGGAATAAAAAAAAATAATTTGAACTGGCAGCTTAGATATCAGAAACGATGTTTTCTGTTATTGAATTAGTAGATACAATGCCTTGCATAAGTATAACCGCACCCGAAAAAATGAATTTAAAAAGAAAACCTACAATAGGAGTGACTCCTTACTATTTTCTTATTGAGTTACATCACAGTTCACAGATGAAGCAAATTGAGAAGAAATTAAAGTACCGTTATTTCCTCTCCTGGTGTTTAAAAATTAAAAAACAGATTTTGATGTATTGCAAATATATAACCAAATCTCTTTGAAGCTGCATTCAGTCAAATGCTTTCAAATAAAAAAAACAACAATGCCACGCGGTACGCATTTAAGCGAAATTAAAAAAGGCAAACTCTTGGCTTTTCGGTCAAGCGGCCTAAGTCTTAGGGCTATTGGAAGACGAATTTCACGATCGGATCGTGTCGTTCGAAATTGTTTAAAACATCCAGAACCTAATGGGGCATCCGCAGAAGCTGACACGTCGGGACAAGAGGCGTTTAATCAATGCTGCATCCAATTCGGTGCATTCAACCGTTTCTCGTGCTTTAAAAAGCCGTGGAGTGGTTGTTCGGGTAAAAATGGTGCCAGCTTCAAATTTAACGGCAGACAACAAACAAAAAAAGATTGGAATTTGCCCGCCAAAACACAAATCGGGATTGGAAAACCGTAAGTGACTTTCTATTAATCTACACTTAAATGTCGTTATTCCAAATGGCATACTGTATTAATGAATGTTTTTTATTAGGTTATTTTTAGTGATAAAAAAAAGTTTAATTTTGATGGCCCGTTTTAGCGGATATTGGCACGATTTGAGGAAAGAGAAAAAGTTTTTTTTCCAAGAGGAACTTCGGTGGCAGCTGTATGGTTTGGGGGGCTTCTGCGAGCGTGGTAAGGTTGCACTTGCCTTCACCTCTACCAGAATGAACAGTTCTGACTACACTTCGGTCCTTGAGGAGAATTTGGTACCTTATTTAAGACGATTTCGCCGAGTTGAGCATGTCTTCCAGCAAGATAGTTCCCCAATTCATGTGAGTCGTCAAAGTTTGGATTGGTTCGAATCGAAAAAAATTAATTTGATGCAATGGCCGTCACATTCTCCAGATTGCAACCTCATCGAAAATCTTTGGGGAATTTTAACTCGCAAAATGTATGCCCAAAATAAGCAATTTGCTAGTGTTGCTGAGCTGCGAGAGGCAGCTGTGACAGAATGGAACGCTTTAGACGACTCCATATTGAAAAATCTAGTTAATAGAATGCCAAAAAGAATTCTAAGATTGGTGGAAAAGAGAGGCAACGAAATTTCATATATATTTTTGTTAAAAATGAACTTAAAACAAGGAAAAAACAAAAATACAATAAATGCGGTTATATTTTTGCAATACATTAAAATCTGTTTTTAATTTTTAAACACCAGGAGAGGAAATAACGGTACTTTATTTTCTTCTCAATTTGCACTCCTATTGTAGGTTTTCTTTTAAATGCATTTTTCCGGGTGCGGTTATACTTATGCAAGGCACTGTATATAATAATTCAGTTTAAAATAAATAAAAGACACATGGCGTAGTCAAATCACATCGCAAATTTTCTGTTTCATTTGCCTAATAAAGCAAATTATGTGCTTAAAAGCCATTATAATTATTATCAGCATGAAACATTGTAAGCCTGCCTTACAGAAAAAAAACACTCACTCAGAGAAGCCATAATCCATTGTTTTGATTAACAGCAAACGATGAAAATTAACCACCCACATCGTAATCATCGTTATCGTCATCATAACCACCATTAGGTTCGTTACATATACTTATACATTGTTCACAACGCTGTAATCTCTATTCTTTTCTCAACAAAACCTCAAGCTGTAAAAAAAACGAACTCCTCCTCTCCTGTAAAAACGATTTCTAAAAAAGAACTTTGAAGACCTATTGAAAACGAAAATTGGATTTCATCCCATTTCTTCTATGGTATACGCACTTCTATCAACCCTCAAACGACATCACCTACCCGGTATCTGATAAATTCCATCAACAAATTTCAAACTCAACCGACACCAGCACTCAACACTGTTACCATAACCAGCATGATGCTTGATTATTTATAAATCTACTGATTCCGCCCGCTTCCTACCGCCATTTTCTAAGTCCCCTTTGTGCGATGGTACTGGTATAATTTTCAAATATGCTTCTGCATTACAAATTATTATTTATGAATATTATATTTTCAATTATAAAATGAATGCAAACGAATTCCAAGGACAAAACAATACACCATAGCGTCTATTCAACCGTATCCGCTTCAATTTTGGCATTGGAAAGGGACCATATCGCTTTTTCCTAAAGCGATATGAATTCATTTTAATTCCGAAAACCCGTCCGTAAAAGGTAACTGAAAGAACGGGGAAAAATAAATACGAAAATCTGGCAAACAGAAAAAAATAGTCACCGCGAAAGGACTCAGCAAAATCAAAGCTTATTTCCATGTTTGCTCACGCACACATTCGTATCGCTGTGCCATCTCCTGATGACTGTACATACAAATACAAGTGTTTAATCGTTACTCGTATCTATGAAAAGGATTTTCATTAACATTTTAATCCGGGCCCATTCATGGTCCTTTAATGCCATATGGAATAAGATGGCTCAATTCAATGGAGATGGCTTTGAAGGCGCAATGAAACGTTATACCCCCGATATAGCCTTTTGTTGAAATCAAATGGAGGATGCGATGATGGTGCGGCAGAGAAGGTGTGGTGTTGGATTGAGATGAATGGGTATATTCATGGTGGTGATATGGCCGCGGCAGTTAAGGGAGACAAAGTCAAATGAATTAATTGCATAAGTGAATCCCGCGAGCAGGATAACGCTGCTGCTTCCTGCTAGCCGATCTAGTCATATAGTGTTGTCGAACGATGCTGTGGTGTTGAGAAGAGTGCTAGAGACTTCACCAAAGGACAAGAAAATTAAAATTTATAAGAAAAACAATAATCATTTATTCAAAATAGCTTTTTTAATGCATGCAACGACACATTTTAGTTATAATAAATTGACTGTCAAGTCAAGATTGTGGCAATGATGGTCCAATGGGTCGTTTTTGTACATTTTTGATATTACAGAAACCATAAGGGAAGCTCCTTCAGATTACATTTATGAAAGGGGTGTTACGAACACGTTTTGGGGTTGGTCAGAAAACGATTTTTTTTCCTAGCGTGATTCCTGCTTATCCTGATATTTTTTTATCGAAAAAGATTTTTTAATAATTTTAGCACTTTCTTTACAAAATGTGAGAAACTCTTGACCGAATAAATTAGGTTCTTACCACAGGATTTTCTCATGTCTATTTTAAGTATCATGGCTTATTTGTTATTATTCCAGGTACCCAAAAGTGAGTTTTCGAATCGTATCTTGAAATTTCATCTGTTTAAAACGAATATGTTCCAAAACAATCGTTTACTGCTACCAACGCACTTGCCAGGCTACGACTACGATGATGATAGAAAAAATTCACCACCCATCGTTCCCAATCAACCTCCCCCAAATTATTATCATCGTCAGCATTTTACTGACCATCCCGAAAACCTTTCAAATCAGTTTCATCGGCATCACCATCAACAACAGCGCCGGTATTGTGATCGAATAGATAATAATCGCCTCCAAAATCACTCGAAACAAAATCAATCGTCATTGCAGTCGCCATCGTCAGCAATGGCAGAGGGACCGACTCGAATTCGCTCAGAGTACGGAAACGGTCGTTGGTATGGCCACTATCGGCCACAACGACGCCCAGTGCTCCAACAACAGCATCAGCAGCTGCCACCATCCAGGTCCATGTTGATTGGGAATTCTGGCATCGGAGGCGGAGAAGATGATGATGATGGTGGCAATGACAGAACGATGACGATTACAAAACCATCGATTAAAGCCAGTAAACGGAATTATCGGGCCAAAGCAAAAGCCTTCATAATTGAGTTCCTGCAAGAGGCATCGCTGCACGGATTTGTCTATCTATCTAAAGTGGGACTTCATTTCGTTGAAAGGTATGAAACTCGATTTCAATTTTTATTTTTATTTTTTCCTATTTCCGTTTAGTCGTGAGTACATAAATGTCGTGTTTGTCTGTGTCACTCGACGGCCAGCCGGCCGTATACCTCTCTGGTGTCTTTGTGAATTGTAAATGGCAGGATTTGCAAAAATATTTGTCAATCGCTGTCAAACGTAGTCATTTACTCTATAGGAGAAGCGGACGCGACGAGGGACAAGCGCCGCCGTTACCCGATTTTAAGGATTCTCAAGAACCCGGCAACCGACGAACTCCGACGACGATGACGATGATGATGATGGCGATGATTTGAGAGAATAGAGCGATGCTTTCAAATTTTTTGACAATTGAGAAGTGCTTTGGCAGAGTTCGAATGAGATCCGTCTAAACTGAGAATTTTGTGAAAATCCAAATCTGCGAGTTGACTGCTATCCCATTTGAAGGGATTATGTCTATTTTTCGGGAGATTTGCTTGTTTTAAATCGCTTCTGCCTCTGCTTATGGGTATCGGGTGTCGGTATGGCGATGATGATGGAATAATTTTGAGAGCTGTTTTGTTGTAATCAACTGTGTGGGTGTGAATGTCCTTTAATCGTCCATTTTCGAAATGAAAATGGTTTTGATTATTTTTTGTTTGTCTTCTTTTTGAATATTTCGATCAAAATAGTCTAGGCTTAAGGATTGAGGGATATGCATAGAGATTATGCTGATTGCAAAACTGTTTCGGGTATTATTTTATCCTCAGAGAGGACTTTGAATGAATTCTAATAGACTTTTCTGTCAATCCGATATTCCTATAGATAATCTTGAAACATTGTCAAATGGAAATGTTTGAAGATTAATAGTGTTTTTGTTTTTATTATTGAATTTTGTTTTTGAAGATGATTGTTCTGTCGGAAATGTGTCAATTCGAAAGGACTACCGAAAAGTAAATCGTTTTACAGATTGATTATTTTAATCTCTCTAAGGCTTTTGAATATCAATGAAAGGACAGTCAATCAATTATTCAGAAACGTATACATTATTTTTGTTATTTGTTTTTGTACTTGTCTCTCTGTTCACAAGAATGTAAGATATAAGTTTGAGTCAATGTTGGCTTATTCGTCAACATATCAGTCGACAAACGCCAGATGTAGGAATGGAATTTCTTGGCCATGAACTATACTTCCTTCATTTCATAGTCATAAGTGGCATTTGTTTTCTTCCATTGAAAAACCTGAGCTACGGCTTGTAAAGTTGATAGTATTATACTTCAGTTTCATGTTCGTCGACTCAAGACTTCGAGATGAA
>CAKKXW010000004.1:18358697-18385750 GCA_920937365.1 Sphaerophoria rueppellii | reverse complement strand
TATTTGTGAATCCTATTTATGTCAAGTTTATTTTATACTTTGTTTTTAATGTTTTGTTCCTAAGCTGTTCCTACTCCCTCCTCCCTTTGTTTTATTTTTTTTTTTTTTATGGGGTCTTCACCACATTGTTGTAGTTGTTGTTTTATTTTTATTTTTATAAGCAGTACAAAAATTAACAATAGTACATTCATTCAAGAGTCCCTTCATCCTTGCCCATTTATACACGAAAAACACCACTTCTGGGGTATTTTTTTTTTTTTTATTTTGTTTCCCTCCTCCCTCATCCTTGTCGAATCCTTGTTTTGTAATTTTTGTTTCATATTTTATTTGAACTGTATTTATCCTAAGTGTTTATAATTTTGATTAAAGCAATAACGAGTTTTCTTATCCTTTAAGAGTCATACATAAACAACGTGTGGTTTTGTCATCGTGTGTGTATCGGGATACTCGTAATGATCGAATTTCTCATACAAATGCTCTGGTTCGTCGAGGGCCTCTTTGACGGGCAGCTCCCATGGCTTTAAGGCACGATATTCGTTGGCAATTGCTTGAGCAGCCAAATATCGTTCGAGCTCGAGTTTGTCGACTTGGGGATGCGATTGGAAATGATGGTGTGAAGGATGTTGCTGCATGATTCTGTCGTGGACATTCACCACTGCCTTGACGGCCCGTCGGTCTTGGAGGAGTTTTCGTCGGCGTTTGACAAAACGCAAATAGAAGACGACACTCGCTCCGGTCATGACGACAACCAAACACGTCAAAATCGCACAGACAATGGTAACAATGTGCGCCGGGCAGGTTATTTCACTTTCGGACATGGAATAGAGGAGGCGTCGTGTTCGGATGTTATCTTGCCAGGTGTCACATGTAATGCGGTCATTGTCGAGTTTAAGATAACTCGAGGACGAGGAATCCGGGTGGGTGCTATTTTTGACTGGTTTTTGTGAAGTTGGTTCGTCAAAATTGCCTGTAACTAGTCGCCAGAGCCAGAGAAGCGAGCAATTGCATTGGAGTGGATTGTCACCCAGATAGAGACGTTGTATCCTGTCGACGGGGAATTGAGCAGCGTCAAGGGTTTGCAAGTTGTTGCCCTGCATCGAGATGTCCATGATGTTCGGATTGCCTTGGAAGAGACGCATGGGAAGGTCAGAAAACAGCGGATTGTAGTTGAGATCAAAGGACTGCAAGTGAGTATTATCAACGAGAGCTCTGAAAAAAAAAACAAGCAAAAGTTAGAGTTTATGATTAAAATCATCGGTGAGGAATTTTAAAATTAAAAAGTTCTCGGTACTGTAATCTTCATAATTGTGAAGGCAGTTTTTTCCTCAACCTAATCCTTCGTTTGTCCTTTTGCAATAAGTGCAGCAATTTTTCTTCCAATTTGCTTTCATCTAAAATTACCAGAATTCTGTTCTGTGAAGGTATTGCGGAAGCATATACACTGTACCCTGTCTTTGATATTACACCCGAAATCCTTGAATTCCTAGTTAACAACAACCCTTCCTGTACCCTGCTTCTTCAGTTGTGTATAGTCAAAGTGGTTGAAGGATGTACATACCTTATTCCAAACTCCGATTTTAACCCTTTCCATCGGAGTTTGGTACACAAAATGTAAATCCTTGAAGACTCGACTGCCGAAAAATCAAGAGCGTGCAAGAGTGAATTAAGGAACACTCACGTCGTCGCTTCAGAGCTTTATTGGTACGTACCGTACCCGTACAGTTCATACCTGGCCTTAGCTATGATGCAAGTTTCTATCTATAGAATCTCCTAAAACTACATTCGACCTTTTTTACGGAAGTGGCGACTTCAAACCGAAATAAGGATAGCTAGAGGAGCTTTCGTCTAACGGTATTTGTTTGTTTTGAATTGATATTTGCATAACCTTGTCACGTATGTGAATTAATTAATTGAAAGAGTTGGTAGAGCTTTGTTGTGTTGTGGAGATAGAAGTGTGCTTCGTACTTTCGAATTTCGGTTCATATATTCAAAGGGATTTTGTGTATCGTTTTAAATTGAAACAATGTTTAGTTTAGGCTGGCTCCGGAGATAGGAGGATGTGGTTTTGTTTGTGAATACTGCATATTACGTGGAGTTGTAACAAAATTGCTGTTCTTAGTATGTTCTTGAACGTTTCGCAATAATTCTTTTTTGTTTTGTTTTTTTTTTTTTTGGAGAATGTTTACAAATTATGAGTTTTCCAATAAGGTCATGTCTTATAAATCGCAAACTATTTGAGATTGATCATAAACTTTATTATTGGCTTCAAGTACCATCAAAACATTTATGAATAAAACAAGACTTCGAGAAAAATATGGAACTGAATAATTTACCACTGAAGAAACTACTACTTTAATAGAAATATTTGAACGAAAATTTGTAATAGTTCTACTCCATTATTCTCAGCGTTTGGTGTCTCATAAAATTTCTGTTTTAGAAAGAGGGTGTGATCTAATTAAGGTACAAGATTTCGGTCTCTTTAATTCTCATAACTCTGAGTAACATAAACGAGTTATCTGTCAAGTAGGTAAGATAAGGTTAAGGTGCTAACAGTTGATGTCGCTACCCTCACACTTAGATCAATACAGATCCACTGTCTTACCCATGAGTTTTGCTTCTCAAGCTAATTAAAACTTACGTGTTCAGTTAATCAAGCCATTTGGAGATATTATATATGAAAGTTCAAAATGTTAGTAACTGGAGTACTAGAGAGTTCTTCTAAGTCTCCGAAGAAGAAATTGCCAAGCAATTTCGTCCTTAGGTGGAAAAGTGTGTGACAATAACATTGAAAGGGTGAAGTGTGTTCATGCATCTCATCGTTACCGCATCCTCTGCATAGATCATCTGAACTGACTCTCATCTTTTTCTTGTGATATACTAACAGATTATGTCAGGTGATCATCGAAGTGATCTCTTGGTATAATTGCATAATTCTTTCCGTTCTTTGTTTGATAAAACAGGGCCAGTTCTTTTTTGTAGTGCCTTTTATCGGCCGTAACAGTTATTCTATTTGAGATTTCCTGCTTTAAGAGACAGGGTGGAATGCTGACCAAGCTGAGCTTGGCTTACGTTAAGCGTTGATCCGTTTTCGTTACCTGGGATACCGCTTTGGCCTGGGACCTAGCAGATTCTAATGTTATGCTGTGCGCCAATAACCTTAAGCTCTTCGCGGCAGCATGAAACAAGCTTTAATTTTACCTCAGTTGCAATAATAGCTTTTATTGCCACTTGGCTATCAATGTAAAAATTGATATCAGCCCGTGCTATTCCCATCATTAATACCTGTATAGCAGCTATTGTCACTTATAGTACCTCAGCTTGGAAGACACCACTGTATTTAGGAAGCCTAAGCGAGTCGGTTAACTTGAGAGATTCAAAATATAAGCCTGCCCCTACACCAGTATCTATCTTAGATCCATCGATATAGATAGCTTTTGGCGACTCGCTGCAGTATGGTATGTTATCTGTCCATTCCTCTCTGCTTGGCATGGAAACGGTGAATGGTTTGTGAAAATCAAGTTCGGGTGTTTTACAGTCTGTCGTAGTACTATGACTCATAACTTTATGAAAGATCTGAGCCCGTCTTATGGAACTGTTTTTCCGGACTTTATTCGGACTAAGTCGCAAGGCAGGTTTAGCTGCAGATTCTTGCACAAAAGGATCTAATGGTTTTAAATTGAGGATAACTTCCAGTGCTGCAGTTGGGGTGGATCTCATTGCCCCTGTAATGCCTGTGCACGCAAGTCTTTGTACTTTTGTCAAAGTTTTGAGGTTCGTGCTCTTTTCTACAGCATTCTACTTAACCAGATTAATACAGGAACAGGTTATAGTATTGATCTAGTTATTTCTGAATACATCCATCTAATAATTTAAAGGTTTGGTCCCCAGGTTTTAACGAAAATTCTCATGCAGGAGTAAAAGGCGATCGACGCCTTTTTATATTTTTCTTTGGTGTTCAGACCCCAGATTAGTTTTTTATCTAAGCTCATACCGAGATACTTTGAATTGAATTGAAGGTCTGGTCACTGATAGTGGATAAAAACTTGCCAGTCGCTAGCAATGCAAGATTATCAGCATAGGCTATTATTTATACTCCGCTTGATTTCATTTGAGAGAGTATGCCGTATGACGACCCAGAGAAGCGGTGAGAGGACTCCCTCCTGTGGGGTGACCCTGAATGTGGATACTCTCACCTTTCGACGACCTTGTGATCGGTCAAAGCTACTGTTTCGTTCTTCACGTTTGCAAGGGTGTATTCCTTGTCGTTCAGTGATTTTTTTTCAGCGACGCTGACAACACTAAGCAGTGCTGTTTCAACGCTTTTGTGTAGGCCCGTTTCAAGGTTCTTCGGATATGCATATCAATCAGTTGTAATGTAAATAAGGTTCGTTTTTTTGCGGTCAAATGAATTTCGGTAAAAGTAGTTTGCAGTCATATGGCTTGCGATATTTGGGTTAGTGAGATTTTGGTTTTCAATCTTTCAACCCCAATCCAAGACAGCCCCAAAGAAAAACGTCTAGAGGCGTTAAATCCCACGAACGAGGCGGTAATTTGACTAGCCTATTACTTGAGATACAACGCTCACTAAGCTTACTCTTCACGTAATCGGTTGCAAGGTGTGCTGTCTGGCACAATCTTGTTAAAACAAACAAAAAAATGTCTCTCAGGCAATTCGGGGCAAAATCCGTCATAATATGGTCTGAGCGATGCCCGATTCTTGATTGATCTATGGGTCGTTTGCTTTGGACGCCTGAACAGCAGTGATATTTACGACATTTAAACCAAGCCGTTGTCAATGACTCACATTTTTCTACTAAACCGTTATTGCCTGCCTAGTAGGGCGGGCGAGAATAACGACCGAAAATTGGAGTAATTGCTATTAAAGTTGTAAAAATGTGTACCTATAACTTGCAGACGATGTGCACTTTTCCATGATGAAAATGTTGGGTTTACTGAATACAATGACAATGACAATACGATGATTAGTGTACTTAATATAACTTTATCAAGTCCAGCATCCACTTTGACCTTGAAATCAGTTTTAAAACTCCCTCCATCAGTTGTTTGATACTTTCATGTGAGCTCGTACTCTCTCGTAAAAACAAACAAGCAAAAGGGTTCGTGTTTGATAAAAAATGCAGACTTTTTCAGCCTGAATAAATTAAAACAAAAAAACACACATTCTTTGAAATTTGTATTCCAGCAAATTTCATTAAAATTACGAAAAAGTGTCCTCTAATGTTTTTCAAAAAAAAAAAAAAAATGTACGCAAGTGCATTTGATGTCTGTAGTTACTAAAAAAAAAAACAAATTTCCACATCCTCCCTGTGCCTCAAAAGCTTAAGCAATTTCATACAACAGGGATCAATTATGTTTGCTCTAATTCGAGTGTTTCTAAATCATTTTAATTAACTTTACCTGCAATAAAGTATTTAACATGTTATTACACATTCAAAAATTTCCATCAACGATAAAATTTGATTTGTTTAAAAATAACTTCTGTCATGTTAATAAAATCGTCAATCGTGTAGCAAACATAAATTCCAAAAACGAATGCTAATGAAACATGCATACATAATATATTTGTGCAATCCGTTATCCGACAAATCAACTAACACAATCACCAGACACGACGACCCATTAACAAAGTCATAAAATTATGACAGGGTGCCTCTGTTCTATCAAAAAGTCGTTTTGTTCTGCACTTCAGTTGTTATTAATAATTTTTGGATGGGTTATTAAAAGCTTTTCCCCTCCTTTTTCTCTCAACACAATCTGCTCGACGTCATAATTTTCGTGTTCGTCTGTCAAATTAAAATGTTTGTTTTGGGGCAAGTGGAGCGTGGAGGCGTTTTTTCGGAGAGATCTTTCTAAAAACAGCAACAAGAACAACAACGCAAACAGAAAACAAAACAAATTTAATGAAATATTGTCCTATAATGGCCGCATTAAATAATGTCGGCTGTGTGTGTTTTCATATTCATACGTCTAATTAATGGGGTCTCATGTTTTGTGTCAGATGGACACTTAATTACTCGGGTACGTGATGTGATGATATTTCGCAAACTCTCATCACTGGTTCCAGGATTGCCACAAAGAAAAAAAAAAATCCCTGGCCAATATGCCATTAAGTTTTCAACACTTTACCCACATTCCATCTATTTGGGACCAGTATAGTCGAGCTGGATGAAGCAAAAGTGGAGTTAGAGGAAATGTGTGATGTTTTGGAAACGATTATAAATACTTCTTTGATGCTTGCTATTGAGGAGACGGACGGGAGAGGAATTTCTCAAATTAAATTGAATCATTCCGACGGTATGCTGTTTTTGAATATAATAATTATTCTCTGGGTCTCGCCCAAAAAGCTCATCTAGAGTGGCTATGCTAATTGCAATGCTATACCTCCCGACCGACACCGACACAACCGAGAAAAGGACTTTTTTTCATTCACTGTCTAAAGAAGGAGCACAAAAGCGAATTAAGTTGAAATAATAATATTCCAACGTACATTGTCCTCTTTTGGGATAAAAGCATAAATTTATTTTACGACTGTCATTATATCCTTTTGCGAAGCTAAAAAGGGAGTTTCCGGTTGTCTCAATCGCAATCCTTTTCGAAAAAGTCATTTTGTCTCTAAACTTATGCTAATGGAAAGGAGTGACTGCGGGAAAGGGATATTTATATGATAAGGGTTTCTCCTAATGTGCGCGTTAGATTTTGTAATTATTTTAAAGTAGGCTTTTGATTTTCCGCATATGATTTTTCCTTTGTAAGTCGACGTCGAGATATTTACATATGGAAACACATCTAACGAATGCGGATGTTAAGTCTGACAGTGTGTGTTGTTGTCTATGTGGACATTAAAGTTAAGTTACACTCATTTTGTTCTTACAGTTTAGGTATGAATTGAAGGAGATCGGGGAGTTTGGAGTGAATATGAAAGTTCTAGTAAGCATCCAGGAAGTCCCAGCCCCATGTTTCGGATTTAGGTAAAGACATCCCTTAATTAAAATTTAAGTGATTTGTAAATTTACGGAAAACATTTTTGAAGGATAGCAGAAGTTTTCACTAACCGAAGGGTTCATTGTGTTCTTGATGGATGAAGAGGAAACAATTATTATTCTGTAAAATTCAGAATTTTAAGTCATCTTCTAATAGGGATTCAAAACCACTGCAACTTATCAATATTTTAATGAAGGGTTGGGGTGATCGAAAGACTATAAATTAAAATCGCGAATGACGAAATCTCGCAGTACTTTCGACTTTATGTCATTTGTCCTACAAAAATCCTACTTTTTGTTGACAATCTACTTCTTTTCGTCACACAAAGTAATGAGCATTAAGCAGTTCGAAAATCATTTTCATAACAGCCCTGAATAAGGCTTAACTCTTTTTCAAAAATAAATTTTATATGAGTCCGTATAAGAATTGCTGTTTTCTTTGATAAACTTCTGTACAAGACGAATAAATTAAAAAGTTCCGAGGGCATCAATTTGTCATGAAAAAAGTGCGTCTCAAATATGCCGTTCATAATCGGCATAGCATTCAAGGAAATTTTGGTTCTTTAAAAAGAGCAGGAAACCCTATCGAAAAACCACGTTAGGATCACCACGAACATTTTAGAATCCTGGGATTGCAATTAATATGAACTTCACTAATCCAATGCTAAGATTTTGATTTCATAAATTTTTAAGCAGACACAGGAATAATTATGCAAGGATTTCGAATTCCCTGTCAATAGCGCCAAATAAACTCATAATGATAAATCTCTTGCATATGAAAAAAGTCTTTAAGTCAATCTTTAAGTCATGGATACCCTTCTTTTCAGCTAATTTTCAAGCGAAGGAAGTAGGGACTTAAGAATTCAATTATTCGTTCAAATATTCCAAATAAATCTCCAAGCTATTTGGTGGCAAAGAACACGAAGATGACGCACGACTGGCACTAGTTACCACAAAATGAACGAACTACAGAACTCTAAACCGTACCCTCTCCACCTATAAAGCAATCCACTTATCGATTAGATTAGGTGTACCAACTTAGAGCGAAGCACTGACTTACTACAAAAGGGTACGGTTGTGGAGTGGATGATTCTCTTGATTTCAGGAAGGCAAAACCTGAGCTCTGTGTGTTCAGAATTTGGAATACAAAAGAATAACTTAGGTACAGAAGACGTGCTAATCCAAATTCAAATTTACAAAGCCTTCTCTTCTATTTGTGTTTTAAGTTATGTAGATCCACTCCCAACCGCACCGCCTTACAACCACGACGACAGTGCTTCAAAATCGTTGGCAAACATGGAAGCAACCAACTAACTTGGCTGATTGACTTGGAGGAGAATGGATGAATGACTGGCAGCGGTGCGGTGTTACAAAGAACGACACTCATATCGGTATAACCCTATAGCCTCAATTGAGTTGAAAATTCTTAGTTGTATTTTTCCTGTCTCCAACGGCGATGACGGTAAAGATGACGACACATAACGTTGTTCCCCCTAAACTGGTTTATATGCTGTTTTTATAGGTGCGTATGCCTAGTTATGTCAGGGAGTCCTTGTTATATTCATCGGCATCCTTTTGCTGAGTATTTCGTTGTTTAAGTGCTTCCGGCGTGTAAGTACACTGTTGGCTCAACATTAAGGAACATAATTTGGCGTTGCCACTGAACCGAAAACACTGTTTTTCTCTCGCCGAATCTGTTTGCTAAAACCCCAAAAGTACTAAGTCTCTAATATAAATTGAAAATACTCTCTTTCTTTTTATGTGAGCTGTGAGACGCCCGCCAATGTCGAACCGTGATTTTGTTGGAAAGGCAAGAGCTTCAATTCCAACATCCTGTTGGAGTATTTTCGAGGTTGACTAGAGTAAACATGAACTTCGGTATTTTGATTATATTGGCAGTTCTGTCGAAGAAAGTGGAAAGTAGGGAATAATATTTTATTTTGGGAACTGCAAGAGATGACGAGACTAAAACCAAACCATCATCGTGTCGCTTGTGCCTGATCCTTGACATTCTGGTGTAGTCTGCAAAGTCTTGTGTTTTTTCAACCGCATATCCTTCGGCAGTTTTGTGCCACCCACCAATGTATGCTTGATTTCATTTGAATTGAGAAGAAAATAAGATCTTGCACTCAAACGGGCATCGCCTGCTATATCTTCATCCTTATGAGGAGCGTATACGAACCACATTCAATTCATTATGACGAGCAAACCTGCATGCAGTGTAATGATTTTTTTTACTGGCTGTGGTGGGGTGGTCTCAAGTTATGGGGTTTTTGGAATCAGCAATTGAGTCTATATGAATTTGGCTTGTGTGACATTCGATTGGGGCAACCACACACATCGTCGGCAGACATTTTCAAGACAAGAAATTGGGTTGACGTTCTTCCACGGAGAGAGAGTGAGGGCCACCAACCGATGACAAATATGCGGGTTATTGATTTGATAAAAAGAAACAGTCATTTACGAGTGGGGCGCAAATGTATACACTTGGAGAAAGGATGAACCGGAATCGAAATGATGGAGATTAAAGCAAATAATATATGAACGACGAACCAGCGCAGACGAAGAAAGTAGGGCAATCAAAGGGCAAATAAGTGCATTTCATTGATTTAATCGAATAGTTCTATTTAATCGATTGATTAGAAGGCTAGAGTTGGTTTTACTTTTTTCAGGATATTGGAATATTGAGGTTTTGTATTGAAGGGCTTAAGTTGATTCGTGTTATGAGAATTAAGTCCTTTAATGATTTGAACGAAAAATTATTTTGCTTTGTTCTCCATGATTGTCATCATTTCGTGTCTCGTAAAATGTTGTGGTAAGATTGGTGATTGGTGATGATGATCAAGGGTTGGTATCCTTCCAAAAATATCTCACAGTGTTCCTTGTTTTCAAATCTAGAATCGTCTATTTCTAAGTTCTAAAAATTCCACCTGCAAGTTTACTTTCATTCTTTAATCGACGATTATGATAATTCCGACAGTCTGGGAATTTCACAATCAATAAGAATACGAATGAAAATCTATAGACTTACCTTGAATCAATCTTAACAAGTCGATCCAATCGATTTAAGTGCAATTCCCTCAGATGGAATAAGTTTAGCAAGGCCACAGCTGGAATGTGTGTAAATCGATTTCCACTCAATGATAGATACGTTAGATTCGACAATTTCGATAGTTGCTGCGTTGGCACAATCTGCAAAGAATTCACAAAAGAAAAAAATTTAAGTTGAAAAAGAAATAAATTAGAAGATATTTAAATGGAAATGAATGGATTACAAGAAAGATTCTGCATTCCAAATGATGTCGATTGTCGATGTCGTTTTCAATGAGGAAGGATAATGGCAAATGATTATAATTAAACCAGATAAGGATCTCACCTAACACATCGTCACGTGCGTCGTGTCGTGACGAAAAAGGTAAAATATTTGACGATTTATCGACAGCAGTGAAAAAGCAATGCGAGAAAGTTTCATACAATTTAAATTTCAAAGACTCATGACTCATGTGGGTTGCTTCCTAATTATTTCAGCAATGTGTGGGTGATGCTGGGAACTGCATCAGATGTCCCTGCATCGCAGACACTGTGTTGAATGTGGTTAATTCTGGCTGTGGGAGTGGAATGAGATTTGAAATTTTCTCAAACAATAGATTACATTACACGAGAGCTTGTCTACAAAGCAATCAACCAGGTGATGTTGTTTCAGTTTGTCCTTTGAAAATGAAGACACAATGAAGTCGTCATCGATAAAGAGAAGAGAATAGCTAGAACTGACGATGAGAACAACGACGATGATGATGATGGTTGGATAGAAATGCTGGTTCCCTTATATAGCATGTTGGCATTCAAAGTTTCGAACTGGATATCACTATCATACCAGGTAACTGAGGTGAGGTCCTGGTGCTATTGCTGGTGCTTGCTGCCTAACAATTCGATCTCTGTTAATTGGTATTTCTGTTTCATTGAATTGAGGCTAAAAAGACGATGTGAGATTGGAAAAACTGATAAATCGACGTGAGAGCATAAAATAATTGATTTGCAGATGGAGAAATGCTTTTGTTCAATGTTTGATGGGAACTCGATGAACAATTGAAATAGTTTTTCTTCAATTAAGAGCTTTGATATGTAAAAAAAAAACGTTCCATTGGTTAAATATGTCTTTGAAGGACGTTTAAGGGGAGTACAATTTTGTCAAATGGTTTTTGGTATTTTCATTTTGTAATGGAATATCGGTTTTGTTTTTTTTAACGAATTTTATTTTCAAACGATGAACGATAGGTTGTTTGTTTGCTTCAAGGGATCGATTGAAATCTTTAGTCGAATAATTGGAATTGGAATTGGATCTCAAAGGATACTCATGTGGCCAATGGGCAGAGTTCTGTGGAAATAATAATTTTACGAAATTGTACATGCAATGTGAAATTCAGAACAAAGAGTGTATAGGTTTTTTTATGTTTATTAATTTTTTAGCCATTTCAAAAACCATATTTTTACGAACGGTTCTGGGAAAATAAGTCAAATGGAGATTTTTCATTTCAAGCGGCCTTTGTCATACCATCTGTCAGTCTGTTTAATTATTTATCTGAATCAGATGCAGTCGGACGAAATAAAGTCGACTGGAGAGTTAGCGTCTATCTCATTTTTGAGTGCAACCATACTTTTAGTTTATTCAAATCCCATAGAAAGAATATCTTCTGATGCGAATATCTTAACTACCAGAGCTCAGGTTTTTTTCTACCTCGAATTTGCGGCTACCAACGTAACGGTGAAATTTTCTCCTAGGCGGTTGCCCGATGTTCTTTTTTTTGATAGCATGTATACCTGAATTTGTCCTCATTCACTTCAAGACCAACGAGTTTCGCCCTTTCTTCAATCGCTGTGAAGGCCTCAAGCACAGCTCTCTTGGATCGACCGATGACATCTAAGTCGTTTGCATAGCCTAACAGCTGGGTGGATTTGTTGAAGATAGTGTGTTCCGTGCTCAAACCTGCCTTGAGCACTATCTGCTCCAGGACTATGTTGAAGAAATCCCATGACAGCACATCTCCTTGTCCAAACCCATTACCCATTTGCACACAACACAGCTTCATGCGGCTGGATCATTTTGTTTGGGTTCCCAAATTCATGCATCACCATCATAAGCTCTTGGCGGTGGATGCTATCGTAAGCAGCTTTGAAGTCGATGAAAATATGGTGGGTGTCGACTTAAAATTCGTTGGTCTTTTCTGGGATTTGCCTCAGTGTGAATATTTATTTACCAGTCATTGGGCATATATACATTCTTCCTCACACACTCTGTTGATAACCTGGTGCGTACGGTTCATCAAAACACCTCCTCAATATTTAAAGAGATCCGCAGAGCTTGTGTCCCGGTTTTGAAACCAGAAGCTAATTTCTTCGACATTTTAAAGAAACGTCGGGTGTTGTTCTTGGCCCGTGACTCTTCTAGATCTTTGAGCTGAAAAACTGAGGATGATCTTTTCTTTCTTCGCAGGGTCTCTTTCTCATTTCTCCTCTTTGTTCGGTATTCTTCTCTTGTTGCTCCTATTTTCCTTTGCAGTATCTCCAAACGTCTCCCTTTTCAATAACGCGGATACATCACCATACCACGGGTTCTTTTTCGATGATTGATATTAAGCTATGGTGGTCTCGGCTTCATTTTTAATTATTTAGTGATACTGGTTCTACAAGGTGTTCACATCTGTGCTATTTGGGAGGACGGCGATGAGTCCCTCACTCAGGCGCTCACTGGCATTCTCCAGTGTGAAAGGTAACCGATGTTGAACTTCTTACCTTGGGCCGCACGTGTTTTCTTAGCCGCTCGGTTATAAAGTTATAACCAAAAATTTATTTCTTTTTTTCGATTCCTGCCTTCTGAGAATTTCTAGCGATTTCAAATCACCAGGTCTCTAAATTTTCTCAACTAGGCTATATCAAATGATGGAAGAGCACAAGGTCTGTTCGCCCTTTATCAGTTCCTGAAACTCTGGTTTCCATTTCTCTCCATTTCTTCCTCATCGAGCACTTCGAGGGCAAGGCTATTGTCTTAGCAAGATGTTGGCCACAAAGCAGAGCAAGACGTTGAAGACGCACAATATCTAAAACTCAAGTTCTTTTTCAATTTTTTTTTTTTTAACAATCCCAAGTTCACTGATCTCCAAGCGAATTTCCTTGCTCGAGTGGCAAATAAACTTAAACTTAGCAAACACATCAAAATAGCCTTTTTTAGCGTCTTCCTGTCTCTGGAAAATAAACCAACATTTACAATTCATTGCATCTTTGAACATAAGTAAGAATATAATTATTCTTTACAATTGTTACAAAAGCATTCACCATTCCGAATACGACCCTGACTAGGGCAGACTTCTTACAATGAGGCAACTAAATCTTTGAGCTATCCCCCAGCCTGCATTTTCAACTAATTGGCCAAAGCGTTTTTATATAGTTCACAGTCAAGAAGAATGATGGTTCTAGAGAGCAATTGCAACAAAAAAGTCCTTTACAAACAAATATTTGTTTTAGAATCTGCAGCTTTTTACAAGCGTCATACTTGATGCTCTGCTCTGCATTGAAATATCTTCTCACAGGAAATTCAAACATAGGGTCGGGCTCAGAGAGAGGTAAAAACAACTGATGCTCTGTTATGACTCTGTGCCCTTAAATTAGCCTAGCTTCTATTTGCGGTGCACTTGAAATTAAAATCTAATTAAAATATGCCAAACATAATTATCAAAGAAAATATTTACTTTGATTTCACAACTCTGGGGGAAGTACCGACTAGTTGGTATCCTTTGGTCCATTAAGTAGAATGTGTGTGTGGGTAGTTGTTGCATAGGCGGGAAGGACGAAATGAACAGGTGGCTGTTGCTAGTGCTGGTGCACCTGCAGCTACTATAGTTTCCTTTTTAAGCTCCCCTGCTTTTACTCCAGCTGAATTATTCAAAGGAATAAAGGACTGCTGTGGGGCACACTGAACTGGATGACTACAACTCTTTGCCACAAGGATCAAACCAAAAACTCTGAATCTCGACTGGTTGTTGGTCATACAGTTCAGTCTCACGTAACTATTTTTTTTTTCAGTTTTGTGTGTGCCGGAAAACGCAAAAAAAGTAGGTCACTTTGAAGATTTTCCCTTTCTACATTATTTTTAGTCCTGCGAGCTGGAAATCATATGAACCTGTACCCATGCGCGCTCAATAAAATTCGCTTGAAAAAAAAATAGAACTTATGCTAAATGAGTTTAAACAGCTCGTTGGCAGTCGGCTTGTACACAAAGTTTTCCTTTTTTCTGAAAATTTACAAAAAAAAAGGAAACTCGAATCCTCTGACTGTAATGAGAACTTTAGCTGAAGGTGAATGAAATAATAAAAAAAAAAAAAAACAAGAAAAATTCAAAAGCTGTCTCATCAAAGAGTTCATTTTATACAAAAGTTTCATTCAAAAAGTTTGGTTTATTAAAGGCACAGTGGAATTCTTTCCTTCTTTCCGTTCGTCACTTGACGTCTAAGTGTGTGAGTTTCTCTCTGTTCAACAGACGGGTTAATGTTTTTTTTGCTTTATCTCGACATTCACATATATTCCATAAAAGGGTTCTAGTTCCGTTTCCATACCAAATGGAAATATTTTAAAAATTGTACCTTTTACTTTTTTATGTTTGTCTGTGTATGTTTTTGTGTTGCCTATATCCCTGAAGTAAAACTCAAGGCAAAGTCTTTTATTTGAAGATGTTGACGGAGTGGCGGAGTGTGCTTTGGAAATCTTTATTTAATAAGAAAGAAAGGTCTCAGGTGAGACCATGCTTTTGAGCTCGTGCATGTTTTTTCAGTTTTGGATTGATGTTTTCTCTGAAAAGTGTTAAATGGCAAGTTTAAACACTATGACCTTGATATCTGATCTGCAAATTTGACAAAAATTCTTTCAAAGCATGTCATCTTTAAATAAAGGAATACCCAGTAAAAACTACTGCATACCTTCACAAATGCTAGTTCAGATACAGGTAAGTTCAGATACAAATTATAGGAAATCCCAACTTTAAAACTTCCTCGAATAGAATTAGCACCAGAGATCAGAGCAATGGAGCTAGATGAAGGCTTCGAAAAGAGCTTTCGCTTGTGTATAATTGATTTTGTACAAAGGTGCTTTCCAGGAATTGAGACTCTTTTATTACTCAACAGGCACGACCAACAGCAAAAGTTGCATATTCGTCCAATGTTTGAAAACAATTCTCATCTCTAGACTTATGGTCCAGTTACATAGGTACTTCAGCTTCTTGCATAGCTTACAAAGAAGATAATTAAAAATGGTTGGCGACAGAAACATAATCGATTTATTTACGATCCTAGAAACGTTTCTTTTCAAAATGATATCGGACTGTATGAAAATCGATCTAGAATACACTTTAATATTGGGGGTTTTTAATCCGTTAAAATCTTTGCAATCTGCCGATGAAATTTGACAGTTAATGGCTCAATAGAGAGATAGTGTTTCATTCAATAATTTTCTAGGGAACATATAAAATTTTTCCGATTTCGGCTTTCCTGATTCCTTGCTTCCTAATATGCAAGTCATTCAAAATTTAAAAGATATGAGTACGACCTATGTAGTCCACACGACTAACTTCCCAAAGTAACAAACAAAAAAAATATTAGTTGTTTTCTTTTTTATGTGTTTGAACAACGATAGCAACTTAGAGGTGCTTCCACCAATGGCTTTTTCCGTCAATTCCTTTATTTGGCTGAAGTTATAGCTATTTCACGGGTGCCAAGCCGATCATCAGACTCCTTTATTAATGGTGCTGTCTAGTTGTTCTTTAATTTTAATCGAAAAACTTTTTGAGTTCACATTTGGGATTTGCCTAGGACCAGCCAGTTGGGAAGCCAATGCACTACGCACTGCGCTAACAACTCCACTGATGTTTTGGTTTCCCATTGCAGACTTTTTATTGTTTATGAATTTGCAATGAATAGACATTTTTACAAGCTCCTCAAAGTATGCTATCTTGTTCCGCTTTCATTTTTTTTAATTTCCTATCTTTGTGTGACAACGGTTTTGTTTTACAAACAGAGGGTTAGATTATTGAAAGTTTTTGACATTAGTCAGTTAATTTTTGTTGTAATTTGTTAGGAGTCTGATGATCGGCTTGGCACCCGTGAAATAGCTATAACTCCAGCCAAATAAAGGAATTGACGGAAAAAGCCATTGGTGGAAGCACCTATAAGTTGCTGTCGTTGTTCAAACACATAAATGGAATTGACGGACGCAGCCTAACTGCAGGGTTAAATAACACAAAAACAAATTAGTTGTTTTCGTTGTTTAGTTGACAATGTACACGGTACACGCACGTTGGTTTTTAAAGTCAAAGTCCATAAAACTGTTGATTTGAGGACATACATTAAGTTCACTAAATAACAGTGGCGCCATCTGCCAAAAGTTTGTCGTACCAACTCGTGGACTCAAGCACAACTAGCTACTTTGCTCAGCCTTAATTACTCCTGAATATTGTTGTTTTCTATTAGTGAAAGAATTTTTTCTAATTGGATAAGAATTTCTGAAAATTAACATTTATATGGCAAAACAGCGTTTTGTGGGTCAGTTAGTAATCAAATATAGTGTATGTTACTCCTGAAGATTGTTTTTTTTTTCACACTAACTATAAGGGTTTTGAATTATTGTTGAAATTATTGCAGCAACTATTCATTATATTAGGGTTGTAACGCACGTCCGCACATACGCACATTCGCACATACGCACATACAAATATACGCACATACGAATACACATACACACACAGCCATCATCATAAAACCGCTTGATTCGGATTCATGGAGGTATGCAAAAATTGGAGATTCCCAAAATCGGACCCATTACAATAACTTCCTCTGGGAAGTTAAAAATCTAAAAATGTACAAATTCAATTATGTAACATTACATAAGCTGATTTTTTATATAACTCAATCTAAAATTCATTTCAATTATGTATTAACAAACCAACCAACATAGACCAAAAGTACGACTAAAAATAATCCATGTTTCGTCAATTTATATTAGTTTAATTTGCATATTTAAAATAAATGCAATTATAATACATCGCTCTTGGCCATCACAAAACAAAAAGTAAAAAATTGCTCACTGCCTCACTGGTCGATTTCTTTCCACAAAAACCTGCACAGAAACATTCGACTATTAAAATTTCAAAAACTAATTGCAGTGTCAGAAAAATACGAAAAATCGAACTCAAATTGAGTTTTCCGTCTCTGTCCGTTTGACTGCCGCTCTGTCCATTGAATAAAAAGAAACACACATTCGATTAAATATAAATGGTGTACATCCAAAAAGTCAGTTAGGCACTTTCTCTCCAAGTTGCAATGCTAGTCAGAAAAATATCGATCTTCGACAGAAAAAAATAAAAAAAATTTCGGAAAAAGTGAATCAATATAACAAAATACAGGACAACCGACCAATAGGGCGAAAAAAAAATTGTGCACATTTCTCAATCCACTTTTAATGAATGTTCTCAAATTAACGCCAATTTCCAAGTCCAACAAAAATTCTAGCAGGATACAGCAAATACAAAAAAGGACCTTTAAATCAAAGATAAAAATGTGCAATGACTGCACAACGAACGTCAGTTACTGCGATCGCAGCACGACAAAAGCTGCTTCGCCAATGGAACGAAATGAGTGAACACGCTTACACGCGGCCGCTATAGCCTTTCGATACAATATATGTAGCTGCAATTTCCTTGTAGTTTTATTTCATCGATTCCAAGGCCCCAGTAACCCAGCAACCAAAAACCAGGCAGTTAGCCAGCAATCCAGCGACATGTCAGGATAAAAACCAGATACACTACTGGCTATGGTTGTGTACAGAAATTTGCATTTAAACATCCGTAAATGATGGATTTTTCCCTCTCGTCCTGGTGAAGGGCAATTTGGACTTTTTTTTTTTTTTTTGGCTCGTTTCTTGGGAAAGGCTTTTTTTGTGTTGTGATGCAACTTCTTCGTCTTCGTTTCAAGTTTAAACAGCAGTCAGAATGCGGAATGTAACAACTTCTTCATATTTGCAAACTTTTTCGGTAAGATTTATGGTAAATAACTGCTTCTGGTTGAGTGAAATTTTGAAATATTTGCCTGTCTTGAAGTAAAAGTACAAGAATGGTACATACCCATCCAACTCGAAAGTATGTACAATGTATGCACAAACCATCAAGTCCAGGAAGTATAGCTAGAGAGGTATGCATGATGGTGTATTGTATGTAGCAGCTATTTATGCTCTTCCATGAATCTTTGGCTTCACATCTTGGAGAAATGCCAAGTAATCCATCATCGTTGGAGGAATTTGCTTCGACTTCTGCTGGAAAGAGCTACGCAGTACCTGGCTCAATCTACTTCATCTTCTTCGTCTTCTTTGGTTATGGTTTGGGGCCTTCCCATGGGGACTGATGGGGACACTGGGAGATTTGATTTTCTTCACAGATTTAAATGAGAAACTGATATCCTTGCTGTGGGAAAGCTGAGATTTTTGTACAGGTATACAATAATCAACCGGAGATGAGGAGTCTAAAAATTTATTGCATGAATACCTTCTAGAAAACATCGAAACAAGTGGTTTTATGACAATAATTGAGTTTTGAAAGTACAAAGCTATTTCAACTAGCTTACACAGGATCTTTAATATGTTTCGAAAAACTACCAGGAAAAGTGCTTGTGACAACAATTGCATGACAAAATGTTGTGGGAAATCAATTTTACATAAAATTCGAATCGAAGCTTTTATGGGAAAATAGTTTCAGTAAGAAATTTTGTGAAGTTGAACATCTTCAAGGACTCATGAAATTTTCTATAAACACTATTCAGTTTGATTGGTCTTAGGAATCTTTTGGTTATTAAAAAAAAAGTCTGTGTGAATTTGAGAGAATTGATTTTATTAAGTTTTGAGCTGCAAGTGACTCTATCAAGTGTTAATGCTTCGTTGCTCAGAAATCTATGGCATTTACAATCATTTTACACCCTACATGTTAGGTAGCACAAAGAAATAATTTCATTACATGTCAGGTGTTCCTCGAACGTTTCAATGAAATTCTTGCTTGGTTTCTTGGAAATTTAGAGAACTCGATAAGCTACACTTGAACAATACACATATAGATATAAGCCCGGATTATAAAGATTTCTTGTTTTTTGTCAACTTATCTGTTAAGTTCAAGGTATTCTCAAAGTTGACAAGTGCAGACACAATCGTATCCACATAATTTCTGTCTTCAAACTCTAACTCTCCACTGGGATAGAAGTTTCACTGACTTTTTTTTAACCAGAGGCTTTGATACCTTCTGTTCAACCAGAGCATTGATGTGTATCAATAACTTGACTTTTGCATTCTCTTCCAAAAGACATTGACGAAACCGAAAAGTCCGCGATTTGGAGGTCGCAGGATGGAAAAACAAGTATGATTAAGCAAATTAATACCAGATCTGAACTCAAATCGACCTAAGAAAAAAAACGTGTTGAATTTAATGCGTCCAAAATTCACAATGAAGATAGAGAACTCACGTTGCGCCATCAAGGCAACGAGCTTATACGGAATTTTTCGATGTCAAAAAAGGATTCAGACAAGGCGATGCACTGTCATGCGATTTTTTTAACATCGTGCTTGAGAAGGTAGAGCAAACTCTACCGTCAACACCAGAGGCACTATCTTGCAGAACTCTGTTCAACTTCTCGCGTACGTCGATTATATTGATATAATGGGATGAAAACAGCATGAAGTCAATGGCGCCTTTGTGTGAATTGAGATGGAAGCGGCAAAAATGGGTTTAGCGATAAATGAGGGAAAAACGAAGTAAATGCCACCTTCGAGGAAGGACACCCAATACCGACGATGGCACTGGTAGACTATCACAAAAGACGCATATAACTTCGAGATAGTAAAGGAGTTTGTCTACCTTGGCTCCGCTATAAACATGGCAAAACAGCAGCGCCGAGATCAGAAGAATTACTCTTGCTTATCGCTGATTCTTTGGTCTATGAAATCAATTGAGTGGAAAATCTCTCTCTCTCGATAAACGAATATAAAACTTTATAACACCCTCATCATCCCGTCCTGTTGTATGGTGCAGAAGCGTGGAACTTGATCGGATGAATTTTCCTTGGGCTGTTTCTACAAGAAATTTCTTCGGGTCAACTTTGGCCCCGTACGGGGTATAGAGAAGGAACAGCGAACTTTACGGGTTATACAACGGTACGGACTTAGCCAGAAGGATCTAGGTCTAGAAACTCAGATGGCTCGGTTATTTAGAGAGGATAGAGAGGAAGAGCGCCCAACTGGAAGAGGACTCAATCACCTTGGAGTGCAAAACTTGAGACAGCTATAGCTAGGGACCGAGTTGGCTGGCGGAGACTGTTGGTTGAGGCCCAAGTCCACAGTGGACTGAAGCGCCATATTAAATAAGTAGGTAAGTAAAACTCAGTGTTGTTTACGATCACCATTTGTGGACCGATGCTTACGTCTTAAATGCCACCAGATGTTTAGGCTTCCTATGACGGTGCAATTTGTTTCACCTTCTGAATAGAAGTATAACCGTCCAAAACTGGGGTAAAACTCTCAAATTTACATCGGTGCTGCTCAAACGCGTTAACAGTTTTGACGGAATTTAATATAAGGGAGAACATTTTAATTATTTAAGTCATTGGAACATCGGCCAAACGTTATAGATATGCCTTAATTCCTTCTAGCTCGGGATCGTTAAACATAAAAACATGAACGAGTCAACTCGATTTGCCTACTTGGTTTGCCAGCTTAGTTATCCGCTTTTAAAATGTCATAAGTGTTTTCTAAAACGGTTTTGGCGGCAATCCGGTACTATTTCGAACGAAACTCTGGCGACCTAAATTCATGTCTTATCTCTCTATTGAGCCATTAAATGTCAAATTTCATCAGCGTATCGCAAAGATTTTGACGGATTGAAAACATCATTATTTACGTGTTTTCTTGATCGATTCACTGGGCAATCCGGTATTATTTAGGACAAAATATCCATCTGACAAAATATCCATCTGAAGACCTAAATTCAGGTCTCATCTCTCTATTGAGCCATTTACTGTCAAATTTAATCAGCGGATGTCAAAATTATGGTGGATTAAAAAATTCACTTGTAACCTCTTTTCTAGATTGATGTTCGAGCAATCCGGCAACAGAAAAGAAAATGGAATATTTCTCTGCTGCACATTAATTAGCAGGGTCATGGCCTGAAGGGCCTAATTTCTCTAATTTCTTAGTGTAAACCCATTTCCCGTAGTGTCCGTAGCTTAGTGGTTAGGTGCGTCGGCTGCTAAGCAGAACGTCGTGGGTTCGAGTCCTACCTGGGCCCATAGTTTTTATTTCATCTTTCACGGGCACTGCCTCTTACGAAGAGCTAACAAAACTTCCAAGAGTATCATTTGTCATTAAAAAGTGCTTCTCAACTTTGCCGCTCGTAATCGGCATTAAATTGTAGGTCCCCTCAATTCTTCACACGCACCTAGAGAATTGTTGATGAGAGTAAGCCACTTAGACCTTGGCTCTTCAAGAGCTGTCGCGCCACTCTACTTATTTATTTAAACCCATTTTCCAACTTACCTTAAAATATTTCATGCGTTTTCTAAATCACTGTTTACTTCAAAAGTTAAATGAAAATCAAAGAAACTTTTAAAAAAATTCCAATTCCGCACTTTTGGAACTTTTAAATTTTTCATTACTTAGGTATTACATACTTAGGTATTACTTTATCTCAAAAAAAACCCAAAACGAGCGGAAAAAGCGAGGGGAGTGTTGAAGTTGAAAAAGTGGAAGAAGGTACAACAAGCTTAAGAAAGTTGCAATCTATTTTTCCTAACGAACAATTTCCGCTTTGTGTACAACGTCTTGTCAACACTTCAAGAGTTTTAGTTTTAATGCTCTTCTTCCTTGCACTTCGTTCATCAGGATGTCCCTACTGCTACTGTAGCCTTATCCGAAAAACAAATAAGCAAAAGTTTTCTCGCTTAGCTGTTGAAATAGATGAAACTAACCTGCAAATCTTCGTTAATAAATGACGTCCACCCAACAAAACATACGGCAGACCTTAAACAACAACAGCTGTGCTACAGGGTGATTCATTAGCAGCAAAAACATAGCCTTGTAGCAAACCGACATCGACATATGAAGGAGTTAAGGAAGGAGCTAGACGGCCATTGGCACCTACTTGTGTTCTCTTTTAACGAGGGAGCAAACGTCGCGTATTAGTTGTTTTGTCGTTGTCGATTTCTTGGGTGTTCATTGTAGAATCTCCAACGTATAGACGACACGACGATGTCGACCTAGTCAAGCACCGCTGCTGGGTTAGCTCCTTTAAGTTTAAATTTTATAAAACAAACATTGAGAAAGCAAACAAGACACGTTGAAGGACATGCTGCATGCAATATCCTTGTTCTGCTTGCCGACTAATACAAATACGGGCTATGTCCGTTGAAAATCCTTTAAAACTTTGAACGGATACAAAATCGGCAACGAGATTTATTCATTAAAATTTATTAGAGTACCAAGCTCCGGAATGGTGTGGACGGGTACGACAACGAGAAGTAGCCAGTTAGCCATGTTTGACTAGCAGTCAAAAGGAATACCAACAGTAGTCGGAAGGAATGTTTACGGGCCAAGCTAATACCGTGCCATAAATAGATAAATCCATTGCTATACACGTTCCACTTTAACAGCTTTATACCCAGGTTTTTGTGCTAACCCCTATTAAGGTAGAAACCATAGCCGTCGTCGTCGTCTAAGGATATTACGGACGTATACAGCCGGAACGAGCGGTGCACATGTCTGGTGTCGAGGAAGAAGAACATGGAAACATGTTTAAGTAAAGCATATTCGTCTTTCTGCACTAAACTAAGGATCAGATCACAATACTAACAAAAAGTCGATGTAAGGAAAGGATATATGCGAAAAATGATAATCGCCTTATCCTGTTGCTATGACTCGCAAAATTAATAATCATAACTTTGACAAGACAAGCGAAACAGTTCTGGATTTTTATCTTGGTAACGGAATAGACGAGGGTAGGTCGATCTGTGTCGTACAGTGTTAGCATCATCATCGCTGTTGGGTCTTGTGTGCGTGTGTGGGAAGTTTTAAATGTGGCAAGCGATAAGACGGAACGGAAGCTGGCTGGAATATTGTTTATATGGGTGATGTGCAGGCTTAAACGAGCGCGTTAAGTTATGTACGAACGAGACAAGAATTCGAGAAAATGATAATATTTTTGCGGACACGGTTTGTTGTGCAGCACACGTTTGAGGGGGCAGAATGAGGAGCAGAAAAATAAACAAATGTAATGTGTCTGAGCAATGGATTAGACGGAGACAGGTGAATGGGACACATTCGTGGGTTTATTCTTATCTCGTTTGATAGACTTGAAAGTAAACAATAATTGCACATTTTTGGGGACAATTTTGAGGGCTGAAATCAAATATAAATTTACATTTAATAACAGAAATTTGGGTCCGCAAAAGCTGACGTATAAATTCTTTAACACAGTGCTCTAAAATTATAAGGACAAATGAGTGAATCAATAAAATTTTTATAGCGTTGGAAATGGAGCGGTATACAAAAACTATTAACTCTGAAAAGAGGTTTAACTTCGGCACATTAGATGAAGATCTACGGCTACATGTTTATTGTTTCTACTGATATTGGACGACAAACGTATTTTTGTGACTTAAACTTGATGATTACTGCTATAGGATTACTTTATCATTATCAGGGGCCAGACCTTGTTAAAATCTGCAGGAAAATCGAAAACACATACTACTTTGTTGTTCTTGGGCCCGTAGGCTGGCTCAAATAGCAGTTTTTTTTTCTGATACACACATTGGATGAATTACATTGCATTTCGCACTCCTTTGAAGTACCTCATTGTGAAACACAGTCTTTCCAAGACCTTTTTAGTATTTCTGACTCAAACTAACTTAACTCTATACCCTTATAATGCCAAAGGCAGTAGGTATGAACATTTTATAGATGAAGAGTGAAAAGTTCTACATTCATGTAGTATGGTGTAAAGCGGTGGAAAATTAAAGCTATTTCAAGAAACTTAATAAGATACAGAGACTGTTATTTAGGGCTCTGAGATCCACACCACAGGCTGGGTCGGAAATGATCTTCGACCTTCCTGCTCTGGATGAGTTCATAAGGTGCACAGCAGCCAAAACTGCAATTTATTTAAATGAAATGAGTTTTTGGAAGCACAGCCCTATGGACACGGGTCAATCTTACAAAGATATGACACAATTCCTGGACTGATGGAGACCACCGATTACATTTTCCTTTACTATAGATTTCGATAGGAACTTTTCTATTTGCATACCAGAAAGATAGGGTTGGGATCCTAATTCACTTATAAATTAACAGGATATCCCTTTCTACACTGACGGTTCAAAAATTGAACTAGGAACAGGTGCTGGAGTGTTTTGCCAATCTCTCAACATCAGAGAGTCGTATAAACTCCCAGCTGATTGTAGTGTCTTTCAGGCCGAGATCTTTGCCATTGAAAATGCAGCTGAATTGGTATATCATGAATAACTGAACTCTTCAGAGATTACTTTTTTCGTGTACAGCGAGGCCGCTATCAAAGCCTTAGCCAGTGAGATTATAAGATTGAAAGGCAGTTTTAAATTGTAGGAAGGAATTAAATAGAATCTGCCACACTAACCTGGTTAAGCTCTGGGTTCTTGGACATAGTAATATAGAAGAAAACGAAATAGTAGATGAACTAGCCAGGAAAGAGTCAGAAGCAGGTACAAGTAGAAGCGACCCTTCAGATAGGGACCACACGTTCCGATTGGGGTACTCAAGAGAAAGATAGACCATAAATCCAAGGAGAAAATCAATAACTGCTGGAAATGCAGGAACGATTTTCTAATCTCTAGAAGTTTATGGTCTTACATTAATGAAAAGGAAACTCGGTACATTCTATAGCTGAGTAAAAGGAATATTAAAATCTTGATAGGTGTACAAACGGTTCATTGCGCCATTGGCACAATGGCCAACAAGTTATGCATTTGCACCCGATCCCTGTAGATGCTGTGAGGATAAGGAGGAAATATAAACCATTAAACACCTGCTTTGTGAGTGTCTGAACCTCCAAACTAACCGACTTCGTCATTTCGGAAACAGGTGTGTTGGGGCACTGAATGATCTAGCGCAGGTCTCAATGGCGAATATGAGGAAATTATGAGTAAAATAGATAACACAGGCTGGTTCGAAAACGAGCCAGTCTACGCCAATCGGTTATTTTGAGGAGCATCGATGCTACCTTCATTCTCTTAGGGGATTACAATGGACCAGTAGGCCACGCTGTGGACACCCCTCATTACCTTACCTAACCTTCATGAATTCCTGTTGAATAAATTTCTGTATTCAACAGAGCAACTGAAGTTGGGCTCGAGGATAAATGAGCGTTCCTAGGTGAGTAGTTAATTGAATGTCAAAGCTTTTGACAGATTAAAAACAGCCGTTTTTTAAGTTTTCTAAATTGTCATAAATTGTCAATTTTCGTCAGTTGTTACATAGATTATTTGACTTATTAAAAACCGTATTTCTTAAAAGTTTTCTAAATCAATTTCCAGTGCAATCTGGTAAAATTTAGAACGAAATATCTCTCTGGCAACCTGGATTCATGTCCTATCTCTCTATTGCGCCATTAACTGGCAAACTTCATTAGCGGATGGCGCAGATTTCGACGGATTGTGTGTTCAGCACACATAACTCTATTAGCTAAATGGTGACTAATGCACAATAATAAACATTTTGTTATGATGACACAGTCATTTCTTTGAGAAGCCAAATATTTAGTAATTCATGTAAGTGCACTTCCCATAGCTCCGCGGTGATCATATTTCACTGTATATCCTGTTTCAGAGAGATCTGTAGAACTTCCTCGAGTTTCTGGTGAGTTCCTTCTTCCCTATTTTCTTTTGAATTACACAGATGCTGTCTTTTTCTGACGACATTAAAAGGTCTCGAACAAGTCTTTCCGGTAGGCTTAACAACTTCCACCGCCACACCTTCGAACCACTTACTTATTGACCTTAAAATAACATAAACATCCGAGTTCACGAACTCTTCCTTGAAAAAAATAACCGACTGGGCCCAAGGACAAAGCACTCAAAATCCTTTCAAACTTCATGTCCTATTCTAATTCTACCCGTGTGTGCGTTTCTATCTACATAAAACATTATTTCGACACCCCACTCCTACCTTCGCAACACACATTGCTTATGTGCCCTGATATCGACTGCACTCACTGTGCGATTCACTTCTAAGGGTCAGTCATGCGACCACATTCTAAAGTGGTGGACTGAGTCAGTTTACGGTGTCATAAAATTCCATTTTCGAACGTAAAACCGACATACGATTGAGTATTTCTTGTCTCCTGTACTGTGGCTGACAATGTTTATACCAATGTGTGTTTGTTTTTCTTTGGCATTGGTCTGAAATGATGTTCAGATTTCAGAATACTCGCTTCTACAACCAACACCTCTATTCCCATTAAACCTCTTTATCCGCAACCTGCAAAAAGGACCATCAGCACGCAGCAGTTCCGGATGATATGAATGAGAGCTCAAGAGCAAAAACAAAAACAAAAAAAAAAAAACCTTGAGTGCATTCGAATATGTATAAAACTTCTGTCATGTGGAACCAAGGACGACCGACACTTTTTCATATGACGTATGAAAGCGTATATGTGTGGGTGGGTGTGCATATTTGGTCCTTTGCAATTCTGTGATTGCACTATAAAGGCAAAAATATTCTTCCAAACGAGATTTATGCACATTTTCGTTGTTGTTGGTGTTGTTTTTGTTGTTGTTTGTAGTTTTGGTGTTGCCGGTTGTGTTTGTTGTGTTGGTTTTTGCGGGTGTCAGTGTTGTCAGGAGTCTTGTTGTTTTTCCATCTCTCTCTCTCTGCATTGAAATGGAATTTTTAAGCTGTACCTATGAGATAAAGGTAACTAACCAACAGCCCCTGGGTGTTGGCTTTTATATGTGC
>CAKKXW010000004.1:18339890-18351272 GCA_920937365.1 Sphaerophoria rueppellii | reverse complement strand
AAAAAATTTGTAAAATAACGTACACAGATCGACAGATTGAAACAGACCCAGCTTACCGCTTGTCCCTTGCGGTTTGCATACGGCTCCGCGTTAGTAAAAATTATCGAAGTGACTCACCCCTATAAAAATAAATTGAAATTATGATAGTTGTTTATTGAAATAAAAGTTTTGTTTTCATAAAATCTACTGCGCTCAGATGAAATCTACTGCGTTATTTTACAAAATATACTGCGCTTTATCATTACAAGGGTGGTAGCGCTGCTGCCAATGCGAATGCAATTTTAAAGACAAAAACAAGAAATCTACTCCATCCAACAAAGTTCCACTTGTAGAGAAATTAGTCTACCAACCGTTCCATATAAAAATATCCCCACTCAGTGAAGCTATTAAAAATGATTGCGCCTCGGCATACGTTTGGCGTTCCCTGTTCGCCATTCGACCCAGACAAAGTTAGACAGCTAGACACATGCAATAAAATGTTTAAAAAACAAAAACCAAGAACTTCAAAAACACAAACAATTTAAAATGCACTTCCCTCACCTTCACCGACAGCCACCACAGCAGTTTCGTACTCGTATATCCATCACAAATCCGTTGCACACTTGCTGTTGCTGCTGTTGCAACTGTTATTCCACACGTTAATGCTCCATTTGAGTTTTATCTTTGAATAGCACGAGCCAGAGAGGAGTGTCAGTGTCAGGGTGCCATACAAAAATACCAGAAAAGGCAGAAAAAGCATGAGAAGAACTTCGTTCTTTTCATCCTCATTCCAAATACTATTTTGTGAACTGAAAAGCAACGCCGCATCAGTCCTCATCGTCGTCGTCGTCATCGCGTCTTCATCGTGTCAAAGTACTCGTCATCATAATCACGGTTGTGAGAAAGAGAATGAGAAATGAAAAGGAATTCATCCAATTGTCACAACTATTTGCGGACCAACGCTTCAGCCCTCTGGCACCCCAACCAAAACATCATACCAGCGAATTGCTAGTTATTTTTGACAACTAGAAAATGGCCTGGAAAAAGAGCTAACAAGTACATTTTCAAAGGATGCATTCTCATGTGATGGTGTTAAAGTCGCGTTGCATCATTGTATGTAACATTTAGAAAAAAATAAATCTATAATAGTTTAAGAAGTTCTTCTCCCCTGTCAGAGAAGATATCTATATGGAACTTGGAAGAAGAAAGATTTTCCCTTTTATCCTTCACTTGGTCTTTGTCAATAGAATAATGTTAAATTTCGTCTTGTTCAGTTGATGCGAACTGCAGAAGTGTGCTATGGCTATTTTTTGGGGATTCTCAAATAAATACAACTGGAACATCTTTTGGCAGTTCATATAGTAAAACATTAAAAAATGTTTATGGCAAATGATTGTGTGTTTCACTGGGTATCTTGAATTTCATTTTAGCGCAGATGAAAAGGAGCCAACTTGGCTCACTAGTGCTTGCCGACAATATGACTTCACAACAAAACGACTGCAACGACTGCGACAGTCGAAGTCGTTGACGTTCTCAAACACAACCCCATACAGAATCAGATGCAGCGAGACGAAGTTGTTGTAGAATTTTTCAACTCGCTCTATTCTAAAGACAACTTAATAAAATGTTTCGCAAAAGAAAAGTCACTGACGAAGAAATTGCTTGAAATGTAGTTTTGTATGGGTATTACTCTTTTTTCACTCAGTTTAAGTCAAAGCTTTTTGTTTTGTTGTAAAATGCAGTAGCCGTACCAGGATTATATGTGCGGTGTATTTGATAAGAAGGGGAGCTAGGAGCTAGCTATTTTATAGTGAAGTCAGTTGGAAAAATGCGGATGCTGTAAAGCCTTTTGTATAAGGAACAACTTGGCATGGTTGTGTGTGAGTGTGCAGAAGAGAATAAATCATGCAGATAATTGTGTTTAGAGTCTGTCACCATTAAATATGAGAAAGGGTATTAAATGTTGGAACATTGTTTTCTTGAAATATTTTAAGAATTTTATTATTGAAATTGCACACACACGGAGATGAATGAGATGTTAAGAGCTTTTACTGTGATATTTCAACTTGACAAAGAGGAATTGAATGCATAATTTAAAATATGCTTTTAGTGAATTGGTTTTGAAGGGTTTATCATTGTCAGATTTTAGGGTTAAATACGCACGGACTTGCTACTTGACGAGCATTCTTCAAAGAATATTTCTCGATGGATTTGAACTTTCTACTATATTTTTTTGACATTTTTCAACAAAAGAAGAATTTAACCTAGTTTCTGGATTTCCTTTAGTTAAGTTTTTCCTCAAACTTTACGTAATTGGTGTCAAAGTAGTATTTGAATAACCTGAATGTTTAATCCTCTTCAAAGACCCACATAATCCTTCCAAGTCCGTTTTTATATTTCACATTTCACTTGTCATGTAATCAATTTTCTTTTCCTTTGTTTCCATCTTGAAATACTTTTTTTCTCTCTGTATCTCTGATTTACTGGTGTTACAAATTTTGTAGAATTAAAATTAATCCAACCAAATGACAAAACATGATGTACAGGAACAGAAAACTTATTACGGACAATCCGTATAATCTTCACTGGACAGGAAAATCTGTTCCATTTCTTTTTATTTCAAAAGAAAGAATGTTCACTGAGATGAAAGGAATTAAGTTATGTATGCTAAATGTCTTTCTTTTTGTTCATTTCTTTTGCCCTGATGACATAATCGGGGACAAAACAAATCGAAAAAAAAAACACAAGAAAAAATCTAATTTATCTTAACACCCGGCTAAAGAAGCTTTCTCTTGGCCTTTCCCCATACCGCCTTAGCCCACAATCGCCACCTACTAAGATAATTGCCTTTTTTTCTGCCACACTTAATATCATCTCAATCTGCTATCCTCAAACATAAACGAATCATTTTTTTTCTGTTTTCAGCTCCAGCAGATGTTGGAAGCAACTCAATAAATTATATCCGCTTAACGCCCGCGGACCATCTCACAGCAAACAAATAAAAAAGAAAAAAGCGAGAAGCGACATAAATCGTTTTAGTTTCACACAAACAACACGAGCACAAGCCGGTGCACATCCCATCCATAGAGAAAAATCTGAAGCAACAAGCTTCTAACCAAAAGACCTCGCTCGCTCCCACTAAAATTTCTCATTCGACATCCGGGCAACTGGCCAAATGGCGCGGGAGTATAGGTGGTATATGCAAGAGTTATAAGGATAATCGGATTGCATCCACTAAAACACTCGATTTCCTAATTAGGACAATGGGCTTTTGCTGGACAAAAGTGAGGGCGTCGCAGATAAATATACCCAACTGTTGCATGGGGTAGGTAAAAACTGATACCGACCACGTCCTTAAACTTTTAATATATTTTTCTCAGTTTGAATTTTTTCGCTTCGTCCTTTTTTTTCTGTTGAAATTTCCTATTCATGGTTCATTGGAAGAGAGCACACCTGTGCCTATTTCTATTGCTATATAATTAATACCAGGAAGGAAGGATTCCCGAGAGCAAAAAAAAAGTCGGAAAACAAAATGCTTTTGCCAAGAGAATAAAAATCGATTTAGCCGTTAGAGTCCTTCAAACTGGGGCTCTGTTGTGTTTTTTGGGTACAATAACCTGATGAAGGCAAGGGGCTTTTTTTTTGTGTCCATTGTCCTTGTTTTTAATATTCCCTGTCTCTTTTTTGTGTGATAGAATACAAAGGATTCCATAGCACATTGGTGTGAAACCACGCGACTTATATTTTATGTGTCAAACCGAACTAAAAAAAACACGTTCTTAGTTGTTGGTAGCCACAGGCCAGTATAACTTTATTATTCCCGATAAGTAATTACAACTATGTATATAATACTTAATCTAGAGTAACCCGCCGTCTTCAGCGTCGCTGCAGTTACCTTTCGACTAATATCGTATTACTGGGCGCCGATCGTTTAGCGGTGCCCTTCCTATATAGTCTCTTTCTGCTGATGTTGCCAATTTGGGTTCGATTAAATGACCTACTTGTGAAGGTGTTGTCATCAGTTGTTTGTTGTATGTTGTTATTGCTGATGTTGCTATTGTTGGTTCGATTACCTGACCTATTTGTGTAGGTGTTGTCATCAGTTGTTTGTTGTATGTTGTTATTGCTGATGTTGCTATTGTTGGTTGGTTGGTCGATGCACTTGCATATGTTACTCGCGCGGTAGGGATTTATTTTGAAACTTTGCCAAAAACATCCCAGAAATAGTAAACTTACTCTAGCGTTCGTCCATTGGCGGCGTCGCCTAGTCTTTATGGAGAGACGAGCAGAGTGAACGGAATTATGCATTTGGGATAGGTCTTTACTTTTTGTTGAATACATTTTGTTGGCAAGACTACGGCGACATGCAGCCAGTCGGTGATGGTGGTACAGTGGTTGTTGAGAGTGGCGACGAAAAAACTATGATGACAATCAAAAAAAAAAAGACGCACATAAATGAAACAATATAATTATTTTTAAGGATCGTGCCAATTTGTCAGTCTGCCGTAAATAACTTGAAACTAAAGCGAAAATGACAGTGCAAATGAATGCTGCCAGTAGTTGTACTTGTCTGCTCCTATAAAGACACTCGCTTCTTCTTATAATGCGAGAATGTTATGGTTTTTGAAGTGAACAAAGTAGTTTATCTTCTTCACTGCTTCTAACAAAAAAGTGCTAGATTTTCGCTCCAAGCTCTCACGATTTTAATCGTTCAGTTTCAAAACATTAGTTTTTTTTATATTCTTGGACATGCTTTAACATTTTTAAAGACAGATTTCCATGTCAGGTCAGAATTTTTGTACAAAGGTTTTTTTATCAAGGGCGACCTGTTTTCGACTTAAAAATTTAACCTTGCATATTGCTGGAAGTCTAAGGTGAACAGTTTGATGACATAAAGATGCTTTTACGCAGCAATTTTATATCCTGCAATCCATCGGGTTGAATCCCTGCTTAGTGTTATAAACAAAATCCTACAAAGCATCATTTTTGGTTGTCTGTATGTTTCCTGCAGTGTGGCATGCAAACTTAAGCATGTTCTTGAGAAGACCGGAATACTTTCAGATCCCAGAGTTTTTCGTTTGTTTCAAAGCTGAATCAAATAATTGTACTTTAATAATATTTGTGTAAATTCTAATTATTCTAACGTTGCTCTGAAGTGTGCCGAGAAGAGGTTCACAGGGTCGGCTAGTTACAGAATATAGGTATGGAGTGCGCTGTTATTTGCATGGAAAGCGAAAAACAGGTGAACAACTGCGTTACAGAAAGAATATATTAGTCTTTCGAGACGACCAGCAAAAATTGCGTTAGAAAACATGATCACAGTAAACGCTTCGGTGCAAAAGCATTTCATTTCGCGAACCTGAGAGACCATGCCCTATGGTTTGACACCGATTGTTTGCAGGCCAGGAACTACTCATTTGCTTGGCTCAAATTGATGCGAAAGAGGCAAGATGACAAATCCAAAGTGCACTGCATTGAGGCAAGCAAAGTGTACAAGAACCTATGTTTGAATAAGAAGAAGATGTACATCGAAGAAAAATATAGGAACTTAGCTTCCTGCATGAGCTCCACTAAATTCTGGAACGATGTCTGTATAATAAATAGGTTTAGACTTATCACAAACAGAAGCCTTGATGCAGTTACACTTATGTCATACTTCAATGTGTTACTTATACCTGCATTCACCGCAAACACCATCAAATGCGCCAGTTATAACCGAAACCAAGCCGGTACACCGAATTCCAGGAGAGTTTGACAAGAACGGTTCAGAAAGAATTATGAAAACTCTAACCAATTTATGCAACGATGTTTTGGAAAAAGAAATTAAGAAAACACCAATATTTCAATGATCAAAAAAACGCAATAAAAATGATCCAAGTATCATTCTTCAACGATGTTTTACTGCCGAGAGCAATCATTACAATATTCTCAAAGAAAATCAAGCGCGATTCCAAGCTGGCTACTCGTAACGAACATTATTTTACAGTACAGGGGAAGAAGCTCTATGCATTTTTTTGTAGATTTCAAAGCAGCGTTTTACCTTACAGCAGAGGTTTGTCGCACAAATTTAGAAGATTCGACGGAAATCTCTTACAAGACACGTGGACAGCGGTTTGGTATGGGGAAGCAGTACCACATAGCATCAAAACAAAGAATGTGATTGAGATATGGATGTCCTTTGAGTCCCACTCTGTTTACTTTATTCATCGAAGATACAACGGATAGATTACCTCGCTCTCTCTCCGCGTATGATAAAATGATCCTGGCATAGTCAACCCAAACGCTCAATTGATGATCAACCGACTGCAAGAATACTGCGAGATTTGGAACTTAATCGTCAAAATAGATAAATCAAAGATCATGATCTTCAATAGAGAGAGAGGCAGATTAAGAGCTAATGAAAACTGGCACTTCAACAACGAAATTTTGGAGATTGTCTATGATTTTTTGTAACTGGGTGTAATCTTATTCAGCAATATTTAACTAGGTAACAACCTAGCTGAAAAACTGTAAAAGCTAATTCCACTGTTAACTTTACATGGAGGATGTGCTTCTTCGTCCAATATATACGATATGGCTCTGGCGTTGGCAGAATCAATCATGCTTTACGCGGCACAAGTATGAGGGAGCCACCAATATGAAGCAGTAGAAAAGCTCCTACGTTCTTATATAGCGCGAATAGTCAGACTTCCACCTGACACACCCACCCTTTGAACATGGACACTGACTTACCACCGTTATACATCAAAACTCTGCAACTGAAAGATGAGTGTAGGCTGCCCAAAAAGAAGCATAATCGGTTTGCATGCAGAATGGCTGCAACTAGCAAGAGCATGCAATTAAGAAGTCGATCTAGTACAATTTTTGAGCATAAACTTATATCACATATTTTCGAGATGAAAATGATGTGATTAAGGGCCATGTATGACAGACTATAAAGTATCGCTCGACTATACAAGCTTGATCGCTTGTGGAAAATAATGATGGAAAACTCAATCTGCTTAAATAAGGTTGGCAACGAGCTAAAGGAGTCATTCTATTCAGAAAAGGGATGCACGGTCATGCGATTTTTTTAACCGTCAACACCGGAGGCACTATCTTCCAAAAGTCTGTTAAACTTCTTGCGTATGCCGATGATATTGAGATAATGGGAAGACCACAGCGTAGTAACAATGGCGTCTGTGAGAATTGACACAGAAACGAAAAAATGGGTTAAGCAGTAAATGAGGGAAAAACGAAGTATATATAACTCCGAAATAGTGGAGGTATTTTGTATACTTAGGCTCCGCTATTGACAAGAGCAAGGGATAACTCTTGCTAATAGCTATTTCTTGGGACTAAAACAGCAATTGAGTGGTAAAGCCCTCCCGATTAACTAGATTAAGTTCTTCTCAAGTCCTTCTTAAAGATACCTTCTGTATCAATGACAATGACAAGACAGCCTAAGGCGGTTTCGAGAACAAGTTTTCGGTAAATGGAGAATAAGATTTAACATCGGCCTCACGGGCTCAACAACGACGCGCAAAATACCCCGAAGAGTCAAAGTCCAGCGACTCAGATGGCTTGGTCGGATAGAGTTCATGGTAGCCAATGCTTCGACCTGGAAAGGCTTCGACACCAATCCCGAAGGATGTTAATAGAAGTAGAAGAAAAACGTGAATCAGGTGGCGCACTCAAGTGGATGAGGGCGCAGAACTGAAAAAAGTTAGGCAGGGATTGAGCTTGCTAGCGAAAACTATTGGTTGAGAAGCAAGCTAGTAAGTAAGTGTGTTGTACAAAATAATAAACATTTTTGACTACTAGTTTTCCATTAAGTTAATACCTTGCGGGTTAAATATCATTTAATCCGTATTTCCTAGCATAAACACCCTTCAAGTTCCAAATAAGTTTTTGCTATGAAAGTCCTTCGCACAAAGCCCCAAGACTCCCCTATAGATAATCGTCTATGAATTTCAATAAATACCAAACACCCTTACTTACTTAGAACTGTTCACACAAGATTATGCAGGTAGTTTATTAAACGATGATTATTCGAGTTGAATTTAAAAATGCAAAACAAAATAAAAAACAAAAACAGTTTTCCTTCCTCAGAGTAATTAAAATGAAATTAATTTCCAGACAGGTATTAGAATACCAATTAAATTCAACCCCATCTCGATTCCAGAAACCATAAGATTCCCTCTTTATTTGCATATTAAAACCTCGTTAAAGATATATTTTCTCTCTCCCAATCTGGTCTTAGAGGAAAAAAAGCTCCCATCTCCCTTCGTGTCGCCTGTTAATCAATGGCATGCCTCTGCACTTCACAATGTGATTGAAGTTAAATTACGGAAGGATAAGTCTTTACCTGGGTAATGCCGGTCGCATATTCTCAGTCGCAGTATTATCCTTAGGACTTTATCTTTATTCTGTGCACTAGTGTGTGTTCTATTTGAATAGGAAAACGCTTTATTGTAGGAAATAAGAGCTCGTTATTAAGTCAAGCGTAGAGAAAGCAGAGAAGCAAATCAATAATCGAACTATTTGGAAGGGAGTGTTTTTTCTCTGTGTCTGCTTAAATGTCATATATACAGACTGGAAGATGGAATGTTATGTCCTCTATGGAGTTAACCGGGGTTAAAGGCACAAGTGAAATGCGGCAAATCAGGTTAGAACGTCGAAGTTGTCGCTTGGCCTTTGCCATGAATCAAGGCAAGTGGCCTTTAATTCAGGGCTAATTTATTGATTAACATTCAATTAGGGGAAATTTGCAAACTTCTGCATAGTGAAATTGAGGAATTGGAGTGCATTTAAGCCATGAATAGAAGAAAGATTACTTAGCGGACCTTGCAGTCATTTGGCAGCATAACTTATTTTCCCCTTCTCTCTTATTTCTACCTCAATTCTCATTGTGTGTCAGTCGTTAGCAAGTCGAAGCAATAAGAAAATTTAATTTCCCAGCAACCAACCCTCAAGTGTCATAATTCTAGATAAATGAACCACAAATTAAAGGTAGACTCTTTCATATCATCTATATTTACCTTTGACTCTTCGGTCTTGGTCCTTACACAATTTCACACACACACACACATAAACATGAACATTTATCACCAAACTTGGTGAGACCGAATATTTTGTAATGAAATTTCATCTTTCGGCAATAATTCAAGCCATTCACCTCTCCGATAAGAAATATCTAATGATTCAAATCGTTTTTATCGGGGGTAAGGTAATGTATTATGATTATGATGTTTTTCCCCGCCCCAAACCCAAACAAATTGAAATACTCCAATCAGCAGGCAAGAGCAAAACCATTTTCCAACCGACATCAACATCACAAAATACACGACATCCCTCGTGTGTCGTTTTTTCTTCATCATCAGCTCCCTCTGTCTACTTCTTCTTCTTCTTCATCATGTTCGTTCATTTCTTTTTATATATTTTATTTTTATTTACGAGTAGATATGTGATATGCTTTTGCGTTTGTCGTTCGTTGTCGAAGAATTAATGTTGTTCCAGAAATCAGCAAAACGATACAAAAATGATACGTATACGCCCTGTGGCCCAAAATGTTTTCCATTCCGATTTTTTCTTGTTTTTTTTTTAATTTTTCTGTAATCCAGTGAAAAAATACCCAACAAGATAATCTACGAATTATTTGATGGTTTTTGGTGAGCAGACAGCATATCTCTGGACACGCTCTCTCCCAGTCAGAGGGACCGCAAACAAACATGTTGGAACTGATTTTGCCTTTTCCTCGTATATGTTTGTTTTTTGTCGAATCTTTTCTTTTCTCTGTTGCGAGGGAATATCAACAGCTGTTGACAAGTTATGAAAATCATGCCGGGAGGGGGCGGCTGGCTAAAATGAAATTAAAATACTGTGAACATAATGTGTCGTCCTTCTGTTTGTGAGCGCCACATCGGGTGTGTCTGTGAATTGAGTCCCAGCAACACACAACAATGTGTTAAGGAATTTTCAGAAATACCATTTCCGTTTTCTTCCTACTCCTCATTTGCGAGCATGTTGATCAACAGGAGGCTTTTCGACGAAAACTTTTGTTTTGGGTAAACGTTATGGTTAAGAGACTTGGCTTTACCGAGGCCTCCTTGGAAATTTGATTCAAAGGACCTCGATTTTGCTTATTTAGTGAAATGAAAGAGGCCTAATGGGATTTTATTGATTTAATTTTTTTGTTTGGGTTATTATAGAATTTGAAAATAGAATTTCGTCTCGCAGTCTATGGAAAAGTCGATGAAGATGTTGGTGTGTAAGTCGAGGGATAGTTTGGTTCTAAGGAAATATGGATTCTTAATTATGACTTCAATTAGTAAGATTGTTATTTCCAATGGAAAGGATATTTGACGGGTTGAATGGTTTTTGGAGATTTTGTCGACGAAGTGTTTGAGAGTGTTAAGATCGATTTTGAACATATTGTTGAAAAAGTTGAAAAGTTTTTGCAATATATTAATGCGAAAATTCTGTGACATGGAGAATTTAAATTGACTAAGCAGTAGATGGTGTTCAGTGAAGTTTTGAAGCTGGAGTGTATTACTTCAGCCATATTTTATTTCTCTAATTTATTAAATAAATAAGTGCTGTGCTTTTTAAGATTCAAGGCATTTAGGTATTCTTTGATACGTTAGTTTTTTTTTTACTTAAATTAAGGGCTATCAAAGAATTGGAAAAAGTCTCTTCTACGCTTTAATAGTTCTATTGATTTCAAATTTTGAAGAAATTGGCTTGAAGGTTTAAGCATTTGTATTCGAGATCTCGAGCTAATTCACTAAAAGCCTATCTCATTTTCATACCGGGCGCGATTCTATAAAGGAGTATAAACTGTAAAACTATATTAAGCCGGAACAAACAAAAATAGAATACAGATACAACATCTTTGGTGGAATAATCGGACGTAGGCTATGTCGTCCGATTGTTCCGACACCACCTCCGATAACGGATTTAGGCTAATCGACTTCGCTGCGGGGCGAGACGTAATGGTATCCACAAGGGAACATGGAAATCTCCTGACCAATCAACCGTCAACCAGATTGATCACATTGCGATCGACGCACGACACTTCTCTAGCATGCAAGATGTCCGCACATTCCGAGGTGCCAACGTTAGACCAACTGCCAACTAACCAGTCCTCTAAAGGTACAAGGGAACACCTATGGTAATGCAGAGCGGGGCGTCGCTTCAGCTAATCGGATTTAGGCAATAGCCTCCACCACAGCCTTGTTAGCCTGCTGTATCGGATGCAGGCTAATAAGGTGGTTTCTACAACATAGACATAAGATAAAAACAAACAAGGCCGAATTATATCAAAATGTCAAATATGAGGAAATATCTTAGCGCGGGCCATACTTTTACTCTATCCGAAAATCACTTAATCGAGCTCTAGAGCTTATGTTTACGAATTTGGAA
>CAKKXW010000004.1:18185486-18337319 GCA_920937365.1 Sphaerophoria rueppellii | reverse complement strand
TCGAGATCTCGAGATAATTCACTAAAAGCCTATCTCATTTTCATACCGGGCGCGATTCTATAAAGGAGTATAAACTGTAAAAGTATATTAAGCCGGAACAAACAAAAATAGAATACAGATACAACATCTTTGGTGGAATAATCGGACGTAGGCTATGTCGTCCGATTATTCCGACACCACCTCCGATAACGGATTTAGGCTAATCGACTTCGCTGCGGGGCGAGACGTAATGGTATCCACAAGGGAACATGGAAATCTCCTGACCAATCAACCGTCAACCAGATTGATCACATTGCGATCGACGCACGACACTTCTCTAGCATGCAAGATGTCCGCACATTCCGAGGTGCCAACATCGACTCGGACCACTACCTTGTTGTAGCCAAGGTACGAATGCGGATATTCCGATTAAGGCCAACACGCGAAAATGCTAGGAGGAAATTCGACGTCAAGCGGCTACAATCGCAAGGGATTGCTAGATCCTTTTTCGATCGTGTCTCCGAAAATCTCCTCAGAAGTCCTTTGCTGCCAGCACAAAATATAGAGAACCAGTGGAAACACTGCCAAGCAGCCATCAGAGATGCCGCCTCTGAAGTGCTAGGGTTTACAAGGCCACCACAACGAAACCCCTGGTTTGACGATGAATGCCGGCGAGCACATGCAGCTAAACAAGAGGCATACAAAGCGGCGCTGCAAAGAAAGACACGAGCAGCTCGTGAGCTCTACGAGCAGAAGAGGAGAGAGGAGCATAAACTTCTCAGAAAGAAAAAAAGGGAGCATGAGAAGCGAGCGATCGAGGAGATAGAGGGATGTCACAACAGGAACGAGGTTCGAAAGTTCTACAAAAAGGTGAAACAAACCTCCAAGGCTTATTCACCCCGAACTGAAGCCTGTAGAGACCATCATGGGAATATCGTAGTTGAACCGCAGTCAGTGCTGAGGAAAAAGACCACTTTTCCGAGCTGTATAATGGCGATGACGACCAAAACTCCGTCAGCAATACAGAACCATTCAATTTGGGTGCAGAAGGCCAACAATTCCACCCACCCGACATGGACGAAGTGAAGATAGCGATATCTAAATTAAAGTCGAACAAAGCCGCTGGAGCAGACGGGCTAGCCGCCGAAATGTACAAAGCAGCCGGAGATGATTTGGTTAGGAGCATGCACCAGCTCATTTGCAAAATTTGGTCGGAGGAAAGCATGCCCGATGAATGGAACCTCAGCATCGTTTGCCCGATCCTCAAAAAAGGAGATCCCCTGAACTGCACCAACTACAGAGGTATAAGTCTCCTTAACATCGCCTATAAGATCTTGTCGGCCGTGCTGTGTGAACGTTTGAAGCCGAGCTGTACAGCGACACTGACCTAGCCAGAAAAGTTAAGGTCCAACGACTTAGATGGTTGGGTCATGTTGAGCGAATGGAAAATAATGCTCCGGCTCTTAGAGTCTTCGAATCCAATCCGGAAGGACGTCGCAGAAGAGGAAGACCGCGACTCCGGTGGAGCACACAGGTGGTAGAGGACCTGAACCAACTTGGCGGGCGAAACTGGAGACAGTTAGCCAGGGACCGAGCTGGTTGGAGAAGTTTGTTGGGTGAGGCCCTGGTCCAACCTGGACTGTAGCGCCACCATAAGTAAGTAAGTAAGATACAACGTCCCGCAGTCAGAGTTGGCTGGTTGTTTGATAAAGAAACATTGAGTTAACCTAAGTTTATATTGTTCATCATTATTTCCTTTGTCTTTTCGAGACTAGTTCAACTTCGAACAAGCTTCCTCAAATTTCAGCTTGTGTTCCCAGTAAGCTGCATACAACATTTCGCGAATAGTTCAATGCCGCTGTACATTCATGAAATATTAACGATTTCCGGTATTGAAAATGTATAATTTTAAAAGATACTGACCAAATTCTTTATAAATCCAATTTAAACTGCAGCATTCAAAACTTACTTTTTGTTGTTTGAGCGAGTCTACAGCTAATCCACTGAAAAGAAAAGAGGATAAAAAAATCATTACAGAGTGATTTAAATACTTGTCTCCTTTTTAAAAAAATACTTAAATCAAGAAATTGCGCCCCAATTTTTGTAAGAAGAAATCAATACAAAGAAATCCTCATTCAATAACATTGAAAAAAGAGAAAAAGAAAAACCTTATAATAAACAGAGTATCAATCTAACATTAATCCTATAAACTTTTCCACTCGTCACAAGTTACGCCATCAATTCACAAACCAAAAATAGGCCTTTTATTGCTCCCACAAAAATAACACAACACAAAAGATTGTTATTATTCAAGGAATCTCGAATAAATTTCCATTTCAAGCATCGACACTTCAAAAACACACAAAAATATCTTCACTTCAACATTCAACAACTTCAAAACCATTTCAACGACAATTTCAACAAAATACGAACAAAACAAAAGCAAAGTGAATTGCCAATAATAATACGAGTAATGTTAAAAAAATAAGAGAGCAAACCGAATCGAACATAAATACAAAAAGAAAAAAATAAAACAACTGAGAAAACAATCGCAAAAAGGCCCAAAAGTGGTAGGATCTTTAGTGTTATGGCAATTGAGTCCTTCTTCACACTGGCAGGCAATCAAAGTAAAAATGAATCAACAGTCTTACGCCCAACCCTCAACGAACTGAGAGCAAAACACAAACAAAAAAAGAACAAAGGACCAATAACTTTCTCTTCCAACTCAAAAACGGAAAACCAATTGAAAATTTCAAGTATTTTTAAAGCAGCAGCTTTTGAGAGCCCTGAACAGACTGAACAGTGAACGGTGAACAGGAACACAAGCAAACTACAGAAATAAAAATTTCTGAACGAAAGAATGGATTTTTCGGTTAGTAAAAAGAGGTAGCTTTAATTGTGTACGTCTAAGGAACGTCAGAACAGGGCAAAGCTTTTTCTGTGGCAAGTCTTCAAAAACATAAACCACTAAGGCTAACAGGAATTTTTACAGGATTTTCAGTTTTTTTTTATGTATTCCATTATCGAAACCAGAATGTATTTTTTTGCTTTAGTGAGTGGGCGGCTGAGTGAGTGGGAATAGGAACAACTTAGGAGTTTTTGTTTGTATCTTTCAAACTGTTGATCAGGTTGTGGTTAGGACATTAAAAAAGACGTCTATACTATGATGAGAATAAAGGCAGCGCATAAGAATTTTGAGGACAGAGAATAGCCCGTAGACATCGGCAAAGCCACCTGAGGTGGCCTCTTGAGTTGATAGAAATTTTTGTTCTCACTTAAAAATCCGTTTTACATGGAAAAAACCTAATTTTATTGCATCTTTAAATAGCAGCATGTGTTTGGTTCACCGCGAGAGAAAGTTCTTGTTGTAAAAGAAAAGGGGATTTGTTAATTATCCTTCTTCTTTTCCTAGAAAATCCCGTTCAATTTGTTAAATGTCTTTCCCCGAAAAAAAAAATTACCTCAAAGTTATTCGGCAGTTTTAATTTTATTTTACCTCAAACTTTTGTGTCAAAATTAAGTTGAAGTTGCTCACATTTAATCAAACTTCGTTCTCAACATTTCTTTTCCTTTTTGATTTTTCAAAGTACTCTCAATTTATATTGAAACTCGAAGCAACATAATTTCAACAAAAAAGGCTTTTCATGATCCCTAAAATCCTATGTAGCAAAATAAGTCAAAAAACCAATCGAAACAAGTGCCTCTCTCACTTCTCTTGACCTACCTCCTCGAAAATTGAGTTATTTCCTACTCATCTCTGATTTTTCCATCACTCAAGGACCTTCAATTCTGACATTTAAAATGAAACATCATAACGCAACCAATAAATCTTTCTCCATCTCCTCTCTGATTTTTTTTGTCCACAACTGAAAAGTCCTTATATTCTTTCGGTTTGCTTTTGCTCTCTCTATAATCGAAGATTGAAAAAAGAAAAAACCGAAAAAATACCATTCTAAATTACCAGTCAAAAGCAATCCATTCCTGTTTCTGCCTTAAGTCTTCATTTATATCGCCTTATATCTTTTTTTCCTCGCAATTTTCAAATGTGCGTAAGTATTTATTTCTTCGAAAGCATTTCTGTAATTGAATTCCTGGAAAATTGCTAAAAAAAGGAAAAATAAAATAAGGACGAAACTCCTTCCGCACGTTCTTGAGTTTTTTGTTTATGTGTTATCTTGTGGCTTCAGCTACAAAGTTCAATACTTTTCTTATAAAGGATTTCTCAACTACCGCAACTACAACCTGTTGATCAGGTTGTGGTTAGGACATTAAAAAAGACGTCTATACTATGATGAGAATAAAGGCAGCGCATAAGAATTTTGAGGACAGAGAATAGCCCGAAGACATCGGCACGGGACAGAATCCGTACTTCAAAGCCACCTTAGGCAGCCTCTTGAGTTGATAGAAATATTTGTTCTCACTTAAAAATCCGTTTTACATGGAAAAAAAACCTAATCTTATTGCATTTTTAAATAGCAGCATGTGTTTGGTTCACCGCGAGAAAAAGTTCTTGTTGTAAAAGAAAATTGGTTATCCTTTTTCCTTTTTCTAGAAAATCCCGTTCAATTTGTTCAATGTCTTTCCCAGAAAAAAAAAATAACATCAAAGTTATTCGGCAGTTTTAATTTTTTTTTTTTTACCTCTAACTTTTGTGTCAAAATTAAGTTGAAGTTGCTCACATTTAATCAAACTTCGTTCTCTACCTTTCTTTTCCTTTTTGATTTTTCAAAGTACTCTCAATTTATATTGAAACTCGAAGCAACATAATTTCAACAAAAAAGGCTTTTCATGATCCCTAAAATCCTATGTAGCAAAATAAGTCAAAAAACCAATCGAAACAAGTGCCTCTCTCACTTCTCTTGACCTACCTTCTCGAAAATTGAGTTATTTCCTACTCATCTCAGAATTTTTCCATCACTCAAGGACCTTCAATTCTGACATTTAAAATGAAACATCATAACGCAACCAATAAATCTTTCTCCATCTCCTCTCTGATTTTTTTTTTCACAACTGAAAAGTCCTTTTATTCTTTCGGTTTGCTTTTGCTCTCTCTCTCTCTCTATAATCAAAGATTGAAAAAAGGAAAACCGAAAAAAATACCATTCTAAATTACCAGTCAAAAGCAATCCATTCCTGTTTCTGCCTTAAGTCTTCATTTATATCGCCTTATATCTTTTTTTCCTCGCAATTTTCAAATGTGCGTAAGTATTTATTTCTTCGAAAGCATTTCTGTAATTGAATTCCTGGAAAATTGCTAAAAAAAGGAAAAATAAAATAAGGACGAAACTCCTTCCGCACGTTCTTGAGTTTTTTGTTTATGTGTTATCTTGTGGCTTCAGCTACAAAGTTCAATACTTTTCTTATAAAGGATTTCTCAACTACCGCAACTACAACCTGTTGATCAGGTTGTGGTTAGGACATTAAAAAAGACGTCTATACTATGATGAGAATAAAGGCAGCGCATAAGAATTTTGAGGACAGAGAATAGCCCGAAGACATCGGCACGGGACAGAATCCGTACTTCAAAGCCACCTTAGGCAGCCTCTTGAGTTGATAGAAATATTTGTTCTCACTTAAAAATCCGTTTTACATGGAAAAAAACCTAATTTTATTGCATTTTTAAATAGCAGCATGTGTTTGGTTCACCGCGAGAAAAAGTTCTTGTTGTAAAAGAAAATTGGTTATCCTTTTTCCTTTTTCTAGAAAATCCCGTTCAATTTGTTCAATGTCTTTCCCAGAAAAAAAAAATAACATCAAAGTTATTCGGCAGTTTTAATTTTTTTTACCTCTAACTTTTGTGTCAAAATTAAGTTGAAGTTGCTCACATTTAATCAAACTTCGTTCTCTACCTTTCTTTTCCTTTTTGATTTTTCAAAGTACTCTCAATTTATATTGAAACTCGAAGCAACATAATTTCAACAAAAAAGGCTTTTCATGATCCCTAAAATCCTATGTAGCAAAATAAGTCAAAAAACCAATCGAAACAAGTGCCTCTCTCACTTCTCTTGACCTACCTCCTCGAAAATTGAGTTATTTCCTACTCATCTCTGACTTTTTCCATCACTCAAGGACCTTCAATTCTGACATTTAAAATGAAACATCATAACGCAACCAATAAATCTTTCTCCATCTCCTTTCTGATTTTTTTTTTCACAACTGAAAAGTCCTTTTATTCTTTCGGTTTGCTTTTGCTCTCTCTCTCTCTATAATCAAAGATTGAAAAAAGGAAAACCGAAAAAAATACCATTCTAAATTACCAGTCAAAAGCAATCCATTCCTGTTTCTGCCTTAAGTCTTCATTTATATCGCCTTATATCTTTTTTTCCTCGCAATTTTCAAATGTGCGTAAGTATTTATTTCTTCGAAAGCATTTCTGTAATTGAATTCCTGGAAAATTGCTAAAAAAAGGAAAAATAAAATAAGGACGAAACTCCTTCCGCACGTTCTTGAGTTTTTTGTTTATGTGTTATCTTGTGGCTTCAGCTACAAAGTTCAATACTTTTCCTATAAAGGATTTCTCAACTACTCTATTATTTTGTTCCTAGCTGTCGATATCCTTTTATATCCTTGTGTGCATTCGCATTTTCTCTGCTATATCCTCTCTGACAGTTTGCTTGAGCAGAAATACAAGAAGACAGAAAAAATGATAAGCAACATAGGAAAAAATATTTCCTTTTCCCTTCGAAAAGGATCTACAAGGATCTGACTTTCTGTGTACTGCGCTCGTACAAATCGAAGAACTCATCTCTGTTTTTTCACATTCAACGGGTGATAATGATTTTGCAGTTTAGTGAGAAATGCAAACTTGATGTTAATCACGCCACACACACATAGCAGGCTAAACGGGCGACTATAGGGTAAGATTCAAGTCTTAAATTAAAGGAAAATACAAACAAACAAAGTTCCGGGATATTTTAATTATTTTTAACAATTTAAAGTTTTTCTCTTTTCATCCTTTCTTTTTCTGTCGTTTTTTCTTATTCATTTTAAAACTAATTCTGTCGTCATCGTCGTTGTGGTTTGAAACCGTCGACGACGTACAGGGTGCACTATGCACTGTGTGGTCAGAGTGCGGATAAAGTTTTCAAAGAGCATTTGCATAAATCGCTGGCGAAGTCAGAAAATTGCTTTGTGTGCACCTAAAAACGACGAAGCGACGACGACAATGAATGAGAAAAAAAGGAATCCCGGAAGAATCTGGAGGAAATGTTTTTATTGGTAGCTTCTTCTTTGCGAGTTCTGGTTAGTTTTCTTCTTGAAAGAGCAGCAAAAACTATCATTATCCGTTTAAGATATAAGTAAAGTATAGAGTGTTGGCTGCTCATCATCCAAGAGAAGTTTCAGGACTTTTGAATGAAGAAAAAAATAATCAGGGAACGATTCATAGTTTTGATTGCAAGAAGTGGGATCGAAACCAGATTCAATAATTCAACTCATTGTTGCAGGCGTTCGAGTGCTAGCTCTCCTGCAGTGGCTGGTGGTTGGTTGTGATTCTGATACTACATCGCTCACTCGCTTACAACTTGCTCCTTCCGAATGATTTAAAGTTCCTTCGAACGTGGAAAATGTTTAAAGTTTTCACCGGCTTTTCATAGACATGCTCAATGCCCATGGCATGGGCTTCCTTCTTCATTTTTCTTTCAATCGTTGAACGAAGAAGTGGTGACGGACGGGAGAAAGGTTGGGAAAGATTGAAAAACTGGGATGGTGGGTGTTCATTTTGGATGGTGGTAAATTTTAATTAAAGCTGTCTTCCCAAGGAGATGGCTATAACCAACTTGTAGCCTCTTGCTGTTGATTGAAAATAGTCGGTGGTTGATGAATTGAGTGTTGCTGGCAAGTTTAAAGTTCACGGTTTGCGTGATGGGAAATTTAATTAAACAGCAAATTTTCCTTCAAGTCACATTTTCCTTTAAGTGATATTGAGAGATCAATTTCACAAAAACTTAGAGGATGAACTTCAGGCTGAATATATAAACTAACCAAAATGGGCTCAAGCTTTGAATCCAGTATTCCAGTATTGTAGTACTGGTATTGCTTCCGAGTACCTACTACACAGTAAAAATAATGAAAAGTTTGGTCCGGGAACCGAACACAAACTATACCCTATCAAAGTCAAATGTATCCAATAACTATTAAGCTATAATGAAAAAAAAAACCAAACCTATTTTTAAAAAAAAACTCCGATTTTATTTAAAACGTATGGTCCTCTTGTTACATTGCTTGCAGAGACTGAATGTGAATCCAAAAAGTAGGCTATAAAATATTTCATGTGAAAAGTATGCTAAATATTTTCATCATGTTAAAAGCGTGCTTTGATTTTATGTCATTAAATGAAATAACTCTGAAAAGTACAAAATAATTCATGATTACTACATTTCATTGTTCTTTGCTCAAACAACTTTTTTTTAGCAGCTTCCAGTAATTTTAATGACCTTTTCTTTTAAATTTTAGTGCGTTTTAATTCGCCATTTTCATTCTTCCTTACAATTCTTTTCACCCTACAAATGTTTTCCTCTCACTGACCCTTTGTGAAGCTGTCAAAGGAAACGTGTGTCCAATGGGACAAAAAGAAAGGAAAGTAAATAAATTAAAGAACCCTTGAAATGAGTGTTCCATTACCACTGATCTCTTTTGCTTGCTTTCTACCAGCAGCGTAGGTTATTCTTTCTGCTTAAAATGACTGTGTCCATTTCAGTTTTAATTTTTAATTTATTTCAACTTTTTCTTCTTTCACTACTGTAGGGTAAGATTTCCTTAGCTGGCGTTTTTGGATTCCCATTAAACTTCATCATTGCAATCGGCTAAACGGATTTTTAGAAATCGTTTGAGAAAAAAAAATGAACTACAACGAGTGATTCGTGTTCACCTCTGTGTACGGAGCCCTTAAAAATTATCAAGTCTTTATTGGAAAACCCTTAGATTATATAAATTTGATTTCCTTTTTTGTCATATGCAGATAAGTTTTCTTAAATCCAATGATTTTCGCTTTCAGTTCACTGTGGCGTATGCGTACCATTTTTTTGTTTTCAAGAAAAAAAACGCACATGTAAACTGAACTTTTAATTCGTTAAAACTTTTCAAACTCATCAATTGTCTATTTCATAATCTTATAACTCATAATAGGGTAAATCACAAATTTCAACATGCTTCACCTTCAGATTGCTGTGCGGAATTTTTTTCTTTTTGTAAGGCTATTTTGTGTGTATTCTTTTCAAGACCCAAACAGAGTTTTAATGTTGTATAAATAAAGAAACGAAAAAAAGAAGCGGAAGGATATTTCAAAAAGCAGCGAGGCTAAAAACAGTCATGAACAAAATAAAGTAGCAAAAAGAAAAACACGCCAAAAAGGAAACGGCACGCACGTTTTAATGGCAGGTTTTCGTCATAATCATCAACTCATTCGTTTTTTTTTTTTTGTTGCTACTCCTGCTGCCTTCATCAAAGCCATCCAGCTGCCAGAAGCTAAAACAGTTCCTTCTCTGACACAAAGTTGTTTTTGTTTCACTTCTCGTCCTCGAGCGCTTTGTGGTTTTTATATGATTGTAGAGGCGAGGTCGGTTGGACGTTGGATCGATGCATGGGTTGGGTGGGTTATCATAATTACCAGGTAAGTGCGATAAGAGCATGAAATGGAATAATAATGGGTAAGAAAACTATCACGTTTTTTCCTTCCGAAGCCCTCATTCCACTAAGATGGGCTGTTCCTCGCTGGGTGGGCACTTTGTGAGTGTAACATTTTTATTTGCATAGAATAGGCAGGCTTAGAAAGAATATTAGACGAGAGAACAACAATTGAAATAGTGACTTGACGCTTGAGGTACTTGCGGCACAATTGTGTATCCTGTAAAGACAAACACACCACACGCTAGTTGCTCATCCGAGCAGCAAGCGCAATGGAAACGCGTTTTACTTTTATTCGATCCCGATTTTTGGAGCGTGGAACCACAATGTATGGAAATGAAGCGCTCCCGGGCTGCTTTTATTTTTTTAAGCTAAGTTGACAGGAGGCGGCAAGGAGACCAAAACATGATGGAGGTTTGACTGTGCACTCAAGACCACATCGTGTTTACCTTTGATTATCTTAATTACCCACGGTTCCGTAATGGCTCTTAGGGAGAGACGGACTTTCAAGGGTCCCTCTACAATTTCGTTGCTGGTTTTTTGCTAATGGAATCGCACGAAACAATCATCAGTGAGTCCAGCTCACTGAAGTGAAGGTTCCATCTGATATGCGAATAAACGAACTGAAACTCTTGGAACTGCTGGCACTGTGGCGCTGGCTTAGCTGATTACGTTTACGATTTGTTTTTTTTCGCTCTCCCTCTCATCGTTTTTCGCTTCTCTTTTGGTTGAGTTGGTAATGCTGTGGGGAAAATGATGGTTAATGGTGATTTGAAATGTCATTAGAGCAGAGCGTGGTTGCTTTACGGCATTTCTGTAATTTTTTTTCTTTTTCGTTGTATTAACTGTTGAACATTGATGGAGAAAATAAGCTAATGAAAATTCAATTCAACAATTTTAATTCAATTTTTAGATAAAACAAATTGATGAAAATTTCAACAAGAGTTTCTCAAGGAAATAAGTTTTTATTGAAGAAATATAGTCGTTCACTGTTTGTGGGGCGTATTTGTGTGTGTGCTTTGAAAGTACCTCGTGCGAATGCAATTAACGGTTTTTCATATTTATGCCTTTAACTAATCAAGAGACGTTAATGGTTCTCATTTTTAGCAGTCATCCGATGTAACGAAGAAGATAATGATTTCAGGGGTTTTGGTACTCTTTTTGAGTTTTGGCTGAGTAGGTTTCAGGACAGTGGGATTCTGATCAAAATTGGTACTGATCTCCACAAAAAATACCCCAACACAAGACAGCTTAGCCGCAAGCCAATGTGTACAAATATCTTCACATCCGGAACTTTGAATACCAAAAAATCATTCATTCAAATTCCCCTACTCCAGGCACCACCAAAAGATTCCAATAAAATATTTATGACATTCTCATATCTTGAAATTTCAAATTTTCCCTTGACTGTCTTTATATTCAATAAAAACGCAAAAAATTAATATTCAAATTGCAATAGTTCGTAATGCTATCTCCATTTCCAAATATCCGGAATGTATATGTATCAAAAAGCAATCGATAAGGGTTTTCATTACATCACTGAGCAGAGCAGAATAACCTAATGTCCAAAGGTGCTGAATTGCAATGCCTTATAGAGAAAAACGATAAGAATCGGTCAACCTGAAACTTTTCCCCACTGAATAATAACCTTCCAAACAAAAGACCGGTCTGGGTGCGTTTGATTTCTCTGTACAAAAGCCAAGATCAGAGTAGAAGCAGAGGAAAAGCAAGCCAGAGGAGGGAAACAAAATAACTAGCCTCAAAACAACAGCAAACCCAATTCTATATATTGAATCAAAGCATTAGACCAAAAAAAAAAAAAAAGGGGGAGGAATCTTAAATGCTGGAAATGAAAAATCTAAATTGGGATTTCGGCTTTCATGTCTCGCAACTCAGACCCAGTTCCTCAAAAACCGAATTGATACAATCGGAATCGGCCAACAAGAAAAGCCACATGAGGTCGGACAGGACACGACCAAAAAACAACCAAAAAGGACGAGACAAAGGGGCAACAGAAAATCATCTGCAGACAATAATTGTGGAATCGAACATCTCCCCTTCTATCTCTCCTTTTGCTAAGAAAAAAAAAAGGAAACAAATTCTAACAATGTGAGAAAGTTTCTGGTTTTGATCCTTAGTTAGCGGAAAACTCGGCTAACCTTCGAATCTCCTTATCACTTCTCTCTGATTTGGTATTTTCCAATTTTCATATCGTCCGTCCAGCGTCCTACTCCTCGCCAAGTATAAAAAATAGTCAATTAGAAACTTTTATTGCATTTTTTTTTTAACCGAAAAAAAGAAACCCATCAACATCAGCAAGGATGTGTAGCCAAAGATGTCCTTACATATTCACTTTTAAAGGTTTTCGGTTTTAATTCTAGATTTTTTTTTGAGTATGGCTTTTTGTTATTTTGACTGTTTTCTGTGTGCAATTTTCACTTCTGTCCAAAACAGCCCTTGTTATAACTGACTTTTCCAAATGGGGTTTTAATCCCATAGCTCGGAGTCCTTCAAAGCACCCAGGCAACAACAACAACGAGGGCAGCTAAAAAGGAAAGGAAAATGCAATTGTCCTGTGTGCTGCTTGTGATGTTGGCTTTGGGAAGGTTATGTTGTTCGTCTGTCGAAAATCTGGTTTAATCCACCCCAGTGATGGCAAAGAAAGCAATCTCATTCCAATAGAATTCATACCGGTTGTTGGAGTCGTAATTTTGTGGTATTTTATTCCGGTGTGGTTGACGTTTTTAATGAATCCATGTTGCGATGTGTTATTGTCAGGGATTGCTATTGTATTTTTGCACAAACCGAAAGCTAAATTGAAAATTGAAAGTTGATAGCTGGCTAGGAGCTGAAATGGGATGGTCTCTGACTGTAACGAGATCGGAGATTAGGAGTCAGATTGTTCCTTGTTTGAAGAGTGAAAATGATGGGCCTAATAGAATTGTTTGAGTTGGTGATGCGTTGGTGTGAGATGTAGGGATTGACAATGATAGCATGGCTTTTATGGACGATCTGTTTTAGTTAGACTCATTTGTGTGGCATCAATTTGAATAAAAATGAATTCAATTTAGCATGAATTAAATGACATTTTGTCCGTGCTAGGCTAAAGAGCAATGTCTGGTTGTATCAGGTGGTCAACGGATGTGTTTTCGAGGATATCAACTAAAACTAAAAAAAATAACTAAAAACCAATCAAGCGGCAGGACTTCTCCAAATGCTTGCAGAGCCAAAGGAAATCAAGTACATACTCCAAGTTCCCAAACATAATTATGGTTGTTTGCTTGGCTGCTTTCGAGATAATCGGTTAAATGTAGGTCAAGTTCATAAGACGTTATGTAACGATGAATTATTTAAAGCTTTTGAAATTCATACCAATTTATGACATAATTTCAAAGAACACTTTTCAAATAATTAAAATATTTTAAAGCATACTTTTGTCATAAAATATTTTATAGCCTACTTTTTGGATAATTGATTATTTTAAAATCCAGCTTCAATTTCTGCAAGAAATGTAACAAGAGGACCATCATTTTGCAATATAATTAGAGTTTTAATGAAATATTTTGATTTCCTTTCATTTTTGTTTGCTAATTTTTGTATACTTTGACGGGATATAGTCTGTGTACGGTTCCCGGACCAAAGTTTTTATTGATTTTTACTGTGTAGTACTCAAAAGTAATACTAACTACATATACAGTTATCTTTTTCTTAATAAAGTAAATACAAGGAAAAAAGTAAAATCTCTTAACATAAGGAAACTAAACATCAGAAGATCAAGCCGTCCAATTTATGGCGCAAAAAACTAGTTAATTGTTTCCAATACGATTGCAACAAAGTGCACTCAATCAAGTAAGCAGTTTAAACAATCAGCTTCACGATGATTAAAACCTTTCTCTATTCTCTTATCGACACTTAAAAGTCAATCTGAGATTACAAATCAAATTAAACCGTTGTTTATTGCACGAACCCTTACCCCATTTGGAACATCAACTTTGTAAGATTCTCATCCACACTCACTTAAATCCAATCAACCCGAGGTATTGTCGCTGAACTCCTAAGCACCACAAAGGACGTAGTAATCCGAAATTATTTTCCACCAACCAACCGACAACGACTACCATACCGATACCGACAAAACACCCTAGCACATCGTTCTAGAGACTAAAAGAGGTTGCTAGAGCATCATATTATATCTACCTTTGAGTTGCTATGTCGTAAACTCTACTCGAATATGTTCCTAACCTAAAAGTGCCCCTCCCGCTGAAGATATTATGACTAACGGTTGTACTGTGCACACACAAGCACTTGTGAAATATTGATATTTCTCTCCCGATATCTGATTACAAAAACTATTAAGTTTCGAGTCAATAACAGAATCTAGTAGTAGAAACAATTGCAAAAAATCCAACCATGGAAGGGTGATCTATATACATATCATCTCTCCAGGCAATAGGATAGGGAGATGGCTGGCAAGAAGACAATTCAACTAGCTTCCACTAAGTGAACAACAAGTAAGCACAACGAAAAAAAAATGCATAAACCACACAATCGATAGAGGAAAGCATCTACTCTACACTCAACGCTTCGAGTACTTCCACGGAGACTTTATTGATTGCAATATCCTGTTTCAGGTTGCATAAGCATTCAAGTGGCAATAGTGTATACACTTTAAAAATCATTCACCACCATCAAGCACCGACGAAACGACTTACTGTGGTGCGCTATGAAGCATTCGTCACCTCTTTTTCCTCACAATAACTTTTTATAGAGAGGAGAACCCTTCAAGTGAAGGAGGTTACCTTCAACAGGAGTGAATTTGGTTGAAAAAAAAATATCAGGAGCTTATTCTGAATTCTTATAAATTTGATGTGTCAAGTTGTTTGACCTGACACTACCCTCAAGCCCAAACTCAGCTCAGAGAAACAATTTTTAGCCGTACAACATGAATAATTCTTCGATAGTTTTTATTTTTTCCCTATTTGTATGTTTATAACGTTGCCCAGCACTATTTCTTTTGCTCTTCAGTTTTGAGCTAAAAACAGGTCCGTGCCTTAATTTTCAGAGATGCTTTTTTTCAGTGCACCTCAAGAATGAAAACTATTTTCACAAAGGATTTCCTTTCTTCCTTACTTTATTCAAGCAATTTTCAATTAAATGTTAATATTAGCCTTTTTTTGTTCAGGGTAACCTTTGTCCGCCGTACTTCACGAATGTGATTGGTTTTTTCTCATTCAAGATAGTACAATTTGCAAAGAAATCTACCTTTTGAGTCTTACTCTTAGCTTTTAAACCCCTAGTCCTTTGATCGTTGTCAATTTCTTAGGAATTCTACAAAGGTATGAAACATGAAACTAGCACCCAATAGTATACTTTATTTTACACCCCTGTTTAGCCTCAACGTAACCCAAATGTATGTTTTTTGTGTTCCAAAGTTTATGAGAACTCAGATTACGATATAATCTTTGAATTTCGACATCCAGAGGAAGGGAATTTAGTTTCAATTGCTCCCAAATCGCAAAGCAATATATCACAAGTCACAACTCAACAAGGAGCTACTTAACTGAGCAAACAACGAACAAAACAAAAAATAACGGAAACTACACCAAACAAAAAAAATGTGCACGACTGGGTCGTACGAAGTTGCTCCTGCATTCCAAAAATTGAAGCATGTAATGAAAAATTCATACATAAAAATGTAAACTGAAATATGTACCTCAATTCCATACAGTTTCTTAAGAAATAGAAGTAGTACAATTTGAGTACAATTGCAATTTTTGACATATACTACTTCTACCGCCCACCTTAGAATTACTTTTTTATGTATAACATTTTTCAAAAATGTCCTTAAATTTATCTGGTTATGAAGTATTCAAGGACAAATTAATATATACATTTTATTTCAATTTCGATTTTAAAATATATCGATCCGTTTTCGAGATACAGAATTTTGAAAAAAAGTTAAAGAATATTATTTAGGAAATATGTTATACGTACGCTGATCGGACGAGTGGTTAAGGCTTTTGCAGACAGACAGACAAACGGACGGAATCGCCGGACTCACTTTTTTCGACTTCTCTATCATCGTAATGTCACACACAAAATCTTAACTTTTTTTACGAATCCATATATTCAACACAACTTTGCCGTTTCGGAATCAATTCTTCACACGCACCTAGAGAATTGTTGATGAGAGTAGGGCTTGGCTCGTGAAGAGCTGTTGCGCCACTCTATTTATTTTATTTATTTATATAATCTATTTTTTGCAAGAAGAGAGTCGAACTAATGGGCATTTTTTATGCCTGTTGTCAACAAACCCCTAACAGGCCCACACCCCAACAAAAATATGTGATAGCAAGATCTTTCCTATTTGTAGCCAAACTTTCTTCTATATTTGCATCCAAAAACCAACACCCCACAAAGTAAAATATATCCTTTTTTTCCCTCCTCATCCCTCCCAAGCGTCGATCATCCATGTGCCAACGACATGACGGTGTCCAACTACATATTCCCAACAAAAACAATACAATTTTTCGCCCGATCATCTATACTAAGTATCCTCCATCCGACTATTCAATTCATTAAATTCATTAAAAATAAAGATTAAAATTTAAATATGTACCTCGTTAATACATTCTATTCCTAAAATTTAAATGCCAAACAGATTTAAACTTTATCTTTTATTTATTGATTTTTTTTTTTTTTTGAAAATCGTCGGAGCTGTTTTTTTTAAATTAATTTTTTATATATAATTTTTATCAAAAATGTGTTAAAATTAATTTGGGTATGCAGTTTTCAAGAAAATGTAAATATATATATTATATTCCAATTTTGATAGTTAATATTTATCTTTTTTTTAGATACAGAATTTTGAAAAAAAGTTTTAAAATATTTTACAGAAATTTTTTTGAATACAAATTATTATTAGAGTAATATATACGTACTTATATACTTATATATACGTAGTAGCCGTTTTTGAGAAAATTGAAAGTTTTGGTTTTTGCCAAAAAAAATTTATGATGGCTACCCTATAGTTGTTTTTTTTTTGTTTTTTTTTTTATATAATGATCTTAAAAAAAAATCCAAAAAACGACCCACGCGAATTCGCTCAAACCTCTAATTTTCATCGTCATATCTCATCAAAATCTCAACTTTTTTTTGGTACGAATTCAATAATTGCCATAATATTCTATATGTCGCAAGTAAAAACATGAACTTAAGTTCGAACGAAGAAGAAGTTATTCAACACGTATTTCAAGTAAATTTTTGAAATTTGATATTCTGACAAAGTGAAGCGATAACGAAATATGCGCTTCGTCACGTCGCTCGAAGCATGACTTAGTTCCCATCCTTTAACTCCCGTACCACTCCAACCATAAGTTTCAGTTTCATCATCACAGCCATCATCGGTCTGCGCACCCTTTATAACTTTTTTTTTATATTTTTTTCGCTTGTGTACACTTCGGTCTCCACTAAAAATATGAATGGTTGACGAAGTTTTTTTTTCTGATTTCTCCACTGAATGAATGTCACGTTATATGAGAAATGGCTCCCAAATTGAGGTAAAAACATTCCATCAGCCCTACTCTCTGGAGGGAACTGTATGGATGATGATTCATGGGCGAAAAGCAGAAGCTCGATAAGGAAGTGGAGAGGAGATACACTTGAGTTAAGTGAAAACATACTTAAAAAATTGTATACACATAGTTTCATAGTTTTGAAAAGTAAAAAAGAAGAAAAAACAGTCTATATTTTTTTTCGGTTTTCTTTTGACGTAATCACTTGACAGTTCATATTAATATTGTTCGAAATATGCATCGCCTACGCTTTGACATTCTTTGGCTGTTGGATTCGAAAGGAGATAAATGAACACATCCATGATGTAGTTAGAAGCGCACACGCAGCCATAACAGCGAAATCACTGTCAACAGAAAAAGTTTGGCACTTAATGAGTGTTTGTTGAGGAAAACAAACGGTTTTCGTTTAATTTTGTTTTGGGTTGTCTTTGCTGTATTTTTTGGGGAATCCAAAGCTGTCACACTTTGATGAGGATAAAGATGATGAAATATCATTTATTTCGAAATAGTGGATGGTTTGACATTTGTTTTGTGTCAATGAAAGCTTACAGTGTTTTGGGGGAAGATGTTTTTGGGGAGTGAACTTCTATTAATCAAGGAAAAGAATAAAATTGAACTTTTGGGAAGTGACTGAGAATTTCAAAGCCAACTTTGGAGCCTGTTAGAAAACATTGTAACAATTCCTCTATTATAGCTTCCACCACATTCATCGCCGTAAGAGCCTTTAGTTGAATGGTTTCATCAGTGATCCGCGGTTTTTGTTGGCTATCAAGGTTTTAACCGGGTATCGGGTATCACGGAATAAAAATCGACGGTGATCAACTGCTTTTGGTATCTATCACGGTCTTAACCGGGTATGACGACTTTTGTCGATGATCAACTGCTTTTATTGGAAATCAAATCTTTAAACGGGTATCACGACTTTCGTCGGTGATCCACTGCTTTTGTTGGGAATCACGGTCTTCATTCAGTTATCATGACTTTCATCGGTGATCCTCTACTATGGTTGGCTATCACGGTCTTCAACAAGTATCACAACTTTCCTCGTTGATCGACTGATTTTGTTGGCTATCATGAGTTTTTGCCGGGTATCCCGATTTTAGTCGGTGATCAACATATTTTTGTGTTATCGGCTATCGGGTATCACGACTTTTGTCGATGGATAACTGCTTTTGCTGGCTATCAATCATGATATGACACTCGTCAGTGATCAACAGATTCTGTTGAATATGACGAATTTAAGGCTATGTGAACTTGGCACCCGATTTTTGAAAAAAATCTATGTTTATTTATTTTGATAGGCTAGGGTAGGTAGTTGACTGTAATGAATTTAATTTTTGTTTGTAGTTGTACAGAAAAAGCATGTCAGCCCCCAAAATTAAATATCCTACTTTTTTTACTTGTTTCTCATAAACATACGAGTGTAGTTCATTAAAGTTTTTACAGCTGATTTTCACAGCTTAAAACATTTTTGGTCAGCGATCAACAGCTTCTCTCCAGGTTAATGGACTTTGAGTCGTTTCAGTGGATATACTGTCAGGCAACTCAAAACATAACTTATGTGGACATTCTTCGTAAAGTTCTGTTTAAACACTCGTAAAACCTGTAAAAACTACTTTACTTACATCAAAATTCATGAATCTTCAAGGCATTCAAATGACACTCATAGCGTTTTCATTTCAAAAGAATCAATTCAAGAACCGTCTGTCTGTCACATTAGTTACAGCTGTCATACAACGCCACGCATTTTTTATGCACTCATTCTTCGGCTTCTCCAGTCAGAAGTCAAGAATATGCACCCGCTTAATTCAACGTGTCACGCCGCTGTCAATATCACGCATCGATCCCCTTTTCTCTAGCACAACAATGGTTAACAGAAAAACCTTCTACGCCAGACAGATTACACACCTCCACCACCATCAGTCAGTCAATCAATATCAGAAGTGTAAATATGCGTGTCAAATATACCCGCAGTCTGGTTTTTCTATCACCCTCACTTTTCTATCTCTTTTTTTTTTTGGTTACCGATAACGATAATTCCCTGCTTCTTATGCACGATGCATAAAACGCGTTTTATACAAAAACAAATAGATAGATATTTGCTCCTGTCTCTCTCACATCAGGTGTCTTTCATCGCCACAGCTCCACTAGATGTGAGTCATTTATTTAAACGTCCAACATAAATAAACAATCGAAAAAAAGGTTTACACGAGCATAAATAGGATGAAAAGTCCCACCAGATTGCGATGAATACCTTTTCAGACGACTGCACTTAGTTATACGACAACTGAGAGGGTTTCTAATGGATACTAATGCTAACCTTTTACACTTATACCGAGTTAGGAATAATGGTCTTGCCGCGCGCCGGGCATTCGTTTTGTTCAAGCCCATCAGACGCACACTTTTTTCTTTCACTTGCTCAATTGAAGTGTAATTGTTTATGGTTCGACAGAATATACCACCTGAGCCATCAATTTTTTTAATACCTTCCATTCTTCCCTCCCGAGTAACGGGGTTATCATTCCATTAGGACTACAAATCGTGAGGAAGATAAAAATTCAATTACTGATGGGGAATAAATATCCAAAAAACCGTTGCACTTTAATTGCTGTTCCAAGCTGATAGATTTAATTTCCGGCAGAGAGATCGGGCTCTCTCGCTGCGGGCGGCTTCCTCATCAAATTTAATATTTTTCTATCTACGCGAGTCAACTTTTTGGCCGGCCGGCTGCTCTAACTTGGAAATAATTCGATTCGAAGATTTATGGGCAATTTGATGGACACCCGTCAACGCTGCGTCGTCATTGTGTCGTGGTTTTGTTTTCGTCTTGTGGCGTGGCGGCCGACAGGAGTAGACATCATTATTTAATATTAATCCTCCCCCAAAAGTCGATCTCTGAAAATGTTTGGCAAAGGTTTTTTTTTTGATTTTGGTGGTTTTGGTGGGACCGCAACACATTAATCATCGATTTATTACGCGAGTTTCTGACACAAACAAAAATCCATGACTTTCTTGTTCTCCAGAAAGCAGCCAGCATCAGCGATAACAAAAGAAATCAAGACACGCTGAATAATGCTTTTAGATGGGCACGCTTCTGGGTATCCCCATTATTCAGTAATTCTTTTTTTCTCTCCATTTATTATTTTTTCTATTCTCTTTTCTTTAATTTAAATATTCGCCCATCGGCCCATTTTCTGTCTCCTCTTGAATGATCATTGCGTAGAAGAATAGCTAGCACACAAAAAAATATCCAACCATTGAAGGAGATTCAAGGAAGAAGAAAGGGAAGAAAAAATCCTTAAAGTCATGATTAATTGTTGGAGATTATGGCGGTAATGTTGGGGTGATGGCGGATTCCGGGTGGAAAACTTTTAAATTAACGGAAAAGTAAATTAAGGTGACCGCGAAGAAATATGAATTTTAATGGCGTATCCTGGTGAATCTTTGATTTAAATTTGTTTTTTGTTGTCTGCCTTGCTGTTGTTTTGTATAATATCTCATTATAAGAATGATGTCAAGCAGGGGTCTTTGGAAATTGCTAAAGACCTTTGAATTCCTTTAAGAAACAATAAATTACTGAAGAAAGAGAAACATAGAAAAGGATAAGATGGTCAAAGCTCTTGAATTAAGGTTTCTTCTTTTCATTTTTTAATTGAAGGAGCACTTAATGAATGTTTAAGATTTTCTTCTTTAATATATTTTCATGGTTTTTTTGTTTCTTTGACCGTAAGTAAAGATAAAGCTTAAGTAATAATAAAACGGAATTAAGATCCTGTTAATAAATTTAAATCCCTAAATAACCTTCAGTGTATACAATTTGAGTGAAAAGAAGGTCTTTTCTTTTGGGATATTTTGAAAGGGACAGGTTGACGCCGCCGCCGTATGTAAAAAAGGCTCTTCAACTATTAAGCACCGATTTGGGAGAATAAGAAGAAAACTTAATTTTCTGAAAATTCAATTAGGTAATCAAAGAGAATAACTTTCAAGAAATTTAAATCGATAAACAAGATATGGGTGCAGTTACTTTGAAGATCGGTTATGTTAATGTATTCATGTTCTTTGTTGTACTTGCAATACAAATTAAAAACTGTAACTTTTTTTTATTTAAAAAAACGCTATGTTATCCTATGCGCACCAGTACCATGAACAATCTGGAACTGACTGATTTTCCAAGAAGCAATTGCGTCTATAGAAATATTTGAACGAAGAATTTTAATGATTCGTTCTCCATGATTCTCAGCATTTGGTGTCTCCTTAAATTCCTGGATTTCAAAAAAAATGTGGCCTAATTCAGGGCTGCTAGAAAAATCATGAAAAAAGGTACGGTTTTCACAAATTAAATTAAAAGTTGTCAAGTCCCTACTAGAAACCCCGATAGTTATATCACACTGATTCTTCAAACTGGTGTCACATTTCAATATTATCCAGAAAAAGATTTCTTTCATCTTCGCATGACAGTTCTTATGTTTACTTTTCAAGACATGATAACATTGTTTACTAATGAAGCAACTTATATCCCCATTGATAGCTTCTCGTCTCCAATTGCTTATGGCTTAGAAACCCGGTTGTAATTATCATCTCACCACATGACATCCAAGGTGCGGTCATCATGCGTCGTCGCCGTCATTCTGTTGCCACAATGCACACATTTGGTGTTCAAAAGATCCGCACCCAACATGTCAATAATGTTGAGTCTCTTTCACTTCGCATTGCATCCCTTATGGGAAAATAAATTACTTTTTCATTCACTTGCCTGCCAATGCATTTTCCACAATTCCATTCAAACATTCACTTCACCCTGTGGCCAGTCTGTGATGGTGTTTGAAAGGTTCATAAATAAATCGGTATTTTATCCGAAATAATGCCCATTCTTTGACACTTAGTGTCAATTCGCTTCACTCTTGGTAGGGGGTCGGTTGGTCAGTCATTCTCGGTCTCGGTCGGCAGCCCGTTAAAAAGGCATTGGTTGGTATTTCTCGCGTCATACTGTGAACATACTTTACACTTTGGTTGCTACTTGATGGACTTGTAAGATTAAAATTAGAATAACAATGGTGAAAAGGAGAAAAAAGGGGAAAAAAGAATGCAACCAATTTCGAGCGAGTGATTTTATTGGCCATAAAAAAATACGGAACGAATTTACGGTTGTTTTTGTTTCTGTTTTGTTCGTTAACAACCTTCCGAATGTAATTGCCTAAATTTTGTGGTTTTTTTCTGCAGTTTCATAGATTTGGCTGTGGGCAGGCTACCACCATAACAGTTTTGGGTTTCATTGTGCTCTATGCAAGTGTGCCTTACTGTGAGCCTTTTTGGGTTTTACGAGGATGTCGGTCGATGGTATTATGGTAGATGTCGTCGATTTGATGACTTAATATTACTTTGAAGTTGCTTTCGATCGATTAATGGGAGATTTATTTTACAGGGTGCTTCTTTTGAGTGTTGTTCGGTGGGTTGAAATATTGAACTTTCGAATCTCGCAGTAAAGTGACCTCCAAGAAAAAAAACACCCTTTTATTGATTTCCCTTCCAAAGGCAGTCATAGCATCTGCTTGTGACATGGCAGACATTTTATAACCATGATAAAAACTTCTGTTGTAGCTTGTCAAACGAGAATATATTAATCGTCAGGTTTTATATTTTAATCGTTATGGTTGTTCTTCTGTCAGTTTGAACTGGTGTACATTGTCAATGGTCTGGCTCTGGGTGTTATATTTATAAGCCGAATATGGGAAGAGGATGGGTGATTAATTTTTCGAAAGCCGATAGTTATGTGGTGAGTGGTGCCATAACAATTTGATGGCTATTTGAGTATTTAATCACGAGATGTTTTTTGGTTCTTTTCAGGTTAGACTTACAACATAGGGGTGCCACATGATGTTGAACTGTGAAAGTGTTAAAATTTTTGCACAGATGTCCATGTTCAACCTTATCAATAATAATTGAATCGATTCAACTTAAATTTTAATTTCGAAGAGTACGTTTTTTGATACAGACTTATTTATGACCCAACTGAAAAATTAAAATTAATACAAGATTTTATAGAAATTCAATTAAAACGTTTAAAATTAAAATAATAAATTCATAGCTTTCTGTCGTGATGTGGTTAATGTCAGAGCAACTTAATATTGAAACAACAAAAGAGTCAAAAAAATTACCGAGGACCACAATAAACTTAATTAAATCACTTCTGCTTCGGATTAATAATCAACAAAATTACAAAATAACAATTAAGCCGTAATAACGAAAATATAACAATTTAAGTTAAAATTGACAAACAACAAAAAAATAAATTAAATGGATTGTTTTGCTATTTTCTTTTTTTTCGTCATTAACGAATACCTAGACTTGTCAGTTCGGCACATTAAAGAGAATTAATTTTTTGTCAACGCAAGTTGCAACATAAATAAACTTTTGCGGCAATTAAAATGAATTTTAATGACACAGTTAAAAATGTAAAACAGAATTTTAAACTCAATATTAAAGCCATAAAATTCATGACAAAAAAGACGTCATTTGGGTTACGAAAGTTCCTTTGTAGATGGTAAGATTTTAATTTCAAAAAAATGTTTAGTTTTTGAAATGTCAAAAAAATTGTATAGTGTCTACTTTTTATATCTCTATCACTATTTCTATCTCTCTATATCTCTGTCTATATCTAATGTGCAGGTATACACTCTATATCTCTATCACTCTAATATGTAGCTGACATTGACATAAAAAATATGGACTGCTAGTCATTTGTCATTTCCATACATTTCATGCGAAGAAAAAAGGTACAAGCTACAGCAGCGCCATTGGTTCGAAGCGGCCAAATTAGTCCCAAGAAATATGTTTGAATTCAAATAATTGAAAAAAACAACGAGCGTTATCTGCTACATTTGACCGTCTTATAAAAACAAAACAAATTTATGTATTTAACACTGTTAACCTTTGATTATTTTGTATATTTTCTTTAGCCAAAAAATCAAGAAAACAGCGAGATCTTGTTTATTTTTTTGTATTCGTTGATTTTTTACAGCTGGAATCGTTTATTTTTGGCCACCAAAACCAATAGCGCTCTTTACTCTGGAACACACGCGATGTAGGAAAACAGCTTATATGTAGTAGTAATAGGGGCAGCATCTATTGGTTAAGAGGAGAACTGTTTCGTTAATAAAGCGTCTATAAGAATCTAGTTGTTTCTGGAAATAATTGCTGAGGTATAAATAGGCTTTCGGAAGCGAAGTGGTTCAAGTTTTAATTGTCGGACCAAGCCGAATATTACAATATATTCGTAATAATAGACGTTAAATTTCGCAGAATGCGTGTGAAGTAACTTTTTAAATTTAATTTATTAATAAAGGTCTGTAAGGAAAAAGAAATATTAATTTACATCTTATGTCCTTGATAGCCTAACGAATTCCATCTTCGGATCTTGAATCGACGCTGAGCTGTTGGCGTACCCCTAATCTTTTATGTCGTCCCAAACTAAGAAGTCGAAAGATCTTGGTGGGGGTGGTGAATTGTGATCACCTCTTTGAGATGTAACACGGCCCGGAAACTTTTCCCGTAAAAGATGCATGGCCGGACCGCAAACTGCCGGACCATAAACCGCACCAAACAGCCATAGTCGAGGATGGAGAGGCTTCTGAACAACAACTTTTGAGGTTTCCGAGCACTTGAAGCGACGTTTATGCTTGTTGACGTAGCCACCAAGGTGGAAGTGGGCCTCATCATGCATTTCAAGGACCCAATCAGCAAAGACACGACTTTGTTGATGGTTGGCTGGCTTGTGTTAATTGAACTTTATAAGTTGTAAGGGCCAAGTTTTTATGCAAAATACGGTGTAATCATGTTTTTGAAATGCCCAATTCAATAGAACTATGAGGAATGGAGAAACCTGGGTTTTCTTCAACACTTTGGGCTACAGTAGCAATATTCCCCGTTGCTCTTGAGCGACGTTTATTGTTGACATCACTACCTTACCTTATTCCAATAGCTCGAATTTTTCCACCAATTTGTTTTTTGCTGTCCGAAAAGGTACTTCACGATGATCAAAAAAAGCTTTAGTTTTGCGAACTGTGACTGCAAAATTTTCACCATTTCTGTAGTGAATTTTAATATTTTCAATGCGTTGTTAAAGCGTTCCATTTTTTGAATGGCGTAATTTTTACTCGTCAAATGTCAAAAAATAACAGCTTCAGAAGTGACACCTACCGAAATAGCGGGCCCTTCAAAATAACACCCCTTATTTGAAAACCCTTTACATAGGGATTAACAATTAAACTTATTGTTGACTGAGTCTTTGGAACCCGATTGAGAAAAATAACAAAAGCTGTCTGACTGGCTACCCATATGTGAGTTTTTTCGCAGCTAAATCAGCCAGATGCAAAAAAGCTATCAAACTTGACGTGTAAATGAAAAGGAACACAAATTTAAACAAGAGATCAGAACACACACTTTTAAAAATCACTTTGTTTTCCAATTCATCAGAATAGAAAGAATTCAATTTTGACTGACATTTATTTCTCTATCATTATCGCCCAATCTCTCTCTTATTTTCAAAAAAACCACTCCAAAACATCTCCTGTCATCCACATATTCGTTTCAACTCAAATACGAGTGTGTGCATAGTTAAACATATAAAATTGTCTCAGTGCATTAACCCAGCCAAGCCATCTCTCAAAAACAAAAACACAACAAGCCCACACCACTTGTCCTTTAAAAACATTATCTAATTCAATAGAAAAGTCATTTGCAGTACCGTGCGACATGTTGCCTCCATATGTCAGACGTTCTTAAAAAAAAAAATCACTAAAGCTGACACGACTGACACGAGCTCCTCTCTGTGTATCGAGATGTGACACCTCATTTTGAAATAGACAAGCACGGCATATCCACTCCAGAGCCCATATAGACCCACCAAAAGCAACTTGTCAGCGTTCTAATACCATTTAGACAGAAAAACAGAAGCAGTTACAAAGGCAATGACGACGACGAATGGTAGCAACCAGTAGGTTTACTTTTTTAAATCACTCGTACTTAACTTGAAGAAATAAAAATAAATATTTTCATGAAGTGGTTATTTGGGGCGCAACGCAAGAAGGTACTGGAGAGGAGCGTCTGAAAGTCGTAAGGAGTGCGACTCAAATTTTGGTGACATTTTAATGCGATGGTTTGGGCTCGTTAAGTTTGAAATGGCAAATCATTTAATTTTTGTTTATTTCGCATGAAAAATTTAAGAGAAAAATATGCGAACTTACACGACTCAGAAGTGGTATGTTGAACATTTTTTTTGTTTGGGAAAAATGTCGAAAACCTTAAGTCATATGAAATAGCTTGAGGCACTTTCGTGTCAAAAAAGTGACAACGCATTTGCATCTGACGACACTCTGACACATTAAGCCACACTACGCCCGCCCACAATTGTTTCTCCCAATCGTGCATGCAATGAGACTTGAAGAGGCAGTTAAATTGCAGTAGCACTCTCAAACATATTTATCGATTATCGCATTACGAACCACACACAGATGTGTAAATCAGGTTGTACAGCCGGAATTAGTCTGTCAGCAGCATGCACAGGGGGACCATTTAGCGCCAAACCACTCCAAGATTCTTCATTTTTAAGAGTTAAAGAACACTCATGATATTATGGTGGAATCATTTTAACGATACAACTTTTGATTGAAGGTTCCTCAGTCCATTAAACGAAATTTACAACCTGGCAAGTCATTTCCATCTAGACGAAGTCGAGTTAGAATCTTTGTCGTAGCCGTGGGGGCTCTCTGGTTCAGCTCCTATGTTCCACAAAGAAGTTGAGTCGTCAAAAGAGTTAAAAGTAGGACATCGAGGTACGTTATGCATAATACCAAAGATGGAGGTATATTTTGTGAAGAGCCAAGATGCTGCGCTACTGATGGAAAAGCTCAGAGCTGGTTGGTTTTGGGATCGGAATGCGTGCTCGCTCGCACATGTTTATGGTCTACTTAATGCGGGATTTATAGTTCAATATAGGGAAATAAAATGCACAATGGCTTTGGGGTTTTCGATTTTTTTCTTTCTGTTTGTGTTTAAGTAGGAAAGGCGGTTTCTTTCTGTTTTATTTTCATTCTATGCACTGTGTACTCTGAGAGAGACATGGTGTGGTGGTTGGGTTTTATTGCTTGGCAAAAGAGTTAAAAGAATCGGTTGGTTTTTCTTTGTTATGGGAAACCCGTAGTTTCCTATTATTTTTCTTTTTTTTCTTTCCTATTGCTGTGAATGCATCATTTTCATTGCGATTTTGTGGCTTTATTTTGTGGTAAGACCATAATCCAGGAAAAGCGTAAAACGGAAATTGGAGAATGTTATTTTTTTTTTCAAGGGGAGGATAAGATCATTAAATTGTCTAATTTACATAGAAATTAGTTCATTGTGTTTTCGAGATACGAGTACCTTCCTGTAATGGGGAATGGGTTATGCGATGTACGAGAGTGTGTGTGCGTCCGGAAGCTAGAGAACATAAAGTTCATTTAAGGACAGAACAATGCATTATAAAGACCATCAGATCGATACGACTGGCAGTGGCCAGTGGAATGGGTTTTTTGGAAAGGGTTTGGTTTCATGAACACACAGGGCTTTTGTTTTAACAGGCTTCAAGGATTTATGGGATTTTCTTTTGTTTTGTGGATGGCAACAAACGGAAAAAGGGAAATTTGACTTTTGTGCATAGATTGATGTTAAAATTCGTGTCTTAGCTCTGCAATCATTTACTGTTCTGCAACAAGAAAAAATTTTAATTTGCCTGCAAAAAAATCAACTTTTCTTCCTGACAATCTAATACTTTTCTTCACTTATGAGATTAAAATCTAGTATTTTTTTCCGTTTTTCTTTTCCTAAACAAGAAATTTTAAAAGACAGCGAATGATGAGAATCATGGTTAGGTTAGGTTAGTATAAAGTGGCTGTGAATACAGAATCCACACACTTAGGCCAAAAGAAAAGGCCTATTGTGATACCACATGAATCTAGAGAATTACTTCTTACTAGTCGAACCATTTTGAGCTTTTTATAAAGCGAAGAAGATATTTGATATCCTTATTAGCTAGTTCACTGGGATTATCATAAAAGTACTCTCCCAGATGAAGTTTGCGTCTTAGTGAAAGAGCAGGGCAAGTGCAGAGAAGGTGAGAGATTGTTTCCTCTTCTTCCTCGTCCATACAGCTCCTGCAGAAGTCATTTGAGGCTACACCAAGTCGTGTTGCGTGTCTGCCTATAAGACAGTGTCCCGTAAGGACACCTATTAGGGAGCTAATATGAAGTCTGCTTTGAGATAACAAGTCTTTCGAGCGCTTTAGGTCCAGTGAAGGCCAAATGAGTTTTGTGGCTGCGCACGTTGGTAAATTGTGCCACCTAGAATTTGTTATCTTTAAGGCTGTTTCTCTTAGCAGAAGTTTACATGTAGCTATCGGTATACCTATCTTTTCCCTTTCAGGTGAAATAGGTATGACGGTTCCATTTTTAGCGAGTTCATCGGCTCTACAATTTCCTGTGATGTCTCTGTGGCCCGGCACCCAACAGAGGTGAATGTTAAATTGCTGCGCCATCTCCATAAGAGACGATCGGCAATCGAGGGCCGTTTGAGATTTGGTTGAGACACCGTCAAGAGATTTAATAGCAGCCTGACTGTCAGAGAAGATGCGGATATCCGAAGTTGATATCACGTTTTCTCTTAGCCAGGAGAGAACCTCTTTGATCGCTAAAATTTCCGCTTGGAAGACGCTACAATGATTAGGGAGGCGGAATGAGATGCTTAGATTAAGCTTTTCTGAGTACACACCACTACCAACTCCATCACTTGTTTTGGATCCATCTGTATAAAAATGAATGCTTTTGTCATCCAGAATTTTATTGTCTTCCCATTCATCTCTGGATGGAATGGATATTTGGAAGTTTTTACCAAATTTTGGAATGGTGTAGTCTATGTACTTTGTATAGAACCGAAGAAGTTCAAAATGATGGAATGTCCCACATTATTGTTGGTCCATTGAGATGAGGCGTTGAGCCTTATAGCTGTACTATTTGTTTGCTAAAGATTTCGAGGGGTGTCAGATGGAGGAGGGTGTGGTTGTCAATGCCCCGCTTATGCAGAGACATACAGTGCGTTGGACTCTGCTGAGTTTGTCACAGTAAGTGACTCCAGCGCAGTCCACCATACTGCAACCCCGTACAAGAGTATTGGTCGGATGACCGATGTGTATAGCCAATAGGTTATGCGAGGTTGAAAACCCCATTTGCTTCCTATGGCTTTCTTGCAAGAGAAAAGAGCAACTGTAGCTTTCTTAACTCTTTCCTGAATATTAGGTTTCCAACTTAACTTTTTGTCCAATATTAGACCGAGATATTTGGCTTCATTGGTAAAAATTAGTGGTACACCTTTTATTGAAGGAGGTACAATTAATGGGATCTTGTACTTCCGTGTGAAAAGGACGAGGTCTGTTTTTTGGGGATTAATACTAAGTCCACAGTGATCAGCCCATCTAGTGAGCATATTAAGTGCGTTTTGGAGGAGGTCTCTCAGCGTATTAGGATGTTTTCCTGTGACGGCGATAGCAACATCATCGGCATACGCAATCACTCTGTAGCCTTCAGTCTCGAGGGATATTAGCAGTTCGTTAACTGCTATGTTCCACAGGAGAGGGGACAGAACACCACCTTGCGGAGTGCCTCTACTGACAGACCTTTTCGTACAAAAATCCCCCATCTTAGAGTTGATGATCCTGCTTTTTAGCATTAGATTAATCAACTCACAGAGTGAGTATTCGACGTTTAGGGTCGTCATAGCAGAAGTGATAGCAGATGTGTCAACGTTGTTGAAAGCACCTTCAATATCCAGGAAGGCATTCGATAGTTCTTACCAGAGTATGCAAGGCCGTTTCTACCGATTTCCCTTTGCAGTAAGCATGCTGAGACATCGATAGTCTCTTATCAATGCTATTACGTATATGGATATCAATCAATCGTTCCAGCGTTTTGAGAATGAATGATGATAGGCTAATAGGTCTTAGATCTTTAGGGTTGACATGCGAGCCTTTGCCCGCCTTGGGAATGAATACTACCTTTACTTCTCTCCATCGCTGAGGTATATAGACCAGATCTAGACAACTTTTGAAGATCATATCAATGATGGGCAAAGTTATATCTATGGTATATTGTAGCTCAGCTGGTATGATCTGGACCAGGAGATTTATAAGGTTTGAAGCTATTCAAAGCCCATGTCAATTTTTCCATTGTAACAAGGACCTTGAGGAAAAGTTAAGTTAATACCCGATCCAGTATGGTTTGTGGTATTAACGGATTTGGAGCTATCCGGGAAGTGGGTATCTAATAGCAGGTTTAGCGTTTCTTCGCAAGAATTAGTCCATGTACCATCAGAGAATCATGGAGAACGAAGCAAAATAATTCCATATAAGCAATTGCTTTTCAAGTTTTTTTTTTAATCAAATACAAAATTTTAATTTTAAATGCGCGGAAACACATTTTTTTTTTAAATTTTCAACAATCATGAACCCTCCGTTGTGTTTGAATTAACCTCTTTCTTTCATCTATTATAAAGAAGCAACACATTTGTGTTTTTTAGAGCCTACGAACTTAAAATTATCCCAACTTATTAATTTATAAAGTCTAGTTTCATATTACATAGTTTATCTACGGCCTTGTAATTACACACCAAAACCCAAAACGTCCCAAATAGTCCCCTTTCACATTCAAACTGACCCAAAAATTAAAAAAAAACTTAACCCTTATCCTCAAAGGCTCACTCACACGCAAATAACAATACCTATGCAAATGACTAGTTTCGTTTAAATGTTTTTTACCCATTTTTTGACTGTAGGTCATCAGATCCTTATCCGTACCTGAAACGAAAAGAAAAAGTGGATATCATTAATTAACCATAAATAAAAGTGAAAAATGTTGTTTTTTTATTTCTGTTAATTTTGGGTTAAGGGGTTTTGATAAAGAAAATAGAATTTTTCTGTTTAAACAAAACGAACTGAGTTTTTTTCTCCTCTTCACTGTGATTTGGAATTTAAATTAACTATTTCGAGACATTGGGCAATAAATTAACTCGTTCTCAAGTAGATATATCCACTTGAGGGGAAGTGTGAGGTTAAATTAATTCGGAAGCCTGAGTGTTTGACCATTTGACATTCAAACATGAATTCACACATCACGTCCGTTGGTTGAATCATCACAATACCGGTGACTCTTGTACAATCTGATATCCCTGGAGCTAGAGGACTCGGAAAGTCTTCAATTCCTGAGAGAGATGGGACAACAATAATTATTTCGGAGAATTACTATACACAATATGCAACCACTATACTGTTTTGGGGGCCGAGGTGCTAAAACGAGCGGGGTTTGAATGATACACGAGAAGCCTCAGTTGGGAGAGTGTGTGACGGGAGCTTGCGTAATTTTGTTGTGCCATGTTGAATGTGGCATGTTCAAAGTTTATGGTCTTTACATGTGTTCAACCGCAATGTTATATGTATACGAGTTCTATGGTAACGATGAGATGGAAGAACTTATATGAAATTACACTCGTCAAACAATACCACTTTACCACAGTACCACACCAGTCTACCAGCAGGGCAGCAGCACTATACCAACAGCAGCAACATCAACAATATACCGCAGTTTTACTTGTTTTTCATCGTCCGCAAGCTACCACAAACCACCACTAAGATGCAAAAGTAGAGGTTTTCCTCCCAATTCACCCCTGCCTCCGATCGAATACTCCTCAGAAACAAAGATCTATCTTAAAACCAATAGCTTAGCTTGTTAGCAAGCTAACCTCGTTTTCAAGTGTTTGTGGTTTTTGTCTAATTTCGAAAGTCAGTGCGGATTTTTAGTTCTGGTTGCAGTTGCAACATCGAATGCATAGAGGAGTGTCGATTGTTGTTGGCACGAGCGTTGGCGGAATGTCCAGCTAAGTTGTAACCATATAATATTTCTTTTGGATATTTGCTTTATGAAGTGAAAAAAAAAAACAAACAAACGAGAGATGATTATGATTCAAAGGGAAATTTCGCTAATGAGAGTCAAAGCAAAAAACTAATGAAGGGAAACTAGGTTAGTTGAAGCTTTTTTTTTTTGCTGAATTGTTGGAAAATAAAAGGTCTGTCGTGGCAACAGGTTGAAGTGGACTTTGAAGATGATGGTATATGGAGTGAATCAAAGCAAAACTAGTTAATTAGAAGATTGTTTGAGTCAAATAAGTTTTTACTTTGCATTTTCATTGGACCAGATTTTTTTTTTCAAAAGGATGAAATTGTTTGAAATTTTCTTATTTTTCGCGGATTAGGTATATTTAGAATGAATTGCTCTAATTTGTATGTTTGTAAGGAAATATGGGTCTAATTATGCAGCTTCTTTTTGGCGGTATTACTCATTTCTCATTTCATATTCTAAACTCAGTGGTGCTCCTATTTCTATAACTTGTTTGAATAATACTTTTGCTCGAGGTCTGTAAAGAAGGCATCCGTGGCAGGGATATCCTCCTGATTCTTCTAAAATTTTAGTTTTTTTTAATTTCTAGTTTGAAAGCAAAAAGATGTACAAGTGGCCATGGCTCAGAGGAATTAGTAGTTGAATGATAAGCCAAACGCTGCGGGTTCAAGCCCTAGCATCGAGAAAATTATTATACTACGAAAGTCGCCAATTTTTTTGAAGACTCCTGGTGCGATAATATGAGACCATAAAAATCTATGTCTCTTCCCCTGATGTGCCTCGTAGGTTTCTGTTAATTATGTTTTCTTTCTATGTGTCTATCTGCCTCTATCTGTTGTATTAATACGGATTTGTCCGGTTGTTCTTACGACTTTTTCCGGTTGATTCGCGGGTTACTCTGGCTCCGCGCCGCCAGCGTGTTCATGGAATTCTTCAGGTTATCTAACGGTTTCGCCGTCTAGTCTTGCAGATTACTCCTGCTAGTCTTTCGATGGCAAGTTAATGAACTATTCCGGCTAGTCTTACGTCTTTCTAGTCCACGGATTACTCCGACTGGTCTTACCGCTTTCACTATGTGGTCTTACGATGTGGACTCCTCGACCGTTGTCGGTTGGCTGTTGTTTGTTTTGGTGATTCCTTCTGTTTCGTCGTTCGTCACAAAGCGATGGAGAAACTTATTCGGATTGAACTTAAATAGCCTCAGTACTATTCTAAAGTGGTTTCACGGTTGCATGAACTGAACAAACGCGTCACTTATCGCTCCAACAGCCTACTTATTTCCAAAATTTCATGAAGAGAAACATTGGATATTATGAAATGCCTACTGCTCATCTATGTCGCAACCTTCAGTCGGCGATCTGGATAAAATTTTCTACAGTGTAGCCAGCCTTCTATGGGAATGTACTACATGAAAAACTCAATAAAATCCAAGTCTATAGTACCACCACTTTTTCATCCCAACCATATCAAATTAAAGCCCTTAAAAGACCCTTTTTATGATTCATTTATTCATATCAACCTCCAAATAAATCAAACTATGATTGCATCCAATTCCTGTCCTTGCTCTCAACCCAAACCTAATAGCTTTTTACCTAAACTATGTCGTATCTTATAGCTAATATAATAAACCCCATAAAAGTTTACTCCCGTAAGAAACCAGTCCAGGTTCATGTAAGCGCTGTCATTCCACATCTGATGTGCAATGATTCTTAGTCTTAGGGAGTTGAAATTTTCATTTAAAATCCCTAAAACCAACCTTTACTTTTTTGCCTCTTGAAATAAAAAAAATGCATTCAATTTTCATATTAAAAACCTACAAAATAAACTATGAAGTCGTTTCTTCTTTGAGGGTAAGGCGTCCCTCAAACCCTCATCAAGTTCTTTGTCTACAAACAATGACCATTGGCATTAAGTGTTTTTGCTTCCGTCTCCGCCACCATCTCGACCTTCCTTGTCAAGGCTTTCAAAGCTTTTGTGTTGCCTATATATAATCAGCGTCCGCTCCGGTCATTCTCAACATCAACGGACGTTCTTTCAATGGATGGGACTTTGTGTCCCATTTCCTTCCTGGTCCTTCTGTGCTTAGCTAGACATACAAACATCCATCTGTGCTTAGCTAGACATACAAACATTGACGTAAATTTCGGATGACTGAACCAAGAAAATAGAGAAAGCTTCTTGTGATATGACTCTGGCGTTATCTGCATGTGGACTGTGGACAAGAGAAGAAGGTTCATCTAGCTTTGAATTTTAGGGAAAAACGAATGATGCAAGACGATTTCTTAAAGACCCCAGAATAAGATGATGATTACCATGGTGATGATACTGACGAATACGATGAAGACGCTCAGATAAGTCGTTCGCTGTGTCCGTCGCTCGCATAGACAAACTCTATAGATGGTCTTCTGTTGTACGGCTATCTTAGCTTCTCAATCAGTACAATAATATGAGGGTATAACTGATGTTTACCAACTCCATCTCCATCCATCCTCGATAGTCATATACAGAGAGAGAGATATCCTCTTCCGTATTCCTATGTTAAGTCGAACATATGAAATAAATGAAAATATACTTGATTCTTTTCGTTTCGTATAGCAATATGGCCATTCACTCGACTCATCATGATAATATGAATACCAAAGGCACCTATTTTATAAAGGAGCCAAGAACAGAAACGTGAAGTTTTTTTTCTCGGATTTCTGTGGCAAAGTGTAATCAATCTTATTTTTCTTCCATACTCTGGTATGTTTGTGCTTCTGATGATCCGCTTCTGCTCGTGCTTCTGATATGGTGGAGAACTATTTTGTTGATATCTTGGCCTGGCCTGGCCTGAACTGGCTGTTACCCACAGATTTGCAATATGAGAAAATGTCAGAGGGTATCTACCATCTGTACACGTTCGCCGATGCTCCTTACTATAATTACTGAAAGGCTTAAGCTTGCCATCGGAGTTTTAATAAGAAAAATAGGAGTCTATCGGAGTTCGCAGAGGCAGGCTGTTTGTGTGTAAATGTGAACATACTCGGTGGATTCTTTAAAAGGGAATTTGTTAACTTTTCTCTATTTGGCTTTGAAGAATATCGAGTCAGGAGCGGAGTTGATAAAAAATACAATCTTTGATGTCACTGCAATAATGTTCATTTAACGCAAAAATAAGCGGTCTAAGAACTCACGCTTGGGCACTCCACTCTTCGTGAGTTTTGGGTTAAACCTAACTTAAAGTGTCACGGTGGTTTAAAGCGTTCATACATTTCATGCAAATAGATGCGGTCCAAGAGCTCACCCTTGTAGAACTCCATTTTTTTTTTTAGTTTTTTTTTACTTTCTTAAAACTTACTCAAAGTGTCCGTGGCTTAGTGGTTAGGTGCGTTGGCTGCTAAGCAGAACGTCATGGGTTCGAGTCTTACACGCGCCCATAGTTTTTATTTCATCTTTCACGGGCACTTCCTCTTACGAAGAACTGACGAAACTTCCAAAAGTATCAAACTGTCATGAAAAAGTGCTTCTCAACATTGCCGTTGGGAATCGCTGTTAAATTGTAGGTCCCCTCAATTCTTCACACGCACCTAGAGAATTGTTTATGAGAGTAAGCCACATAGGCTGTCGCCACTCTATTTATTTATTTTTTAAAACTAACTCACTTCGTCATTGTGATATTAAGTGTTCACATTAACACAAATCCACCCGTTGATGATATTATTATTAATCGATTTGACTGCCGGGCGCACCTATCATGAGCTAGCTCTGTGTTCTGTTCGAAGTGAGATAAAAAGCGAACGAACCGAATAAAACACAATTGGAATTAAATGTGTGAGATTAAGAGGGCGGACAGGCATCACTGAAGATTATAGGTTTTACCTACAATGAATTTGCCATTTGAATTGGAAGAATGAGAGCGCACACCCAAATAATGGTAATTAATTTCATGATCATGGGCCGTCCTAAATACAGAACAGGGAGAGATATTCAATCATTTTTGTTTTATTTATCGTTTGATTCGATTTCGTTTTGTTTTTGTTTTTATCTTGTCTTTTTCTTCTAATCGTTGTGATGGTGGGCAGCTAATTACTTTGTTGTTGTATTGGTTTTGTCTGTCACTTCTTTTTTGGGATAAATTGCGTGTGATTATAATTAAGGATGAGAGATCAAAGATATGTGTTTGAAAATGGGTTTCTATGATGTTTGTATAAACGCGTCTATCAGTTTTAATTAGATTATTAAAACGCTTTACTGAAGTGATGTGGGTAGTTTTGATGGAATGAGGTTCGTGTTTTGATCGTAAAAGTTGGTCTGCGTTTTGACTTCGAAGCGTTAAACGTGTGTTGTAAGTGGTCATTAAAAAATATAGGTTTGATGATGTTGTTAAAAAATTAATTGAAGTTTTTCTTTTTCAATCAAGCTAAAATTGACGTGGAAATGAGCAATAGATTCATGAGAGTTTGCCTTCTCGGCAATAGATTAAAAAAACGAATCAGTTTGCTTCTAATTTTCCAAATGTAACCGGAAACCGTACTGCCCCGAAAATCGATTAACACAACACTTACAAAACATAGGTTTTAATCCGTCAAATTCTTTGCCATCCGCTGAACAAATTTGACTGTTGATGGCACGATAGAGAGATAAGGTATGAATCTAGGTCGCAAGAGAGAACCGAACCGAAGAAAACCAAATTGGCAGACTTGTCTTCGTACCTCCTGGCTCTAGGTTCGAGATCAAGTTAATTATGAAATGAAAGGGTACCTGACCAAACCTTAAAAAAGTCACGTGATTGTGATCGACAAGCTTTTTCCCAGGATTGCATTTTATTCATACAATTCACACTCACTTCTATCGGAACAAATTTTGAATAGTCTAGAACCTTCGTACTAAACTAGCATCCACCATAGAAGTAGTGATATATTTATTAGTATCAGTTTTGATATTATGGTTTAAACATTAAAATCAGTCCAGGGAACTTTTCCCCAATAGAACGCGGTTAGGCGTTTCGATTTGCTTGAGGACCTTCGGATCTACGGAGACGCAATGGCCGCGGCTGACCGTTTATCGCAACTATGTGCAACTAACCAACTGATCTGCGACTAGCAGGGATATTTTACCTGATGATTCACGGACTCCAGGAGCATTGTACCAAAAATTGTTCTAATTCAAGTACATATAAACTTTATCATTGTTAATTTTAGGTGTATATTCTTAATGAAGGTTATTTTCAAAGGGTTAAGAAGACCTCGGCAGGAAAGCCGAAAGTGAGAAATTGAAAAAAAAGTCAGTTCAAGTCATTTCACCATAGACTACAATAAAACATCTAAGACGAAAACGAAATCCGATTTCTTAAGCTTTTCATTACCCTATTTATTATTTCAAAATACCTAAGAGATCCAAGGAATGATTTAACGGTTCACAACAAAAACGTTTCTTCATTTTCGTTTTCTAATTCGACCACTTCAATTCGATTTACGAACCCAATAAACCGTCTCCATAAAACCTACTTCCGTTATTGTCAAATTAACACCCAGAACTAAGAAGCTCAATGTAACCTTTCCATCTCCAACAGGGCAATAATATCAAAAGATCTTTCTCCAAAACCATATTTCATTCTGAGCTTTAACAAAAAAGCCATCGTTCTCCTATTGTTTCTTCATGCTTTTAATTCTTCACCTTTAAAGCCGCTTATAATCAATTACTTTTCTCGTCTTCCAGACTTTTGGGTTGTACCGAACATGCCCATACAAATTTTAATCCCTTCAAAATTCCCGTGATTTGCATATCTCCTGTCGCGTCGTGTGTAAATTTCCCTTCGGTGTCTATGAAATATGACACACGGCAAATGAAAATGAACATAAGCCCAACGACAGAGCTTAAAAATAATCCACAGTAGCAAACCAATATCCAAAATACCACCACAAAACACAACACCCAGTTAAGATGCCAACATATAATAATAATGTCATAATTGCCGTTGGAATTTCTCAACAAAAAGACTATGGAAAAATTAATCCGTCAAACGCCATGGCATGTCGCAGAGAGTTGTTCATGAAAGAGACAAAAATAAAAAGTTTAACAAAATTTCATTCGTTTTGGTGCCGCGTGCGTGAATGTGAAGTGTGATGTTTCGTCACTCCGTTTGTCTTTACTTTCCAAAGTCGTTATATGAAGAATGAACTAAGGCCCTCTGGTTTATGTTCTCGAGTCGGGATTATTTTGTATTCAATAAAAAAGAAGAAGAAATGCAATTAATTCGGGGTTTTAAGTAAATATTTCTTATTTTGCTCTCAGGTTCCACATCAATTTTCATATCAGACTCAAGTAATCTGACAGTAAGCTTGCTTGTGGGCTCTTTGAAGGCCCTTAAAGTTTCTAATAAAACATCTATCGAAGCTCAATTTATGGCTTGAACCTTTTGGCTTTACCCTATAAAGACACCTACACTGCTTACAATTTTATTCAGATTAGACAGCATATGGAAAATATTTTAGAATGAAAATCTTACAAAAGTTGTTGATGCCAAGACACAGTGCGAGCTTTGAGGAGGGAGCGTAGTGTTTAAAAGGAGGTGCCGGCGTACATTTGTCGGGGAAGACAAATTTCTGTTAACAGTTCCACATTCACATGGTGCGGCTAAAAGACGAATCTCTGTACTTGACAGTAATTCTATAATCCTATTAAAGATTAATTATTACAACCTTACTTAGGTAAAGGTAAACAGAAAATTGCAATAAAACCTAAGTCGAAGTGACAGTTTTGAAAACAGATCAAGAATCACCATCTTGATCGATTTTCGGAGCGACCTATTTTCGTACCTTATTTCTCTATTGAGCCATTGACTGTCAAATTTCATCAGCGGATGGCGTAGATTTTGACGGATTAAGGACCTAATTTTTTTCGTTATTTATGTATTTTCCAGGTCGTTTTTTGGGGCAAACCGGTAAGATTTAGAACAAAATATCCATCTGGCGACCTAGATTCGTATTCTATCTCTCTCATCGACCGATGGCCAAGATTTTGACGAATAAAAAATGTGAAGATCCGTGAAATCTTTCAACATAATACCAAAGATTAAATAAGTAACAAGATGGGAAACAAGGCTGTCAAAGTGACAGTTGCCTACAAGCTTCGGACCATAGTTACTGTGAAAGTATGCGTGTTTTTACCAATACTATCACAGTAAATATGGTCCAACCATCTGAAAATGCGAAAACAAACAAAAGAGAATAGAAAAATCTCAGCTCATCTCTGTGTTTTTGTAACATGTGAGTTTTACATGTAGACGAAAAGAATAAAATAAATGAAGGAATATGAAAATTGCGGGATCTAGGGAGTGAAACGTAAGTCAGTTTCCCATCTTGTTACATATTAAATCTTTGCATAATACCTTTGCTTCCTATTAATTTAAAATTGTATTTTTGTTTTGAATTTAAATCCAAATGCTGGTAACTATACCCTATAATGAAAGCCAGCAACACCGTCCAATTTCCTCTTTTAATCTTCAATCAGACTTTCGCTCATGCGATGTGTGTCACTCCAAGTCAACGATATGATTTCCGATTAGCATCGATCCAAATGTATTAAAATGCAAATCAGTCCTTCCGACATAAGACGTCATCTCTGCAACTCACCAAATCGCACTTCAGATTGCAATATTTTCCTATGAACCAGCCCTCGCAGTGCACGTCATGATGCAAACCTCCAGATTAGAGATAGCCCATTGAAATAGTTTGGAGGTTGAGGGATAAATCATTTTCATTTCTCTCTCTCTCTCTTTTTTTGTTCTTTTCAAGTCCACCTTCATCATAGCTTCACAATAAAACCTGAACTACATCGAAACACAAAGTGTAAAAAGTACAAAAAAGTATTCGTATTCGTATTGAGAACTTTGTGCACAGTGAAAGCTCGATCATGGTCAAGCTTTTGTTCACGCTCAATTTTAAAAAATGAGAGGGAGATATTCAGATATGCATTTGTAGAAGCGGTACAGAACATAACTTCCACTTTTGGCACTTTATGTTCCGATGTAGTTCAGGCTTAAGTCAATATAAATCAGGATTTGACAGAGCCTTCGACTTTGGCATCAATATATTCTAATGTTAAATACCTTAGTGTAATTTTGGACAACAAACAATCATGGAATGACCGTACTGATTACCTGTGCAAGAAAGTTTCAAAAAAATCAGGAGTCCTGAGAGATATTGGACCAAGTCTATCTCTAAGCAGTGCTATCAGAGTGTATCTATAATGTGATAATTAAACCCTATTTTGAATACTGTCCCAGTTTATTATGTACTTGTTTTTAACCTGACCCGAAAAAACCGAATGCAGATCCTACAAAATAAAGCTATACGAATTATATTAAAACGTGATAACCTGATAACTATGCAAATGTACGTGGAATGAATGTTTTTTTAAACTGATTAAATACTAACCAAAAACTATACATACAATCAATGATATTTGTTTTCAAAATAAAAAGTAATATGTGCCCTGAGTATTTGAGTGAACATGTTTCTATCTACAGTGGTAACTTTACTTACTTAAGGTGGCGCTACAGTCCGTTGTAGACTTGGGCCTCAATCAACAGTCTCTTCCAGCCCGCTCGATCCTTAGCTAGCTGTCTCCAGTTTTGCACTCCAAGTTGATTGAGGTCCTCTTCCACTTGAGTGCGCCACCTGAGTCGCGGTAACTACCCTCTGCGTAATAGAGAAGATCTCAGAATTCAAAGGATTATAACATCAAGAGGTCAACAATCAACAGTTTATTCAGGATTCCAATCCTTTAACCAGCTGCCGCAGAACATTAAAAGTGCTAACAACTTAACAACATTCAAAAGACTTGTTTCAATACATGCTTTTAGAAAAATATTATTTGAAATGTACTATGTACTTTAATTATTTGTATATCAATTTAAAATTATTCGTTTTGTTAATTTAAAAACTTATTTGTTTATTAAATTAAAAATTAATTTATATCTAAGAGATCTTTTTTTTCTTTCGTATATTCACACAATGTAAACAACAAATCGATGTAAACTAAATGGCTTCCAAAGACCAAATTTCAAATAAACTAACTAACAAACTATATGACCGAGATACAGAAATCTTTAAAATATCTTTTGTACTCGACTTCGGCCCACTCGATGCGATTTGGATTCTTCAGTTAAGTGCGCACACTTGGTGGAACAACTTTGGCTTTTGTTCGAGTTGCAATATTACGGACTTTATCATGGACGTCCTGTCAGTTAAAGTCTTTTCTATTTTGCTCGTTGGTCGGTCGGTCGGGCGGTTGGTCTGTTGATCGGTTTTGACTTTATAATAGCAATTTCAATCAACTGCGGGAGGCCATTATGCCCAAAGATCTATCCGTTATCCTCATCATTTGGACGATTACGATGATAATGATGACGACCAACGACCATCCATGACACGATGACGGTTGTCCGTCGCTAGTCGTCATCATCATCGTCGTCGCCACACTTGGATTGACCGTTCAAGTTCCCTTCAAGTCACAAAATGAAATAATATTCAATTGAGAAGAAAACAAACTCCAAACCCGACTCCTTCGGACGTCTCCTTATACAACTCACATAACTCGGAGAAGGACATCACCATGACCATGAATGCGGACGGACCATAACTGGGGAATTTGAAATGCATGACTGTTTTTGGAATTCGTTTGGTTGGACTCAAAGTCTCTCTGAGCTGGACGGGACGTGTGTCTGTGATTCTATTTAATATAGGTTTGGTGCGGTTCAATTCAGTTCGACTTCTCCATCTTTTCAATTTTGTGAATGATTTATTCCGCTCACCGCTCAATCATTCGCCGACTCGCCGTCAATCAAAGCCAACTTGACATTTAAGGAGGGAATCAAAATGAGCAACAGAATTTAATCATGGCTATGTGGCGATTATGGCATGAATTCCACATTTCAGAAAGGAGGAATGGGGGGGATAGAAGATATTCAGTGTCGAACGACAACGATGAGGCAATCAAGTGTTAAATAAAGATTTTTCTTTCTTTTTTTTAAGTTTTACATTTTTCGTTTTGTATTGTTTATGGACTTGTCTCACAGTTTGATGAATTGGACATCGTTCAGGGTCCAGTGACTAGTAAGAGAATTTTGAGGAATAAAAATTGGCATGCGATTTTTATAAGGTACCGAAACGACAGCCATAATTTTTGGGTTGCGCTAATGAGAAACGATTCTTAAGGAAAAATGACGTTAACAGACATTTTTTTAGCATGTTTCATCTTAAAATATATTCCTTCAATGATATCCGAGTTGAAATTGTCCATTTACTTTTTTTTTTAACTAGCGGACCTGCAATGCTTTGCTTCAAGGTTTTTAATTTATTTTAAAAGTTGATGACAGCCATTTTCTTAAAATTGTCACATCAAAAGACAGCCCTCCCTAAAATCATACAAGTACGCAGTTGGAAGACCAACGGACTACCGGAAAATTAATTAATTTCCTTCGGATCCCCAATGTGTCGAACCCTAAGCACCAAAACACCCAATTTAATAGAATGCCCATAAAATATTCCTCAACAAAAAAAAAAAAAAGAAATCCTCCTCTAATGATCAGAATCTAACAATGAATTATGAGCATCCTGTCAAAGTCCATTTCGAACCTCCAGCCAGACACTAATGCTGCCGAGTCGGACTCTCATAATCATATTTTCCCCAAGGATATAAATACAGATTAATTTCCATGTAAATGAAAATCAGTACATCATTATTATAGCAACGTTCGCGTTCCACAAACGAAAAGCCGCTACTGCCGTCTTTCTTTCTGCAGCAAAAGTTTTAACCTGCCATCCGTATATCATTCTCATCATATAATCGATTATCTATGGGAATTTTCAAATTAAGGTGAATTTTGCCGGAATTGAAAATTCTCAAAATATTATTAATGATGACCTATTAAGCTTCCGAGAACTGACGGACAAAGGGCAAAGTCGATGCCACAAGGCAGAATATTTTTAGAGAAAATCGATTCTCTCGAACAACCCACTTGGTGTAGGACGTAGCGGCACTGGCTTAGGGTGAAGCAAGAACTAGATATTGTTCACAATGGACCCAAAACAATCTAATTTCCATTAGACAAAACAATAATAAGAAAAAACCAACAAATTTGAATATCAAAATCTTGTGGTTAGACCCTGATTTAATTTTCAACAAAAAAATATATAAAAACAAGGATAAGAAATCCTTGCTTCTATCCCCGATGCATATCGATCAATTTATGAAAAAAAAAAAACAATAATAGAAACCTCCTTCCCATTTATGTGTTCTGACCTTAAAGCGTTCGCTCAGTGTCCCTTGTCAAAATTTCAAGCCAAAGCTTATCCCATAACATGTCCCCTAGAGTGACGTAGTCACTTGTATTTCCTTTTTCCGTTTGGTCGGTTACAGTTTCTGTGGGTCAGTGTTCTAATGTTAATTTTTGTGTGTGTCAGTGCATGTGTGTGTTTTGTGAACCTTTGAGGCATATTTTTATGAATATAATCCTGTGAGGCAGTAGCGGTATCCTTGGCATGTTATAAATAAAGTCAAAGTGGCTTTTGTGTTTATCCTTTTTGGCTTGTTGGTTTGTTAACTGAAAAATCATGTCCTTTTTTTGCTTTTGAGTGCGGCTTAGGCGCTGTTCGATGAAAAAAGAACAACGGCTAAGGAAAACTAAAATGTGTCCAAACAATGTTAAATCGCAATAAAAATTTAAGTCAGGCCTGAATGGCATGTAGATGGGGTAAGGGGTAGATATGGACATGTAATATCGATGTTGTATTGATTGCTGTTATAGCACTCAATTTGTTTATTGATTTGTTTCAAGATTGAAGGGTGTTTAGTTGAAACTTTAAAGAGGTTTATCTTAAACGTTTTATGTAATACGTGGTTTTTGGGGTGTGTACGGAAAATTCCAGAATATAATTGAAAAATGTATGAACACCGTGTTTGATGAACTTGCACAATAGGTAATGAAAGAAATGTACGCTGTATGCGTGTATGACAGCAGTCCAATCTATAGAGCAGGCTGACTCTTATTGCGCAACTTTCAAATATTTGCAAGCAACGCAACTCAAGTAAATATAACATTACTACCAAAATAAACTTACTTAAGGTGGCGCTACAGTCCATTGTGGACTTGGGCCTCAATCAAACAGGCTCCGCCAGCTACTACGATCCTTAGCTAGTCGTCTCCATTTGCATCTCCAAGTTGATTGAGGACCACTTCACACTTGAGTAGCCCACCTGAGTCGCGGTCGTCCTCTTCTCCTACGTCCCTCCGGAAAGTCGAAGCTATCCGCCGGAGCATTGTGTCCCCATTCGAACTAAATGACCGTAGCAATTTGAGTCTCTGGACCTTACCCTCTGGCTATGTCCATGTCGTTGTACACCTAAAGTTCGCTGTTGTATTTTCTTCGCCATTCCCCTTCAATGACACGGGTCCATAGATAACCCGAAGAACTTTCCTCTCGAAACAGCCAAAGGCACTTCATCCGATTTTGCAGGGTCCTGCTCTGCAACCATACAGCAGGACTGGATGATGAATGTGATTGTACCAATTTTACTTAGTTGCTCGAGAGAAGGCTTTTCCACTCATGCTTTCTTAGCCAAAAGAAACAGCGATTAGCAGAGTTTTATTCTTCTTCTGATCTCGGCGCTGTTGTTAAATGCCCGAGTTATAGCGGAGCCATAGGTAGACAAACACCTCTACTACCTCGGAGTTGTATGTTCTATTTGTGACGTTCTGCCCGAGCCGTCGTGTAGGCTGACCTTCCTCGAAGACAGCATGTACTTTCGTTTTCCCTCATTAACCGCTAAGCCCATGTTGCCGCTTCTTCTCAACTTCCACAAAGGCGCCATTGACATCACGCTGTGTTCTTCCCATTAATATCAATATCATCGCGTACGCGAGAAGTTGAACAGATTTTGGAAGATAGTGCCATCTGGTGTTGACGTTGGATTCTGTACTATCTTCTCAAGAACGAGTTAAGAAATCGCATACAGTTGCATCGCCTGTCTAAATCCTTTTGACGTCTAAAGATTTCACGTTAGCTCGTTGCACAACCTTTATGGAGGCAGCGTGAGTTCTCCATCGTCATTTTGCACAAGCGAACGAGCTTGGCAGGGACGCCAAAACTAACATAGCATTGTACTGTTCGTCTCTGTAGATGCCTGTCATAACGCGGCCTTAAAATCGATAAAGGTGGTGGGTATCGAATTGGAGTTCATAGGTTCTTTTCCAGGATCTTCCGCAACTGAAAATTTGGTCGATGGTTGACTTCCTGCCTGAAGCCACATTGATAAGGACAATCAGATTGTTGACGAAAGGCTTCCAGACGTTCACATAAATTTACGGCAGAGAGGATCTTGTAGCGATGTTTAGTAACGTAATTCTCTATAGTTGGCGCAGTTATAGAGGATCTCCCTTTTCAGGATCGGCAAACAATGCTGGAGGTTCCCAATCTGCTCCAGCGCTTTGTTGGATTTCAGCCGTGATATTGCGGTTTTCACTTCTTCTAGGTCGGGTTCACGCAAATTAAACACTTAAGTGAAAAAAAAACAGTAGGGTTTGATGTAATTCTTACGAAGCTGTTACAAACAGCGCAAAAGACATCGAGCTAAATCATAGAATCAGCCTGGGCCACTGAACACACTGCCTGAAAAATGGTGATCGATAGTAAGAACAACCGATTTCCGTATAAGGTCCTTCTGCAATGATTAAGTCAACCTTACGGATTGTAAGTAGTAGATTGTGCGTTGATTTCAATCACCATTTGTCTGCCCTTCATAGATTTTGGTAAGACAACGGAAGAGGGAGGGTGGGGGGTTCTGAGTATTCTATTAGTTCAAACTTTTACTAGCCATTAAAAGCGAGTATATTGTTTAGCACTCGGCTCTAAAGTTAAAAAACAAAAAATAATTTATTTCGATTTCTGCCTTCTGAAAAATTCTCGCGATTTCAAATTCAAGCCTATATCAAATGATGCACGAGAACAAAGGTCTGTTCGCCCTCTATCACTCACTGAAACCCAAAACTTACTGGACGTGTATTTCCTTCGTTCTCTATGATTCTCATAATTTCGAGTACCTACCAAGTTCTAGAAGTTCCATTCTGCTGAATAATGACTTTGTAACTTTAACTCTTTTACTTTCTTAAGTTTTGTAAACCTATAGAAGAGGTACCGTATTTGTCTTTTGCAATCGAAAAATTTAATTTTTTTTTAAGAACTAGCACCTTCTCGTTTTCTTTTTTCGCATATTATCCAATATATTGCCAAGACATTTTCTCACAATTTCTAATTGATATTGCTCACAATTTTCCTTTACAAAAATGTTATACACTTGTGCATCAACAAAGGGTTTAATAGTATTCTATCATTCCTTGATAGCGAATTTTTTTTCAGCACTCGGTAATAAAATTTAAATCAAAAAATGATTTCTCTCGATAGGTAATACATAAATATTTTACATTTAAAATTCAGTAAGGCTTGGGTATGTTTAAAAAATGTGTTGCACAAGAAAATTGTTAGCCTTCCTTTAATCAAAAAAATCATTGACGTAGGACATAATATTTTCTCATGAATTTGAATTATCAACAATTGGGTTCATTCAAGTCAATTATCTACTAGAAAAGTCTTTCAATCAGTATTCAGATCATCACCAAAAGGAATTCACGAAACTATTTTGAAAGTGGTCTATTTGAATCGCATAATGAGTTTTGCAAAATGAAAGCCTCATTCCAAAAAGAAACATGCCGCTCTCCCAAAATATTAAAAAAAAACCCAAAAACAAATTCATGCAAATGTTTTCCTCTAAAGAAAAGTACTCCTCCAAATGGTCAATACGTGTCCAATGTACGATAATTTCATTCATTCTTCAAATAACCAACAAATACCAATGTGCTCTCTAAGCTGTACCAATAGAGAGAGATTCACTCATATAAAAAGTGAAGAAAAACCGACAAATTTTTTATACCTACGCCAACAACAATCTCTAGGCATTAACAAGGAAGGAAATGGGAAATCAAAAAGGACATCTCTACAAAGTCCTCGAACTCTGCCACCACTCCTTTGAATATCCATGAGGATAACGAAGAAAACCAATAGAGACATTTCACTTATTTTTCTTTTCCCCCGATAAATTGCACGCGTGGAATAAATTACTTCATTAGTGAACCAAGAATTTCGAGTTCACGTCTTGTTGTCCTTGTCGGTTCTTTCTCGTTTTCAAAGCAATTTCCCACAGATAACGTACCGAATTAAATGATTCAAAACGAAAATTGTAATTTGAATTCAACAACCATCAACTTAATTTGAAAACAACCTCAAAAGTTCCTTGTTCCTGTCTTCTTTTTTTCTTCTTTTCCCGGTGACTGCCCATCGCTATAGGGTGGCTATTATATGGATAACAAACTACCTGGCGGTATGCGGATGGACCGCTTTTTGACAGGATATCACCCATGACAGGATGAATTGCGCAACAACAAAAAATTATAAAGGACGACAGCACTCAAGATATTTATTTGAATTATACAAAACTAAGGCAACACGACAATGATACCACCTATCAGTTCGTTTTTTCTGTTTATTTAGTTCAGGGAGGGAATTTCACGAAATTCTGACTTTCCATTTTACTATAGGTTTTGCATATTTAATGTCCCCGCAGTCATGTTTTTTTACCGCAAAATTTTATTCAAAGCCGCAACCGCAACACAAGCCAAAAGCCGAAATACCGTAACCAAACACAAAGGAGGAGAAGAAATTATGGTCGATGGTGTAATTAAGTTTGGCTGGCGGGCGGGCGGCCTTTTGTATGACGGGCGAATTCCGATATAACTCAACTTCATGTGCCCACTGCCGCGCCGTCAAAGCTGATCCAAGCAAGAAGAAGCAAATGAGTCTGAGCTCTGAAGCCGAAAATTGTTTTCAATTAACGTGACAGATTTGCCTGTGGATTAATTTTGTGCTTGACTGCTAGGTAGAGTAGTGGTGAGGTTAGATTGGACGACGACGCGACGATGGCTACCGAAACTTCTGTTTTTCCATGACAAACCAGACAAAACAGCCGGCAATCTAAATGTTCAAATTTAACCCGTGAGGTAACCTTTCTTTAGTCGAGGCTAGGGGCTATACTATATCAGAAGGAAAACACGATGAATGACTTTACATAGAACACAAAAAAATACAAGAAACAAGGAAGAAGAAAATAAATTACAAACTCGAGGAACAACGTCGCTCGTCTTCGAGGAAGATTGGAGTAAGCATTCGATTTGGTGCTCTTTGCTCATTTTTCACTCAAACTCATGGCGCTGTGTGGTTTGAAGAATGAGTTAAATTAGTTCTAATTTGGAACTACTGATTAATAGGGATGGTTTTATTCAGCGAAACGAATTTGATTGATAGAAATCAATCAGCTAATGAGTCAAAACGGAGGAGAAGAGATTTTGCTTTTGGTTGCTGGTGTTATTGCGGCGGCGTGATGACGCCGGCAAAGGTTGCTATACGTGTAAGGCTCCGACGAATAATGAAATATAGCTTTAATTTCTGAAGAACTAATCTGTACAAATGAGGTACATGAGTTTCAGGGATTTTTGGAGAATTTGGAATTGACGATGAATTGACTCGCTTTCTTCGTTTTCTGAGAGGCACTATTGTATTTGAACGATTTACGTAAATAATGTTTGCAATTCTGTTTTCTTCACGTTTCGAAGGTCTAAACAATGCTTGAGAAATGGTAGTAAGAGTAAATAACCTGGTTTATAGTCTTAACCACTGTATCATGGACTTCTTCAAAGTAGAAAATTCTGTCCTTGACTAATTCCAGCTGATATGCTATATTTTCATGCGAGATCTATTCCCAATGGAACAAAATTCTCCTAATTAGGCCAGTAATAATCCTGCAATCCCCACAGGCGAAATTAATGAGCTCCAGCCTAAATTCAATATCAATATCGTGCTAATTGGACAGAGATGAACTCATTTGTCGAAGGTTACACCAACCTCCATTAAAGCACAATTCAAGTACCTTTGAGACCCTCAAAGCTCCATACGCTCACATCACAAAAACAAAGAACAATGTTTTCATAATAGGCGTTACAATACATCGCAACGCACCCAAAGGCTAGAAACTAGATACTTGCCAATTTTTTATTTTACTCCAGTTATCCTGATTCTTTTCATTCATATGAGGCGCTTGCTTGAGTCCTTTTGTACCTATGCCTACCATGTTCTATTAATTATGAAACGTTTAAACAATACGATTTAGCAAGTGAAACAAAAATAAAAGAAGGTCACACTTTATGTAACTCGTCGTGTCGTCGTTGAAGCTCACAACGCAGAGTACCATGAGGATGTGATCCAACGCAACCCATCCTACTATAGAGCCAACTACTACTACTGGCTTAGCAGTCTGTAATAAAGAGGTACTAACTAACTTACTAAGTACGTTTGAAACTGGATCCAGTATCTATCTTTACCCTTCGTTGTTAATTAACTTTGACTCCTACACACAGATACTATTAGTCTCCCTAATTAACTGAGGATGTCAACATAATTTTCATCTTTTCTCAGTTTTTTTTTTCTTTTTTCTACACAAAGTATGTGATTTTTTTATTTGTTCTCAATGGCCCTTTAAGCATGACAAAGATATCAAAAAGAGAAGAAAGAATAACATGGAAAATTCATGTGACATGTCTTTTGATATGACAAAATAAAAGAACTAACAAAAACTATAATAGAGGTACAAAGACAGGTATGTTGAATAAGAGGCGTATCTACGGTATTCTGTTTCCACCTTTTGGTTTAAATGAGTTATAATTTTATTGTCACTTTGCTTGCACACAAAAGTGCCCTTACTTACACCCTGTGCCTCTTATGACGCCTTTTGACTTTTGTGTGCGACAAAATCTATTCATAAGGACACAATCAGTTGGCGTTTCATTGTTCAGAAATTATATGAATGAATAAAATATGCAAAAAATGCAACAGATGCAACTGAAATGTGAGCTCTTGATGGGTATTTATGTGTCTCTGAGCTTGAGGTGAAGGAAGATCGGTTGGCAGTCGGTGTTGGAGCTGGTGTTTCTGAAGACTATCAACCGACGCTGGTTTTTGCATACTCTCTTTATTAAAAGAAAAAACTATCAAAGGCATTTTTGTATTAAAAAAAACCAAATAAAGGGCATAAATGATAGGGTTTTAACGAGCAATTAATTGAATTATTTTCTTTGAACTCAAATTCGAAGTCGCTTTGCTTATATTTTGATTCGAAGTAAAGGGTTTTACAATAGGGACGCTACAAAAGTTTTCTTAAATAAAACAAAAACGGTTCTGGATATCAATGAAATTCTTTTTTCCTGTGGAAATACATTTGAGCCATTATGTATGAAATCATGGCCTTCATGCCACCACGGGCACGCTTGCAGAAGTCCAGACGCTGACCAATTTTTCTCGACGTTTTCAAGCAAAAATCGCGATAATTGCTGCAACTTCACATTCGAAATCGAACGAAGTTCAACAGTCGTCGCTGCTTGATTGGCATAAACCATGGATTGACGTAGCCCCACAGGAAAAGTCTAACGGCGTTAAATCCCGTCATTTCTGGAGATAATGCGCTCATCGAACTCGTTTCTCTATAATTCGATGTTTGGCCCCTGGCTGTGTGACATGTGGGCGCCGTCTGTTGAAACCACATATCGTCAATCCATATCATCCAATTTATTCCAAAAATAATCGATAGCATTGATCGGTAGCGATTCCATTCACAAGTAACGTGCCGTCTTCGATCATCACGGAAGAATACGCCCCATGACACCACTAGCATGTAGAAACCGCACCAAACCATGATTTTTTCGGAATGTAATTGTGCCTCGTGAAAGCACATGTGATGCTGCCTGACCAATAACGCATATTTTGCTAATAGACGAAGCCATGCACCAGAAATGAGCCTCATCGCTCACGATATTTTCGGATGGAAAATCCGGATCAGTATTCAAGTTGTTGCTCGCCCAATTCACGAAACATACGACGCTTCTGGTGAACAAGCGCTTCGTTCTTGTGTCAATTTGATCTTGTTAGGAAATTTAGGCCAAGATCTTTTTGCGAAATTCGCCACAACGACGTCACAGAGATGCCCAAACGCTGGGAACGACGTGCGAGAGACTGATTTTGGGTCTACCCAATTGATGCGCTAGTGCAGCAATATTCTCAACTACGGCACTTCTTTGTTCTCACTGGCACGGAACCTTATGTACAGAGGCCTGTGGATTCAAATTTTTCCACAGACCTCAAATGTTGATCTGCAGGACGATATGACGACCATAAATTTTGAACGTAGCGCTCTTAAAAGTGTTTGACCACTGACTCCGAATTTCGGAAGTAAATTTAATAATCGACTCGTTGTTGGATCGCATACCATTCAAAAAATGGCAAACTTTACTGACAGAGAAATGGTTAACAAAGCGGGAAAAAACATGGCGTCGTTTGATGTCCCTATCGGTCTACTTTTGTAGCGTCTCTATTGAAAAACCATTTATTTTCAACGTTTTTGGCGCATAAGCAGCCAAAATCAATAAAACAAATTTCAAAACTCTTTTAACTCTGCCTTTAAGTTGCTTCCCAACCACTGTTCATATTACATTCCAAGTTATTTACTATACACGGAAACCATTATTGGGTAATGTTTCGAATAACAATCATCATAATCAGAATCGGCACCATTCGTTGTAAAGTGAAAATTTGTAGTTAATTTTTAAATCTGATAAACGAGCCAATTATTCGAAATGTTAAAAAAAAAACAAAATGTGAACAAAGTGAATGCACTTGAAAAACATCGCGTTGCAATGCTGATTTTATTCGCAGCATGGTGCATTTGTGTTCATGTTGCTGAAGAGTTATGATATGACATGGCACTAAAGCACAACAAAAAGCAAATCAACAGCGCATTGGAGAGTTTAATTCGGTCCATAGTATTATGTATAACTCATTTCAACGTTGTTGCCTCGTGGTGTCACTATATTGTTCCGACGGCCGGCAGTTGTTGCAACAATTAGTTAGGTAGTCTTGATTCTTTGAAGTAGAGCAGGGTGTTTTAAACGAAGTATACACCGTATTTGGTTTTATCATTGAGTTTATATACAAGCAAGGTTCATATTACTTGAATTTTTTTTTTATAATGTTTCAATGTAAAATGTGAGAAATAAACTTTAACATGTAACTGGTATCGTACTGGCTTGCATCGGTTTTGCAAACAGGGACTTGACAACTTTAAATTTAATTTAGGAAACACGCTTTCACTTATCATCATCATGTCTCTGTCAGTTTTTTCAGTAAACTCTACATGCTCATCAAGAACTGAAATTCAGAACCGGTGACCGCAACTTAAAGAACGTTAACTCCAATTTAAGGTCGTTTTCTCGCCCTAGTAGACGGGCAATTTGAGTCTACATATCATTCGCCGTGTCAGTCAGATAACGGGTTTGTCAAAGTGTCGAAAATGTCGCTGCCTTTGCAGTCATCCGAAACAAATGATACAAAACTGTCAATTCTACGGCTTTCTCAAGGATTGGGCTTCGCTCAGATTATTTTTGTTCCGAATTGGGGGTTGGGATCGAAAGCCTGCAAATTGAAATCCCCATAACGAAATCCCGCATAATACTTAAATATTTTGCCCGCATATCATATTCCCGCAAACAAAAATCCTACCTTTTTTCATGACAATTAACTCTTTTTCGTCACTCAAAGATTTGAGAATTAAGGAGATCGGGTTTTTCAATTTTTCTAACAGTTCTAAAAAAGCCACATCCTTTTTGAAAAACAGAGATCTTAGGAGATACGAAATGCTGAGAATCATGGAGAACGAAGCATTATAATTCTTCGTTCAAAGTATTCCAAATGAGCAATTACTTCCTGTTGAAACTTAATCAGTCAGTTCCAGATCGTTCATTCTACCAAGAAGACGCTCGATTGTGTGTTGTTTTTGTTTAATATAATATGTGAGCAAATGATATGCGGGTAAAATACTGCTAGAAAGTACTTTGCGGGATCTCTTTATGCGTGATTCTGATTTTCGGTCTTACGACCTAACCCTTCCCTTAAAGCCTGAACACCTAATGTACATTTCAACTAGATTAAAGACTGTAAAGAAAAAAACTGATGACTGAGCTGTAAACGCAATCAGAGATTGACAAACAGATTTGTCTTTTTGGTGACCGAATATTTATATTCAATACACTATGACAGATGAAAATCCGACAAAAAATCATTATAATTTATTCATAAGACCTAAAACGATTCCCCCAACATTTCAACACTCAGAAAAATGTCTCAAATTTTCCTTTTTTCTAAATCAAACTCTTTAAACCTAAACTTTAAATTGCCTGTTAAATGAAAAGGCCGTATATTCCTATTAAAACAAAGAAAAAAAAAACTCCTCCCACCTATAGTCTTTTTATTATTAATTAACCAACAAATTTATGCTCTCAACTCGGCCTACTTCCATCAACTTTGGTGATTACAATATGACAGGGCACCCTGTAAAATATAATTAACGAACGATGTGTTACAGTGTCACACATTTTGCTGCTGATGCTTTAATTTTCAAAAAAACAGCAGGGGCTTAGCTGTTTTTTTTTTCAAGTGAAACAGTTTAATTCAAAAGTGGAAACAACATAATGTTCGGCGCGACACACTGTCACTGAGAATTAAAAACGATGATTCAAAATTTGATTTTTTGTTTCTTCATTTTGAAAAACGGTTACAAGAAGAATTATGATTAGTTTTTTATTTCGAGGGCAATCGACTTGAAATGCAAATTTTTGAATAAACAAATTATCTTCATGTTGTGTTTGTTTTTTTTTTTTTTTGTCGAACAAAAAAAAATAAAAATAAAAACAACACAAAAAGAGAAGAAATCGAATTTATCGCCAGACAGAGGAACGAAAAATCTCATTCAATAAATTAGTTTTGATATATTTTCATTTCATTTTCTATAGAAAATCAGAAAAATTTGTTAAAAAAGAGAAAAATTAAATGGAACAAAAGGGATTAACTCAGTTGGGGCCGAATGTCTAACAGAACGGAGCGTCCGTGTCGTCGTAGGTGGTGGAGATTGTTTTCTTTTTTTTTTTGCGTTAAAAGGGGTAACCTTTATAGAGCGAGCTTGGAGTGAGAAATTGCTCAAGAATGGGTAAAAAAAAACTAACGAAACAAAATTGAAAATTTATCACCGGACGTGACTGAATGAATGTTCGGCTCCCCTACCGTCTTCGTCGTCGTTGCGTCTCGGTCGTTCGTCAGAACAGCGACTGTAGTACGTCGTCGTTTTTTTATTCGTTTGCTTGCGAAAGAGACTTTGATAAAGGTGGTGGCTCGTTAAAGAGCCAGAGGGCAAGTATAAACCATCCTTAACCGTACCGAAAATAAAGTACAACCGCCACCTAAAAGCATCGTCCCTTTGGGTCTCGGTGTCCTAAGTCTAAACCACCAGTCAACCACCAGCAGCAGCATCCAGCCTTATAGGCTCCCCCGGCAAATCTATACTTTTATTCTATATACCAGATCGAATGAGGCTTTTTACGAGCTCAAAGATGTACAGCAGTTAATGTATCCTTATGTGGTCAATTGCGTCCTTTTGTGGAGCATTGAATTGGAAATTGGAAAGATTTGGTGCGCTTTGATGGCCTGGCTGGCTGGCTGGCTGTGGTTACTCGGTCGCGGTCGGTGCGGAGACGGCAAAGTAGACTTATGGCAATCATGGCAATTGCCATGACGAGTGTACACGACACAATGGATAAGGAAAAACTCTCGAAAATAATATATCCATAAATTCATGAGTGATGCGGTTTTCTGGTCTTTTTTCTGTCATTGTTGTTGTTGCTGGTGCTGCGGATCTTGCCGAGAGGTATACGATTCTTCTTTTTATATTACTATTCTTTAGCATGAGGCATTCAATCATTCTCTTCTTTTGGTATTCTTTTATTTATCAATTGTTAAAGAATAAGTGTTTTGTAGCAAATGAAGTATCCCAGGGAAGGAGTTTGTCAATTAGGGCTGCGAGAGAATCCAAGCATACGGCATGAGTGATGGACTTATGGAAAATCGTAGAAGTTATGGAGGAATGTGGGCATGGCCAAGTGATTATATTTTGCTGAGTCGTGCTGGGGTGGAATTAAAAGTGAGGCATTTTTAGAGGCAGATAAGGGTGGTGCGCTCTTGCGTCTATGGGTCTAGGAATGGGATGGTTTGATAACTTTAAATTTGGTAAGAAAATTAATAAAATTGAAGAAGTTATAGGCACTAATATCTCCTTGTCCCTCTGTCCCTCCATTCTTGTCTTGTGTCTTATGTCTTTAAATAAAGTCAATCATTGTTGAAAGAAATTTCATAAAAACCTTGTGTTTTGCCAGTTTTCATAGAACTCAAAAATACGCACTTGGCGCTTTATTTATTAAAAAAAAAATCGCCTTCAAAATTTCCTTCCAATTCAAATTTCGTTCAACATTAGTCAAGTAACGTGCTTCCTGTTTGCGTGTTATCAAAACCCAACGTGCGAAAATAATACTCGTAAGCGCTTTTTATAACGAATCGCAAATTCATGCTCATTGACGCACGTTTTAAGCAAAAAAAAAACAAAAAAAAACTGAAAGCTCGTAAGAAAAAACAAGACGACACCGCAGTTAAAGGAATAGAATGTACCTCCATTTGTCTTCAATTGGCCGTTGCGAGAGTTTCCTTCTTCTTCTTCTGTAAAATGAGAATCGAGCAAAAAAGAAAACAAAAACCGATTTATATTTTTACCTCAGAGCGTGCGTATCATCACGCTCAGGAATAATTTACTGCAAATTGAATGAACTTTTGGTTAAAGAGCAAATAAAGAAAATAAGAAGCAACAGCAGGAACACGAATAATAAAAAAAAGAGGAAATATAAAACGTCCGAGGAAAAAAGTGGGGTGGATGTTGTAGTTACGAGGTATTCCAGTTTCGATTGCTGGGGGTTGGGAAAATTATCACGGTAAGGTCAAGGGTTATGGCTTGTTGATGATGCGATACCCATCTGCTTGACGCGACGACGTAAACCTTGATAGCACTTAGGTTTTCGGATGATGGTGAGGGTTATTGGGAGAGGATATGACTTTGACGCTTTTTAAGCTTTGGGGCAAATTTAGTGAAATGGATATGGAAAGAGCTCAAGACCATTATTTTCAATCAAAATGGCGAGGAACATAAATCATGTAAAATTGTAATTGAAAAAAGTATGGAAAAGCCTTGAGGCAACATAAATTAATATTGATGAATGTGAGAAAAAGGAAAAAGGTTAAGAATTTAAATAGTTTTGAGAGAGAGGGAGAGCTACCATTTTTGACTGTATGTAAAGTGTTAATTTGAAAAGGTGTCGTTTTCAATAACTTTTGAGCTTTTTTCGAGCAAAATTGTGAGTCATAAGGATTTGAAATTGCGAGAAAATGTTTGCAATAATTCAGCGATACGTTACTACTAAAAGCAAAACTTGATTCTGAGTTCTGGTTGCTGAGGTATTGACATCCGAAGATATTTTTTCTACGGGATTACAATAAGCAAACGACTAAAACAAAAAAAAAATTTGATCATAACTCGAAAACCAGACCTGAGAGATCTGGCGATTTGTAATCGATTGTTCCAATCATAATTTACTGAAAAAACATTCTCAAAATGTTTATGAAAATGTCTTCCTTTTAAGTCACTCAAGTTATTGAGAATTGACAGGATCAGCATCTGACACCCTAAATGATTTTTATTGATCTAAATAAGACTTGAAGCTCTTTTTAAAACGAACATTTTAGTAGACTCGGAGTGATGAGAATCATGGAGAACGAAGCATATTAACTTTTCGTTCAATTTTCGATGTAAGCAATTGCTTTGTTGTTTAATACATTGACTCCAGATTGAACATGTGGGTATCGAAGGAAAAATAAATTGAATGCAATTTCCGTCCGAAAAAAATATGAATATTTGTCTGTAATGATTGAATTCACAATTAATTTGGAAAATAGCCGCATATTATGTGGCCAAGTTAATTATTTGAGAGTTTTTTTTTTACATTATTTACTTTAACTGTGTTTTACTGAATAAAAAGTTGTCAGCGAAATTAGACTTTAAACATTTTTTATAAAACTTCCACAAATTTGAACGTCTATCCAAAAGAATTGAGATTTTGTTTGTTGTTTCTTTAGTACTGTTTTATCGTCTTATTGTTTTTTGTATCAAGTAATTTCACAATTGTATAAAAAGGACGCATAAAAAGGACGTTTTTTGAGAAATGGTTAGAGTGATTGTGATATTCAAAATTAGTGAATTTTTAATTACCTTGGAACAAGAAATTTTAAATATCCCCTTAAAAATTGCAATCATACCTGAAAAATAAAATATATGCATGTATTAGAAAGTGGATAATTGAATAAAATTAGTAAGAAGAGTTGAATATATTGCATTTGGTTAAATGAAGACAAACATTTAGTTAAAAGAATGATTCTTGATTTGATGTCTGACGAATGATAGATAGTATGAGTGACATTTGTTTACTTAAGATGTGTTAATTGTGTCAATTATTTCATTTCATTGATTAAGTGTTACCAAATCTCATATAGATGATTGCTTAAAACGAAAATAAATCGATTTGATCCTCTTTTGGTCTGAATGAAGCAAAAATATAAACTTGTTTGATAGGTCATAGATGCTGATGGGTAACGAAAACAATATTATCAAAGAATGATCTGCGTTTTTACCGGAACCAACGAAACTAAACATCATTATTCATTTCAAGTTTGAGCTTTCTCTCCGGTTGTGATGACTAGAAGGTTTAGACTTTTCCATCTTTATTAAAAAAAAAAATACTCATCTCTCTCATCTTCAAACACTTCAAAATACCATTTCAGGAAATATCATCTCTCGTCTTAATTTCTAACTTAACAATCACCCAAGATAAGCACTCCCTAAAAATTATGAACAGAAAAATTACCGATAGAACTACAAAATTTTGGTCATGAGTCGCCACTCACTGAAGAAGTAGTTTTTTTTATTGTCTACTTCCACTTTTATGAGCTTGAACCTCTATTAACAGTAATTTAATCAACCTGTTCGCTTTTCTTGCTAATTTAACAGACAAAATAAAACTTTCAACCCAAATGTTCAGCAACTTTAAAGACCACCTATTAGGTCAGAATTTATCGCTTTTATTACACTATTGTGTTATGCCTTCCTTCAATTTCTCAAAACTTTCGCGCGGAAATGTGTTACGACTTTTATCTCCTATTTAATTTATAAAACACTGCCTCATGCTATTCTTATTATTAAATACTTTTTTTATAATCAGAAAAAAGAGTCCAATGCCCTTGAAAAGCAAATACACACACAAACTTTTGTTTAACTGTCGTTGGTTGGAAAAACCCTGAAATAAGTCTCTGAGGAGGACCCCTGCCGACATTTAACTGTAACTGTTTCTTCACACGAATTGAACATACACATTTACAAGTCATAGTTAAGCTTTAATATATACTAAGTTGATATCAGGGCTGGACTCCTCCAACCAGCCACGAAACAACAACACCGAAATGATACGATTATAATCAAGCAAGCTCAAACCTGTGTGGTGTCGTGTTAAATTCCCATCATCCGATTCGAGTTATAAAAACTAAGTGTGTTCAAGTAATACAGCGAACAGGATTCGCTACAAAAACGAAAGGAAGGATCAAATTTCCAGGAGTTCTTCTCTCTGTTTTTTGTACTTCAACCAAATAGCGCTTTCATGTTTGAATGAAATTAAAACGCCCGTGGGATTAAGCAAAACGAAAAAAGGAAGCCGGTAAAGGGAATAATTGGCATAACTTGTTGACGGTGAAGAATTAACCATAATTAACATCTACAAGTACTTTAGCGAACACATATTTGCTTTTGTGTAATATAGAAACAATTTTTTTTCTTTTGTTTTTAATCATCGTCATCGCCATATCGTTTCGTTGAGTTTTCTGCTCTTGTCGGTATGTATCCTGTTTTTTGCCCCGGCATTTTAACATACTCATAATAGAAGAAGTATATAAAAAAAAATAGATGACAGACATCTTTCGCCACATAAACGCGTTAAGCACGTTTTTAGTAACTTAATTAAAAACACTAAATGGAAGGAAGTAATAGGAGAAAGAAAACAAGAATATGAATGTGTGCAGATTCATTTTTAACATGTTAAAGAGAGTCCACTTTTTCACCCATAATACAAAATTCAAACCCTTTTTCGTTCATCATCATTTTGCTGTCTTCATTAAAAATTCACATAAAAGTGGAACCCATCATCCTTGTGTGCTGCTGCCGCACCTAACGGAGTAATTTAAAATTAAATGAAATAAAAAAAAGTAGAAGGAGAAGGAAAGTTGGAGTTTGAAAAAACTGTATGCACCCACCTAGATCTATGAATGCATATTAGGGTGGCCTAGAAGAAAAAAATTATTCAATAAAAGAGTGCCATAAGAATGGTATTTAAGAGTCATACTTTGATTTTTTCGGACGGAAGTAACATTGATTTTTCAACGAATTTCTAAAGATGTATATTCGCAAGAAAAAAAGATAAAAATAGAAAACCGAAAATGGAAAACGAAAACTAGAAATCGGAAAAGGAAAGAAGAAACCGAAAATAACAAACAAGAAATACGAAATAGGAAATAAGAAGCTCAAAACAGGAATCAAGAAAACGGAAACAGGAAACAACAAACCGGAAATTAAATGTAGGAAACCGAATATTGGAAATTCGAAAACGAAAACAAATGCATTCATGACCGGGGAGTAAGTTATGCACTCTTTTGGACACACAAGCATGCCTTGTGACCTAAGCCAAGTCTAAAAAAATTCAAAGTCTTCGCCTTCCAGCCTATAAGATTCCGTGGAAACTTCAATTAAAACGTTTAGGAAGCGCATGTGGCAGTGTATTTATAATAATTTCCAGCCACCCTAATAACTTCTCTAATAAATTATATTTTTTGGTTTTCGTACGTGTAAAAAGCTCAAGGGGGTTAAATTCCCAAAGTGTCAGACACAACGACGTTTCTGCACTATACTCTCTAAAGCCTATCTCCGACCGCTCGAATCCGCCCCTCCCCCTCGCACATTATACACCCGCCCGTTTTGCCACAATCTGTGGTATTTAAATAACAGTGCATAAAGGTGAGGTGGTAGCAGTAGAGTACCTAAAGAGCACAGCCTTAGCTCCCTAGAGGGAAGGCGAAACAGGCTTCGAAATGAAGTGCAGAGGGTTGAAACGAGACCATAGAGTCCCGAATGCCGAGTATACCAACACCAAGCACAGAGGCAAATCAGGCAGAACAGAACATGTAAATATCCTTAAGTATGTAATTGTTATCCTGGGGCACGTTAGCCACCATAACGTGCATACCTATGTGAAGCCCATTATAAGTGTACTCAGTTTAAATTGTTATTTATTGCGCTTAACTCATTGTGTTGCTCTTCCGCTTTGAATTCGTTTTGGGACATTACCATATTCCACCATGCTACATCTACAATCAGAGTGATGGGGGCATTGTTTTGTCTGTCTGTCTGTCTGCAGAAGGATTTAGTTTATAATTTTTGTCTTGTTTGTTGCGTTTTGCATAATTTTTCTTTTCGCCCTTGTTTTTTTTTTTTTTTTGTCGAGGACGTTCTACTATTGTTTCACATTCTATTTTTTTTCTGTCAGTCTTGGAGTACGTGGGTGTTTTCGACACTTATTTTCGCTCATAAATAATAAAATAAAATTTCATGCAGTGTATGATGTATGAGATGTTTTTATGAGACCAAGTGCGCGCGAGGTGTGTGATATGCTTTTGTTTTTGTTTCTTATTTCTTTCTTGTTTTTCGAGGGTGAGAGTTAATTGGTGTGATAGGAGGGGGACATTATAACGACTTAGCGCTAGAGCAAAGTAAAAGAAAAGATGAACGTTGGGGGGCGTTGCCGTCGTCGGTCGTCGCAGGCGTGTATGTAAAAGTATTTCCATTGTCCTCATGAGATAATTGTAATTATATTGAAATTCAGAATTGATATATGTGTCGAGTCACGAGATGGAGATAGAGAGGGTACCGTGATGGAATATTCAATGGGGAATAGGATAAATGGTTTATAATTTATGGCGAATAAAATACATAATTGGAAGCGATTATCATGCAGCTTCGCAAATATTTCGCAGATGGATTTTCCTTCAAAATATTGCTGACAATTTATTTAATTAAAAAGTAAACGTCAAATGTGTTGAATTTTGTTTCCGTTTAATTGTTATATTTTTCAAAGTTAAAAAGGGTACCTATTCCGAAAGTGATGGGTGGATTTTGGCACTTCGTGTCAGCCATATTATTCCTTTCACTTTCTGTCAAAATATAGTCTTTGTTTTCAGGGTCGTTGTACCCGTTTATAAACCTGGGTTGAGTACGACCATGGATAATGAAACCTCCTGGAACTGTGCCACTGGTTATTTGAGTTGCAAACCAACTTATTTCGACAAGTTAAGTAAGCAACCAAGGAACCTAACAATGACAACGATTGAGTTATATGAATTAATAAAACCTTCAATCTAAGTAATCGAAAGTCCTTTCTACTTCATTTGCTTTGATGGTTTAACTTCTATACCTCAATATCGTGACCCCTTACAAGCTCCAATATATATATAACCACAAAAATAGACAGCCATCATATCAATTTAATTTTTTTTTTTTTTTAAGTTGAAGAGTACTATCAAAGTCACTATTGTAATACTTTTTATTACTCACTCATTGGATATTATTCTGAAATAGCTAGAAAATTCAAACCACAACCGAATTCCGTCAATGTTTTTACTTATTGGATTTCCTCTTTGCAAACCACAATAATTCTACTTGGAAATTGAATGACAATTTCCGTTCTTAGTATCAACGCAGCACCCAACCAACCAAAATCTGTATCAATTTTGTGACAATAACTCACGACTGTCAAACAGAAAAAGAAACCACCAAGTGTCACTCGAGTGATAAGGCAATATTTGACTTAAACCACATCATCATCATCATCATCACCATGGCCTTTCTTCCCTTATGACAGTTTGACGTCGTCATCTATAAGTCTCTCAAAAGTCAAAAGACTGTCATAAGGGCACTCTAACAATGAAAGAGAATTTAAGAGGGCAAAGCAAAACGGATGTGTGAAAAGAAAAATCACAGCAAAATGCAATTCCCATAAATCATTATTACGACTAAACTACTGTCAATCAGCTGACCGGCACACTTTGATAACGAAAATGACAAAAACTGAGCAAACAAAAAGTTAACCAAATAGAAAAAGGATGTGAAGCAGTCCTTGAAAATCAAATCGACGAAGAAGTGTACAGTAAACATAAATTGAAAAGTGTACACTGTTTGCTTTTCGATGCGATGCGGTGACACTCTGACTACTGAGCAAACAGAACTTCAATGTGAAAGGCACATAAACTTCAAATTGAAGTTTAAAAGGTCAAATATTAGAGATGCAGTCAGTTCTCACGCAAAATCCACATCGTGCGTCGCGTCGTCGACCGACTTTTGACAAGGGTAAATGATAAAACATTTACTATCGTCTCAAGCAGTAGCTTTAGAATACTTGCGGTGTTTGGTGGTGTCATGATTGTGTCATGGTGTTGTGACAGGTCGTGCTGTCGCTTCGGATGACATATGAAATTGATAAAAGTCAAAAGTTGCTCCAAAGAAATTGATTTTGATTGTGTCTTTTCGACAACAACAAAAAGAATGACCAAAATGTCTTCATTCGCTAGTATCGTTTTGTATATCTTTTTCTTTCTCTTTGTCTCTTTTGGGCTTGGTTTTGTTGTTTTATCTCGTTTATGTGTTATCCTATAAAAAAAAAAACATATTTTCTGTGTTGGGATCGAAGCTCTGGCTGTCAGTGTCAGATGAAAATTGTCATGATGGAAAATATTTAATTTGCATAATCAAATTGGTTAGGTATATGGGCGGTGACCAAGGCGGACAATTTGATTAGGTTTGTTTTTTTTTTGTGTTCGTATAATAAAATCATAAAGGAAAATGGATAACAATACGACTGTAACGATAATGTACTTTCCGGTAAAATATTTGTTTTAAAAATAGAAAAGGCGATTAAAATTTAAAAGCATTAAAAAGGGAACATAAACTGCATGCGTCATTTTATTTTTAAATTAAAATTATACTAAAAACAGATAGTAGAGGAGATGAGGTTGATTTGAATTGTGGGTGGGTGTGGCTAGCTTTATCATATAAAGCTGTTTTGGGTTTGTGGGTAACATTTAAGTTGCTTTTGAAACCACAAGAAAGGAGGTAGAAAGATGATTTATTTTGAGTATTTGCTTGAATTCTCATTTACCCAAAAGCTGGATATAGTTGGACTCGAAAGAGATTCTAATGAGCCCGTTTATGTGACGAGGCAAAAATAAAATTGTAAAGAGTTCGACATCAAGCCTTGAGTAAGACCAAACTGTCGAATCATAATATCGGTAAAAAAAAAAGCTAAAGCTTCACAGTATCAAACGCAGACATAAAAGCATTGCAGAAAAACATAGCCAAGAAACGATGTTTAGAAGAAAACTTATGTGACATTTGTCAGGTTTTCACTGTGAAATCAGTCGAATTATTTCTCAAACACTATTTCTATTGCTCTTCAAATTTCAACAGAACTTGGATAACGATAAATCGAGTATCGATGACGAGAATTCGAATAATAACGAGAACTAGAAAGACAGATACGAGAATTTTAATGAGAAGAACTTTAATGACGATGACGAGAACTCGAATGAAAAGAACTCTTATGATGATGAAGAAAACTTGAATAACGCTGGTGAGAATTCGAATGAAAATAACTCGAATGACCATGAGAAGAAATGTAATGAAAATTACTCGAATGACGATGACGAGAACTGGAATGAAAAGAATTCGAATGACAATAGGAAACATTCGAATAAAGAGAACTCAAATGATAACTACGAAAATTCGAATGAAAATAACTCGAATGACGAGGAGTCGAATAAAAATAACTCGAATGAATGTACATGAGGCTCTGTCTACAGAGACTGAGACGGATTTCCATGTTCGATGGAAAAGACAAAAAGGGATGTTAAATCATAATAATGCTGTATTTTTTTTTTGAGTCACAAAAGATCATCGAATAAATTTCCAAAAACAAAAGCATGATTCACCTTCATTAAATTTTCAAACAGCTGCTCATTGGTCATCGCGATGCATTCTGACTTTAAATTTTATGAAGTAGCTTCAACAAGACAGAAAATTGGGAGTGTACGAACAAAATTAATCATCGCTTTGTGTTCTCTTATCTCATAGATCGAAACAGCTAAGGTCCGTTCATATGGGCTGCGACCTGCGTCTGCGAATAATTCTTTTAAAGCTATGTATTTCTGTAGCAAATATCAAACTATTCTTTTTTAATGGAATAATAAAGTGAATAAATGACCATATTAACATATTTGTGTATAGAATACTGTCTAAAACTAGTTAAAACTGTACAAAAAATAGATTTAAATAATTTCTATTTATTGTGACCAACAACTGCGAACTGCAAATTTTCAAATGAGAATTCGCAATCCAGAAATACAACACGCTTTCCACAAAGCTACGAATAAATAATTCGCTCGTATTTCAAAAAATCAAAAATCCAAAATCAAATAAATATATTTTCTTTTGTCTGTTTTTTTTTTTTTTTTTTTTATGACAGTTCACAGCTCTCGCAATTCGCAGACGCAGGTCGTATCTCCATATGAATAGACCTTTAAGGTTTAACGTTTTTTTCGAATGCGTATTTCCGTCACGTTTCTTAATTTGTTCGTCATTTTTGATGAAATCACTTTAAAGCGGATTAAAAAAAAAATGTTAATCGTTCCGACGAAATAAAAAGCCAATCGCACATGACAGATGTTATCTTAGAGGAAGTGCTTTGACCCAATAAACAAAAACATATTGAAACGCCTTCCCTGCCTTGCATCGGTTCAGGTACTCACAATAAAATCTTAATCTCGAACATATGTTTGATTTCTTGCTCCATTCGGGAAGCCTATCAAATAAGTAAATGTCCTCCTTCGATGTAATTCACAGCAATTTAAATAAATTTGGTCTTAATTGAGTCATTGGCGTTCCAATCGAGATTGGGAAAAATCAAAACCACCCCAGGTGGAGTTGCAACTGCTCTCACAACGACATCGTCGACGACGACGGACGCCCAATAATCATAACTTTAAAATCTTTATTTGCCCGGCGTCCCTTGTTAATTTTCCCAAAAACCAGAAAACGATAAAATCATCTGACCTAAAGGTGTCAGAAATTATTGCACTGTCCCGCCAAGCCACCACACTGAACTGACGCCATTTATAACCAAGAAAATATTTCTCTCGCAGTCGGTCGCTTTTCAACCATCGGACATACATAGTTGTAATGAAACTACTTAACTCAGACTAAATATAATTTCATATGGCTTTGGCCGATGCGATCAAGAGGGCGTACATGGGGCGCCCGCCCCAACTCCAACATAAAGTGTAAAATTATAGTTCCGTAAGCATCGTCACATTTGTTAGGACCAAATTCGAATCAGATTACCTTATACAATTATGTGAAGCAGCAGCTCTAGACTCGATTCCAGCGCCACCATCGCGTCCGGGCGCACAAAACATGTGTGTCCGCATGTCCAGAGAGATCTACAAAGGTACTTTAGCCAACACCTCAAAAGTGGCCATAGATTACGATAGTTGTTTGGTTTTGGAGCACTTTAAAGTTTCAATCCCACACATGTATTCCTGTTCGACTGAGTGCGTCCTGATTTGGCGATAGAACTGCAGAAATATCGATTCGCTCTTTTTTCTGGGAATCGCAGTCAGACTCCTTTTTTTTTGCTCGCTCGAACTCGTATCGCAGACAGTTTTATGATTCCAAAATATCGTGGCATAGCATTTTACAGTGGTTCATTTGTGGATCGCTAACTGTGTCCTCCAATAGCTCTGACTATGCAGAGCCATACGAGGGCAATAAAGTCGTTGAAATAATTTTGTAAATACCAAAGGTGTGTGCATGAGCATATGTTATCCTAATGGGATGCGAGCGAGATTTTGTGTGGCGCGGGGCTAATGTCATTATTATGAATCATTTTTGTTCGACGATTTGTTTGATTTGGAAAGTGTGCGCTGGCTGAAATGTCGGTATCCAAAATTACGACAGTGATGATGATGGTTGTTTTCCTATCTGCCAAATGACTCTGTGAGTCTGAGTACTGATCTCCTCTCACGATACGGTGTTCCATGGTGGGTGCAATTTATTTGTTCAATCTTGAGTTTGTTCAACACCATTCGATTTTTATTTACGGATCTATTAAAATTCCTGACTATTGTGATTTCGTCATATCTATTCGAGGGACGATAATGGCCATAAACATATTTTTGGAGCTTACTTTATGACTGCTTTTAACGGTTCTCAGTGGAGAAAGCCATTTGGAAGTTCATAAAAGACAACCTTCGGAACTTAAATCACTTGCCTACTTTTAAGAACACATAAAGAGAGATTGATAACTGATAACTTACAACTTAGGTTGATGGGAAATTTTTCGATAAATTTCCTCTCCGACATCCACACGTCGACCTTATGGCTTGTGAGGTTCATGTGGGTGTATGTATATATTTTTGAGCGCATAAATCAAAAAACATTCATTAAAATTTAATCGACTAGACAAAATATTTTGATATCATTTTGCTATCTCGATATAGATTTATTTTGCATATTCCCGGTGAACAAATATTTATTACACTCTCGTTTTCCAGTTGAATTGTCATTTAGTCATAAAAATGTGGGAATCTGTGCATACGGCAAAAATTTCGCTGTCGATGTCGCACGACACGACACACGACTACTTCGACGATAGAATTATGTGCTGAAAAATGGTGTTTGCCTTTGCCATTGATGATGTTTTGAAACACAAAAATAATAACAACAACAGAAGACTACATTAGCGACACATGGTGGCGGTGGTGGAGAACAGTTTTCGAGCACATGGAGCGTAAGTATTTTGGATAAATTAAAACCATTTGTCTTTATTTTGGGGATCATTTATTTTTGCAATTTGATTATGTAAATATGGAAATTTGAAAAAGGCGCAGTTAACGCATTTTTTTACTTGCGACATATAGAATATATGGCAAGTATTGAATTCGTACAAAAAAAAAATTTGAGATGAGGATGAGATATGACATTACGATGCTAGAGAAGTCGAAAAAAGTGGGTCCGGCGATTCCGTCTGTCTGTCTGTCGGAAAGTTTACAGGCATCTACAGCCTTAACTACTGGTCCGATTGACTTCAAATTTGAAAATTAGAGGTTTGAGCAAAAAGTCATATCCCAATTTTTTTATTTTTGTTTTAAGATCAAAAGTTAGGGTAGCCACCATACGATTTTTTTGGCCAAAAACCAAAACATTTTTTTTTCTCCAAAACGGCCCGATAGATTTTTTTTAAACTTTCTTGAGTTTAATTTTTTTAAACATTCATGTATTTTATGTAAAAACAAAATTTTTGTATTGCTCCAAAACGGTACCTCCCATAGAACCGTTTTTTTGTTATTAGATTTTCTCGAAAACTGAAAGTCCGATCAGCGTAAGTTTTTTTTTGAAAGTACGTATATATTGTTCAAATAATATTGTGTTTTCAAAAAAATTTAAAATTTTTTTTTGGATTTTTAAAAAATATTTTTAACTTTTTTTTTCAAAATTCTGTATCTCAAAAACGGATCAATTTTAAGAATCCAAGTTGGAGTATAATATGTATATTTACATAGTCTTAAAAAGTGCATACTCAAATTAATTTTAAAACATTTTTGAAAAATTTTATATATAAAAAATTAATTTAAAAAAAAACGGCTCCGACAATTTTCAAAAAAAAAATTCAATAAATCAAGAATAAGGTTTGAATTTTTTTGGAATTTAAATTTTTGGAATGAAATGTTTTTACGAGGTTCATTTTCAAATTTTAATTTTCTTAATGAATTCTAATTATTTTTATATATTGAGTTTTTTTTTGTGAGTTACGTGTAAGCTGTAAGTAAGAGTGTAATCAGAATTGCTTAAAGTATATCTCTTATTTTAACACTACTTTTTGCAATTTAAGTAATCATAAATATTTAGTTTTAGCATGCAGGAGCAAGTTCGTACGACCCAGTCGTGCACATTTTTTAAATTATTTACATTACAAAAAATTTCGATTTTTTTCATTTTCAACAACTCCACTCCCTAATGAATCATATTTGATTCACTTAGCCTGTTTTGAACCTTGTTTTCTACATGAATGAATCACAAATGATTTATAAATCCTCTAAGTCAACTAAGTTACAAAAAATCCCGTTTTTTATTAATTTTTAACAACTCCACTTTCAACGGAATCATATAAGATTCATTAAGTCTGTTTTCAACCTTAATTTCTACATTCATGAATCAAATGATTCAAAAGATTTATTAATGGGAAATTGTTCCACGCTCTTAGCTCTGATTCAACTAGTTTTTTTTTTAACTGTGTTTCAGCCAAATACTGATTTAAAACATGCATAGGCAGAAGGTTGTAAAATCCTCTAGGCGATTAATTTTTTCAGGGTTTTATTTGGAAAAGTTCGAAATCTAAACTGTCATCATTTATAATCCTGATAGCCCTTAATTAATGGCCGATACGAGGTAAGTGAGGTCTGCTAGTTCAACTGTGTAATCCGAGTCAATCGAAATGCTAACCATTCTATAATATTGGGAACAGAGGTTTAAATCTTATTTTGAATCATATATGATTCATGGAGCAAAGACAGTCAGGACTTTAGGTCAGTTGTGTTGCCAATGAAAGCAAAAGCAAAAGATGATGGATCATGATCATGAGTGTTGAAAATTCAAAACACAAAAAGTTACGCGCATCATATATGATTCATGGACCGTGATATTAGTATTTTTGAAAAATAAAGAATGCTGAAGAAAGTTGTTACGGTAAGATTTAAAAATAAATAGAGTGGCGCGACAGCTCTCTCTAGGTGCGTGTGAAGAATTGAGGGGACCTACAATTTAACGCCGCGCCGCTTCCGAACGGCAAAGTTGAGAACCACTTTTTCATGACATATTGATACTTTTGGAAGTTTTGTCAGTTCTTCGCAAGAGGCAGTGCCCGTGAAAGATGAAATAAAAACTATGGGCACAAGTAGAACTCGAACCCACGACGTTCTGCTTAGCAGCCAACGCACCTAACCACTGAGCTACGGACACTACTACGGTAAGATTAGCCGCAACAAAAATCATCTGTACTATGATTCTTAAAATCGTTTTTCGAATTTGCGTCATGGCTTACTCTTGTTGTGTGTTTTCCCCTCCATCCCAACCTTTCCAATGTTTTATAATTTCATTTTTAGCCCGTTGTCCTCAAGGATCTTGAGAGTAGCCCTTAGAGGATGACAAATTTAGGTATACCCGGTTTGGAGATCATGCTGGAGACTCACACGACAAACCGTTTGAAAGAGCGAGGAGCACTCCCGCATACCAAGACCGTTGAGTATTCATCCTTTTTTTTATGTTCTATAAAGTCAAAGCTACATTTTTAAAAAGGCTGACAGTGAAATTGGTTAATAATAAATCTTTGTTCTTTTTTCCAACATTCTCTGACTCAAGAGCCAATCAAAAGATTAATGTACAGGTCTTCCTGGAATTTTTGACCTTTTCATCAAAATCGAGTCTGAGATTCAAATCTGAGGTGAGGCTTAGAGCCCTCTTCAAGAACGTTTTTCTCAAGTCATAAGCAGTTTGTCAAGTAAATCAATCTGTCATACATCGCATTCTTGTCATTTTTCCAAAACCATTTAGCATTCCCTTCAAGACAATTAGGCATTTAAGAAAAAAAAAAGCAGCAATCCAAGACAAAAAGTGTTTGTTATATCTTCTATTTACTCTATTTGATTTCCACTTGAGATTCTATAGAAGAAAAGTGCACATTCCCATTATGATTAAATGGACTTAAACGTCCAAGTTATCAACCAACCCGTATATAAAGCCATCATCGTTGCAAAGTGAACGGGAAAAGTGAAGGAGTTTATTATTATGAAATTTAACCCACCAAAGAGCAGGGAGGAATCCAAAATGTCAAATAACAACAAAAATTTCCCAATGGTTCCAAAGGAATACTATAAACAACCATATGAGTATATAAAATAGTAGACGACTGCTGTGTTTCTATTGCATTTTAAGTCTTGGCGAAAATTTGTTTAACTAAGTGCCACATGAGAACATCGTCATCTGAGCAAAGTGTCATTTAAAGTCTTTGTGGCCCACAAAAACAGTGAAATAGGTACATTTGCCCACAGAATCAGAAACACAGAAACAGAAACAGCAGCAGCAACAACGTCAGTAGCCCAAGCCTCACTTCAGACCTGCATGAGATACACATAAAGATATAAACATCGTCAACGAGACGCTGTAGAGTTGACATCTGCTGGCTGTATCTTTCGTTTTTCTGTTTTTCTAAGGCGATAGTGGTTTAGAATTCAAGATAGAAAGATACTTTTAAGACATTCTCAAGAGTATATTTCGCGTTTAACCAATTTAATAACCACATTTAGGTATGAGTGGTTTTTTAGAGAGAAAACGACATCTCGAGACATGCAACTCTCAGCCCAGCATAAAAAATGCTGTCAGCATACTTTCATAGAAAGTGTAAAAATATTTCCCGCTGCACACACTACTTAAAGTCCATTCTTATCTCTTGCGCATAAAAGATACAAAAACCAACAGAAACAAACCTCAAAGATATACTAAACATATAAGAGAGTCGATTACTTAAGTGGCACAATGTTATGGGAAAAGGATTAACTATGAAGATTGTTGTTAGATGTGCGCTTAAAAACCTTGGCGACGACTGCTAGAAAGTGCAGATGCAGAAGTAGCTGATGTGATGGAGCTACGTTAACCAACAAAACAAAAAAAAAAAAAAACAAATCGCTGTTCCAGCTGGCGACTTTAAGAGAACTGTGTGCGATAATTTGCGGCGATAGTGCGGGAATGGTATACTATGCACTTCTATTTTTTAAGATGCAGATATCAAAACGAAAACGAAGCCAGCATCAAGCCATGGAGATGATGCCATCTGTGTTTAAAGTTTGCAGCTTTGTGGAAGTCGAAGAACAGTGGAGACATGTCTCGATTGTGGTTTTAAGTCGCGACAGAAATATAGCTTAAGTGCATTTGGCAATTGACTAACAATGAGATAAAGTTTTTTATAGAATTCGGTATTCCAGCGGTCTTGATTATGGCGTTTTGGTTATCTTTCTGCGCTAACCGCTACTTTGTGCAGAGCTAAAAGTATATATTAATGGAATCGAGTGGGAGAAAAGTGGTTTTTAGGGGAATGCAGTAGCCATGGAATGGTAGTTAAAAGGCGAATTAAATTAGATTTCATTACAAATATTTAAATGAAAGTCATAAAGATTGTCACAATGTAGCAATTGAGAAATCAGGTTGTCTGATAATTTTTTAGGAGACTTCTCAAAGGCAAATTGAAATGGCAATAATTGCTGTGACCTGATTCAAAAAATTAAAACCACGGAATGCTTACGAAATTTCACTGAATTATGCAAACAAGCATGTTCAAAGAAATAAAAATTCTTCAAATGCAACAAAAGAGCGCCGTAAAATACTTTTAATTGGCCACCATGATTATCATGCCTCCGGTACTTACAGAAGTAACAACTAATTTCCAAGTAAAAACCTTATGCAAATAATAGTTTGTCAAACTGCCTACGCTATGGCATGCAGAAGAAGTTGAACATTTCCTTCTCACATGCGTTATCGCAATTTTCGCGCCAACAACGTGCTCATTGCAATTGCCAAAGTCTTCGTCACTTTTTTGCAAAAAAAAAAAAAAACAGAAAGAAAGAAACCGAACCCGACTAGCTATGAACATTGATATTTCTACTTCGTATAAATAATAATTTCTCAAGATGAAGAATAAAACATTTCAAAGCGCGCCTTGCATTAATTAAACACATGCACTTTGTTTTGCTTTGCTGTATTATGTTTGGCCGGTTCGAACGGCGCTATTTTTAGGTTGCAAGGGGCTCTGCTCTGGCTATGGGATTATTTGTTAGGGTTTCCAACTATTAAAAAACTGCACAAAGTTCCTCAGTCAGAACAACACTCATATTTAATAAACTCATATTAATGTTATTTCTTATGATCTTTGGAAAAATAAATACAAGCTCAAATGTGCTCAAATTAGCCCAATTTTTTTTTGTAGAATAATGTATCTTGGGTTAATCTGACCGGAAAATTGCTTTATGTTAGCGCAATAAAGACATTCTAAACTGAGCACAAAGTGGCTCAGTTTAAAAAAATTGCCAATCATATACAAGATCATTGCACTCAAAGGTCATAACTGTCAAATGGGGCAAATATTTTTATATATTTTTATTTTTTTTTACATATTTATTTATATTTCGAAAACCACTATGGTTCTTAGTTAAAGCTTGATTTTGTAGAGATGTAGGTTAGCTCAAATGAGCTCATTTCTGCAAAGTGTAATTTTAAGTGTAGACTATGTGAAAAATTGACTTTAAAATGGTTTTTAAAGTTAAAACGCAAACGGGCTTATAAACGCTAAATGAACAAAAGGTAGCTCAGTTGAAACACTATGTAGACATAAGCAATACCATTGAAGACGGATTGAAATTGAATCGATATCGAAGTAAGTACTCATATATTGAGAGATAACAAATAGCGAAAGTTAGCCCAGTGTTACAAAAACCCATTATTTCTTGTAGGTCTGGTTAGTGTCAGTTTCAAACCCCTCTTTACATTTGGTGAATTAAGGTTATGTTGCAGTATATGATGATTTCCAAGGATAAAAAGATCGAAATAAGACAAGGGGAACCCTGTCCAAAAACCAAACTCAAAAGTGACAAGGTTATGGAGCACATTCATTGTGTTTTATTATCGCGAATGCCTTGCTTATTCACTCCGTGCACTCCGCTCATACGCCTAGCACCACAGTCGTCGTTGTTGCTTTAAGTGTTATCGTGTTAAATTCGATATGGCCACGCGATAGCGCCTGCTGATTGTGCTGCGTGACACAATAAAAACAGCCCGCATTCAGCTGATTTCGCTTTACTGGGCTCAACCATTGAACAAGAAGTACAGGAAGGAAGCGGTGTTAGCTACGTGTACGTGAGTGAAGCAACAAAAATGTCTGATGATGTCCATTTTTGGGGTATGTGCTGTCAATTTTTGGGGTATGTGCTGTCAAACTTTGACTGTGTTGTCAGTCGAGTTCAGGGTGTATTATTTCTGTTCGTGATGGTAAGGCGCTGCAATTCGTTGAGTTCCCGTAGTGTGCACGGTTGTTTTGAATAGTTCTTCCATCGTGTTTCGAAACGTTTTTATTTGTTGGTTGTATTACAATAGGCGTAATAAACGTGATGAATTACGGATGAAAAATCAAGAAAATGTACTGGAAAATAAAAAAATTAAACATTAAAAACCGTGCAGTGCACCTTTAGTGTTAAAACACCATGCTTCCTAAAACAAGAATTGAGATTGAAAAAAAAAGTTGAAGCAAAATCGATGAAATCTTGATTCAATCAAATTTCGCTTGGCGCCCCTGAGATTAACCATTCAACTGCAGGCCAGCCCTGTTGTAATGCTTAGAAAAATGCTTCAATTCTTTTTCATAAGACCCCTTCTTGTACTTCTTATTCAATGGGCTCAACTGAATGCAAAGCCTATTTTGGGTCATCTCCCTGTCATGATGGGGGGTTGGAAAATGTCTGAATACTTTTCTTTGGTTTATCGGCTTTCTTTCTGGGCTCTCTTGTAAGGGCTATCATGCATATACGTGAGGACGAGGACGATTTTAACAAGTGACATCACATTACCAGCTCAAGAGATAACACAAACGAGTCCTTTCAGATCAGGTCGAGTGTCTGCGCGTTTCTGCGTGTAAGCAAAAAAATATTCTACTCGCTTCGCACAACTCGCCGATGGCGATGCTATTCTAAAGGTACTCGTGTGTTTTTAATATAAAGGTATACAGTATACCTAGCCGTTCAGCAACAACCTTAACCCATTTCAGGGACTAGGATATCAAGCGGTGTCATCTCTGACCTCATGAACATGCTTTTAATTACTTTCTGTCTTTCCGTGAACTGTTTTCTTTCAAAAAATATACTCCTTTTCACTTTTGCCTCTGAGATTCGATGTTATCTCGCACATTCTCTCATTTAGTCGTCCATTTGGAGGGAGATTTTTATTTGAGTTCTTAACATTTTCTCCTCGATAAGAGATGAGATGCTGAGATAGTGTCGCTCGTTTGGGACCGCAACTATAAATTAATGCTGAAAAGAAGCTGGAAAACATTATTTTTCAAAAAAAGGACACATTGGCTAGACATTATGTGTGTGGTGTGGTATGGCAACTTTTAGATTTTGATATCTATGCGGAAGACTCAACATAGTCAACACAATGGTGGAACAAGGAGAATAAATGCCACACACTCATTTTTTAATAATAATTTCCTTTTGTGTGATAAAAGTTAAAATGCGGAAAAAGCCACAGATTTTCGCGTATGAGATAACAAATGATGTGGGTAATGGAAGTTTGTGACTTGGGCCAACTAATGGTGGTTGCCTTACTGACTGCCATGACAGGCCGAATCGCTGCACTAGCTGCATATGTTTGCATTAGAATGACTGCGAGACTGATAAATGAATTTTCTGACATCAAATGAGGAGAGAGTTGCAAGAAAGGAGTCTCGCATTTCGAAAGCTACCATATCATTCATTTGGTTGGACTTTGACTTTTCTTAACCATTTTGTTCCAAGACTGTACACAATTCAAATGATAGATTAATGAATTTGTAAAGTGTATGTGCGTTTTGAAATGTGGATTTAAGTTTTTCGTGATTTGAAAGGTGATTCCTGATGTGGTAAAATGAAGGTTAAGGAGGGAACGAGCAATGAGTTTTGACATATAATCGCTGGAAATTGAAGAAAGTCATTTTTAATGAAAACTTCACCTGGTTTAACTTGGCAATGTATATTAAGTCAAGTTTTCCATTTATATTTGTTGCAATGAGATTGAGATTCTCTTTGTCTTGAGTTTGATATATCGTCTTCGGAATTGTCCTCCATCATAATCCTGCCAGACTTTCCTCGCCACTCCACTTCAGAGCCCTCAAACTACGAATTTGTAGGTGAAAGGTAAGACCGTGGTTTCTGTTCAGAACGCATTTTGAAGTAATGGAAAAAGGTGTGAATGTAAACAGCATTGCCAGACTAAAGGAAATGGGGCCATCTACGAGTTTTCTTTTTGACACTGTAAGCTATTTTTCCCGCTTGAAACCTTGACGCTTGAAACCTCCTTACTTTTTAACGATTCAAAAAGCTAGATGCGTATTGCATCATTAACAAGTTTTTGTTAAAGATTTGTGAGACTGGTATGTTATAGAACAACACTAATAATCTTGTATGACGTATGAGTGTTAAAAACGCCTAGAACGCCATATTCAACACAAGGATCGATCTCAACAGCTAAGGATATCAAGCAATTAGCAAAGGCACCCAATCAATCTTCGTCCTCGCCTGGCAATTTAGACATAGACATAAGAGCAGGTTGGTCAAGAATTTCACGTGCAAAATTTTTCTGTCGAATTGAATTAACATCTCTGCTCCTGCACTTTGATGAATCGAATTCAGTACAAAAGTCCATACCCATTGCTGCCATCGTTATATTTTCGTATATGGATTTGACTTTATCGAATTATAATTCACATTCTGTTTCCGTAAGAAAATCCTTAGAGAAGCAGCAACAAAACACCAAAACAGAGTTCTTTTTCGTGAGAGAGGTACGCATTATAAATATGTAACTGGAAAAGTGTTGAAATATTACTTGTTGTTAAATAACTTCTACATAAAGTATGTTGTAAATATTTTGTTATTTATAGAAAATATTTATTAATCACTTCTTCGTTAAACTGGGACTCAAATAAAGGGTTTTTTTTCAATAGGGGCGACAACAATTACGGTTTTGGATATCAATGAAATTCTTTATTCCTTTTGATGCCATTATGTATGAAACTCGATTTCTTTTGCATGGCCACTACGGGCACGCTTGCAGAAGTCCAGACGCTGAACCCAATTTTCGACGGTTTTCAAGCATAAATCGACCGATACTGCTGCAATTTCACGTTCGATATTCGTACGAAGTTCATCAATCGTCGCTGGCTTGTTGGAATAAACCATAGATTTGACGTAGCCCCACAGGAAATAGTCTAACGGCGTTAAATCGCATGAACGAGGCGGCCAATTCACAGGTCAGATTTCTGGAGATAATGCGCTCATCGAACTTCGTTCTCAATAATTCGATTGTTTGGCCCGCTGTGTGACATGTGGCACCGTCCTGTTGAAACCACATATCGTCCAAGTCCATATCATCCAATTCATTCCAAAAATAATCGGATAGCATTGAGCACTGAGCGGATTCCCATTCACAGTAACGTGCCGGTCTTGATCATCACGGAAGAAGTACGGCCCAATGACACCACCAGCATGCAAACCGCACCAAACAGTGATTTTTTCGGGATGTAATGGTGCCTCGTGAAGCACATGTGGATTGCATATTTTGCTTATTGACGAACACATCCAGCCAGAAATGAGCCTCATCGATGAAGATGATTTTTCGATGAAAATGAAAACTGGCAAGGGAACATTTTGTACTGAGCCTGTGGATTCAAATTTTTCCACTAGATGCTCAATTGTGGATCTGGCAGGACGATTATGACGACCATAAATTGTACGTAGCGCTCTTAAAGTGTTGACCACTGACTCCGAATTTCGGTAGTAAATTTCAATAATTTCGACTCGTTGTTGGATCGTATACCTTTCCATGATGAAATGGCAAATCTTACCGAAGAGAAATGTTAAGAGAGCGGGAAAAACATGGTGTCGTTTGCTGTCCCTAGCGGTCTACTTTTGTAGCGTCTTTATTGAAAAACCCTTTACATAAATATCGTTCATACATTCTTCTATAATCGTAAACTTCTATTCTCAGTCAGTGATCAATAATCACTCAGTCCGTAATTGTAGAGTACGACTGCAACGTTCCAGATTCTTCTTAAAACAATTTTTTTTTCGACTACCTTTGGATCGGCCATAGGATCTATTGCGTGCGAAATTTGAATCTCAAAGTTATGGCAATAAGCCCCAGAGTTTTGAGCCGTTGTTCAAGTCGCACTAGAGCCATCAATAATAGGTTCCGTAGTGTTTGAGTAGCCGAGCTGCTTGCTCATTTCCTTACCTAATTTCTGTAAACAAAATCCAGTTTCCAAGACAAACATTTCAAATTTCCTTGAAAAACCCCATTTTTTCAAATGAGAGCCCCATAAAGCCTCTTATCATCTTATGATCAGTGTTTGGTATAGGTTTAACCTTAGCTGAAACTGAATCCATTTAAATTCTAAAAAACCTCATAATCTAACATCTGTTCAAACATGAAGGTAGCTATTTTTCAACACACAGTCACACACACACAAATGTACACAACAGAAATTTTCCGTTAATATGGTGTTCATCACGGAAACAATGACAGTAACAGCAACAACAACAGCAACAAAGATAAAAATGTATAAAATTTCCTGATATTATCCCACGAACTATGTCAAGTAGTTCTTGTTCCCTCATTGTTCAACCCCTCATATCCATATAGTCTATTTTTCGTTTCAGTTTCTAAACCTATTCTCAATTTTTGTTCTTCTCCAAAACTTATATCTTCAATGTAGCACTTGTGCAAACACATTCTACGACTATAGTCAGACACACACAAATTGTATCATACAGAGCACACACTGTTTAAACAAGGACTCCTGTGCGATAAACAACAAAATCAACAACAATAACAGAAAAACAACTTAAGGAGGAAACAACACACAAAATTGCTACACCATGCCTGTCTTAATACACTTACAAAAAAGCAACCTAATATTATTTTCAATAATCCCACTCTATATTTATTTCAAAATTTTATTTTTTTACTCAACAAACCTCTACCCACCTCATCCTTATTTATATATATAACATACCTATAAAAACCTTATCAACCATTTTTATACACCTCAACATCCCCCCCCCCTTCCTAAATAACTTCCCCATAAAACCTCACTCACCACTTATCATCACAATCCTAACTTCATCCAATTAAACCATTCAACCTTTCTAATTAATCCTTACTCTACATCACCCAAATAATCCCAACCCCCCCCCCCACCCCACCTCTCCCCCCTCCCTCTCCCCCATTCTTAAATAAAATTATCCCTACTCCTTCCATCCAATTCAAACCTACTCTCTCTATCTCCCTAACACCTCCACCCCTTCCCCCACCCCAACTAATCCCCCCCACCCATCCATACATCCCCTCAAATCACAACTCCTTAAAACCCCTCTTCCTTTACCCTTATTCAAATTAACAATCAAACATCCAAAACACCCTAAACCCCCCCCCCAAAAAACCACAAAATAATAAAACATCCCCCCATATACCTCCCAAAAATATCTCTCTCAATCTTATACAACCACATCAAAATCACATACATAATCTAACCACACCACGCCCCAACCTACAAGATCCCTCAAATTATTTGTTATAACCCTCCCCCATCTATACCATACAAACCCAACCAATCATATTTCACACCACCCCACCCCTCCCACCCCCAACACAATCAATCCACATCACCAACCCCCTCCCTGAATTGAATAAGTTCATATAGTCCTAAAAAAATAGGAAAAAAGAGGAAAAAAAATTGAGGGATGCAAAAATATCTGGTGACACATTGCCTCCTAGGAAGTGTCATGTTTAAAATTCACACTGAAACCATCCAAGGGGAGTTGTTAAAACGTGTTTACTCTTTTCCTTTTTCATTTTGTCTTTGCTTACCTCAATCTCCATTTCAATTTTTTTTTTCTTTTTCTTTACATTTTTACTTTCTGTTTGGTAATAGAAAAAAAAGTAAAACAAACAAGAGCAGAGTTAGAAAAAAAAAAAAATCAACTGTGCTGTGTTTTAAAAGGATTCCCATCCGTTTTTTTAAGGCTGTCTATGGGAACTGGCAACAACTTTTACTTCCATCAACCAACAGTTTCTCTCTCTCTCTCTTTGACGGTATTCAAATTGTTGTTGTTAAACCGTGCGATATTCCCTGTTCCAGGCTCTTGTGTTAAGTTATTTTTAATTTACGATTACGACTACCTACGGGTTTTATATTTTTTTTCTCTTTTTTGAACAGGTTGTTTTCAATCATTCAATTTTGTGTTAGAATTTGATCATTCGTCGATGGAATGGGGTTTGTTAGAAGGAAGTTAAACCTTTTTTTGTGCTCTTTCCTTTTATCGATAAATGTAAACAACACAAATATAATAATAATCGGTTGTATGGACGATCAATCATCGGTTGTAGAGGAAATGTAATTTTGTAATACTTGAAAGGCGATTACCTTTATTCTATGCCGATACTGAATATTGGTTTTTGGAGAATTTCACCAGTAAACGAAGTATCATTTTGTTTTAAAGTGCAACTCGGGTTAAAAAAGCCTGTGGTAAGATATCACAACAAAATAACTAGTTGTCTGTCTGATTCTATCGCTATTTGATCTTTTTGGACACTCATTTGAATGACGTTGTAGTTGTTGCTGTCGTACTCCTAATTATGCATTAGTTGCATGTTACAACTAAAAATTCAGTATCGCAGTTAATAATACCGAGGCAGCCAGAAGAAAGTGGTATCTACTCTACAATTACTTTATAATACATATTGTTTTTCATTGTTGAAATAATTGTACGATTAAGAGCCGATTTTTCAATCATCGAATAAAAATTAAAATAACAAACTGGCAAATAAACTTATCTGAGTATTCATCGGTCGAATAAATTAGAGCGTTTTTTGTCAGATAAAGTCTATCTGATGATTGAAAAATCCAATATTTGGTTTTTTGTCGAATAAAAACTATTTGCCTGTTTATCTGACGATTGAAAAATCGGCTCTAAATGTTGTATATAAATAATTAAGAAACAAATAATAATTAGCAAACAGGAAACAAATATATAAATGACAAAACACTGCATAAATTACAAATAACAAAACAGCATGAATTATACCAACTAAATATAATTCATATCGTAAGAGAAAGACTTTTGTATCACAAATCCGAGAAATACATGAAGTTCCGAGCCGTGAAATAAGAAATTCATCACTAGTCAACATAGTCTGTTCCCGCAAATGAAACTACACAGTGTCTTGCATAAGTATAATCGCACCCGAAAAAATGCATTTAAAAGAAAACCTACAATATGAGTGACTCCTTACTATTTTTTATTGAGTTACATCACTGATGAAGCAAATTGAGAAGAAAATAAAGTACCGTTATTTCCTCTATTCGTGTTTAAAAATTAAAAACAGATTTTGATGTATTGCAAAAATATAACCGCACAATGCAAATGTCTTTGAAGCTGCATTCAGTCAAGTGCTTTCAAATAAAAAAAAACAACAATGCCACGTGGTACTCATTTAAGCGAAATTGAAAAAGGCAAAATCTTGGCTTTTCGGTCAAGCGGCCTAAGTCTTAGGGCTATTGGAAGACGAATTTCACGATCGAATCGTGTCGATCGAAATTTTTTAAAACATCCAGAATCTTATGGGACAAAAATAAGACCCTGGCGTCCACAGAAGCTGACACGTCACGACAAGAGGCGTTTAATCAATGCTGCATCCAATTCGGTGCATTCTTTGCCGGAATTTCGTAACGAATTGGGTTTAGGAGATTCGGTTTCAACCGTTTCTCGTTTGTTCGGGGAAAAATGGTGCCAGCTCCAAATTTAATAGCAGCCCACAAACAAAAAAGATTGGAATCTACCCACCAAAACATAAATCGGGATTGGAAAACCGTAAGTGAGTTTCTAATAATCTACATTAAAATCTCGTTATTCCAAATGGCATACTGGAATGAATGGTTTTTATTAGGTTATTTTTAGTAATGAAAAAAAGTTTAATCTCGATGGCCCGTTTTAGCGGATATTGGCACGATTTGAGAAAAGAGAAAAAGTTTTTTTTCCAAGAGGAACTTTGGTGCACTTGCCTTCACCTCTACCAGAATGAACAGTTCTGACTACACTTCGGTCCTTGAGGAAAATTTGGCACCTTTTTTGAGACGATTTCGAGTTGAGCATGTCTTCCAGCAAGATAATGCCCCAATTCATGTAAGTCGTCAAAGTCTGGATTGGTTCGGATCGAAAAACATTAATTTGATGGAGTGGCCGTCACATTCTCCAGATTGCAACCCCATCGAAAATCTTTGGGGAATTTTAACTCGCAAAATTTATGCTCATAATAAGCAGTTTTCTAGTGTTGCTGAGCTGCGAGAGGCAGTTGTGACAGAATGGAACGCTTTAGACGACTCCATATTGAAAAATCTTGTTAATAGTATGCCAAAAAGAATTCTAGGATTGGTGGAAAATAGAGGCAACAAAATTGCGTATTAATTTGTTGTTAAAAATGAACTTAAAACAAAGGAAAAACAAAAAACAATAAATGCAAAAATTGCAATACATTAAAATCTGTTTTTAATTTTTAAACACCAGGAGAAGAAATAACGGTTTTTTATTTTCTTCTTAATTTGCTTGATCAGTGATGCAACTCAATACAAAAATAGTAAGGAGTCACTCCTATTGTAGGTTTTCTTTTAAATGCATTTTTCCGGGTGCGGTTATACTTATGCAAGGCACTCTATATACTAAGCTTTATATTTTTAGGAAAACTAAAAATAATACTTAGTTAAATAAACAGGATTTTTGAATTAAGAAACATTTATCTTTCTTTCTATTTGACCGAGCAAAGGTTTACTGTTCCTACCTTAGCAGACCCTGGATCCTCTGAGGATACCCCGCCATCGATAACAAGGAACATCACGCTTCGATACCTTCACGTTCAATCTCAAGTTACTGAATTTCAGAAAAAAATCAATGAAAAATGAATTAGCTTTCCATGATTCTCATCACTTCCAGTCTCTTAAAATTTGTGTCTGGAAAAGAGAAGCTGACTTCAGAGTTGGTAGAAAAATCAATTATGGTATCAGATGTCGATGAACTCAAGTTTTGATAGATTTTGTTGTCCCTGCTACTAGATTCTACCATTTAAAGCTGTTTAAGTCAACCTTAACATCTACTATGAATTTTCGGGCGAAATTCACCTCACACATATCGGTATTGAATTTCATCAATTATCAACAACCCTAAGGCAAAGTCAATAAAGGCAAACATGAAACAAAAAGTTGACGATATTTCCTTTTATTGACACTTGTCGAACGTCAAAATGGACGAGCGTACGAGAGTGTGAGCCTGCTTATCTGACCAAAATAATCTATCCCGCACAACAAGAACGATTGCTGAATTAAATTTTTCGACGAAATAATGGATTTATCTCACAGTTTTTGTCTAACATTTTTTTCGTCATTCCTTTTTAAGCTTTAAACAGTTACATTTATCTAAAACACAAGAGCAAAAAAAGAGGTTCTCTATACCTAACTCTCTACTGTGAAGTGTGAAGGGTTGAAAACTTGAAATTTAACAAAACAACAGTCGAAACTAGCAAAGGAGGTGAATAGAGCGTCAATCTACATTAGGTCTATTGGTAGGTAGGTATATAAAAAGGACTCTGTTGGTTTTTAATTAAAATGTTAAATTAATCTTTGAATAAAATCAACTTAACTATTATAGGCTTATTGTGTGAAAGGACAAAGTAGGAATTTAAGTGTAAAAGGAACTTTGAAAGCTGTCAAAACAATGAAAGGTGATAGATGAATTAGGGTTTTGCTTTTGGTCGTCTGTCGGTTCTGTGAGGGGAGGTGTGAGTTGTGGTGAGTGAGATTTGTGGTTTTTCTTTTTTTTTTTCAAAGTAGAGAATGAGGTACGCAATCTATTGTGCTTAAATCTTCTTCTGTTTCAACTTGTTAAAATCGAATTACAATAAGATGGATAATGTGATTTTCAGACACAATCGATTTCGGTTAAAAGGGTCTTAAAACCCCATCCCAAACATCGAAAATTGGATTTTATTGTTATCCTTTATGCATGTCGAGTTTATTTATATAAATACACCCATAACCAAAAAGGATATTTTAGGATTACAAATTTTGAAATTTTAGGCAAAAGTACCTACGTCTCGACATAGGAAGAAAAACGAAAGCCTTAATTTGTATGTTTTTGATGACGAATACAAAATCGAAAGAGAGAGAATATTGCAATGTCTGCATTTCCATCATGAGATTGAGGGGGAGAATGTGAACTATTCCTGATGCCAATCATTCATTTATCCTGGCTGCATTCAAAGTCGATTGCAATTGCAATTACAAAATGCAACCATTAAAAGCTTCCGATTGAAGCATAAAAGCTCCTGCAGGCAAACATACAAAGGACGAGGAAACAGGCCTTTTTTAAGGGGTAGCTCGCAATTATCATCGTTTACCTGCACTGCAACTCTGGGGGCTATTGTAATTGTAATACCCTCTTGTGTCGTTTGTTTGAATCTGAATCCGAGACCCAAATGGTTGAAATGGAAATCAATTTATTGCAAATTCGGTACGGGAGGGCGGTGGATCGATGGGCCTTACGACATCACCCAGACAAAGGGCACAACAATAATGAATGTGAAATTTGGAATGTAGGTGACGAACTGACGAACATGGATGGAAAGAGATCCACACAGAACAAATATTGTTACCTATTAATCATGAAGCGCCAGCGGCGTCGAATGCGGAATATTTTGTAAATGAAAGGTTATTTCATGCCATTTTCAAACCTTTATACAAATAGCCGTAGATTGCCGACACGATCGACTCAGGGCATACCTCTATAAATATCCTTTCGAAATACAACAAACAGTCTCGTCGTGGTCGGTCTATAGAGGGGGAGGCAGCCGTACTTTCGATGACTGAAAATTTATACAATGCTCTGGTATATGAATATTTAGAGTTTTCAATTATTTCACACAAGCCCTATGGGAATTAATGAACACATTGCGGTAATTTATTATTATTTACTTAGGTATACTGGCGCTCACCGAATGGGGCCGGATATTCATTCATTCGTTCCGTTTTCGTTTCCCATATAACGTGCGTAGATATGATGCGTCCTAGTCCCAGTAGTCTCGTATCTATGAAAAATAAACCTCTTTATGAATCATCCTCTGTATACCTACTCTCAGGCCTTCGAGGAGATGAAAGTAAAACAATGGTTTTCAATTTTCAACGAAGTTGGTTATGGAATTTTGGCAATTTTCTTTCATTTGATTTTTTTTCTTCTTCAGTTTTTGGCAAGCTCTCTTTTGGAGAAAAAAAGCGAAACGCGATTTCGCGTTATGGCTATAATAATAATTTATTTATGAAAGTCCTTTATTTTTAGTTAAATATTAATCGATATTATCCTCAAGAGGAAAAAAGATGTTCGATGGAGAATATTTCCAGCATAAACGTTAGCTTACAGGCAAGTTGGATTGCTTTTTTAAAATTTTCCTTTTTTCGCTTTTGCTATTTAATAGGTATTGCTTGGAAAATGGTTGTGTTTGCTTTAAAAAAAAAATAATGTCTTTCCAGCTAAATGGAATACCATTAAAGTTATTTGCGATGGTTTTGTTTCTTTGGGCATGTAAGCATTAAGTCTGAAGTAGTTATAATTACCCCAATGCTCCGGCCCGGAAAGCCTTCGACACTATTCCCGAGGGACGTAGGAGGAGAGGAAGACCGCGACTCCGGTGGCACACTCAAGTGGAAGAGGACCTCAATCAACTTGGAGTGCAAAACTGGAGACGACTAGCTAGGGGCCGAGCTAGCTGGCGGAGACTGTTGATTGAGGCCCAAGTCCACAACGGACTGTAGCGCCACCTTAAGTAAGTAAGTAAGTTATAATTACCGTTAAAGTTCGTTGCTGTTGTCTTCTTTTTAAATAATGCACAATTCAGTCTCATAACTAGAGTGCTTTGAGTACAATCATGCGTTGGTTAGTAAATAGTCCATTTATTACATAATGTTGAACTGAGCTTTCCATCTATAGTTTCCATTACACAAATTCCAAATAACGTTTAAGAAAAAAAAAAACATGCTAAAGGTATGAACGACAAATGAGTTAGCTTCGTTCTTCATGATTCTCATCAATTCGAGTCTGATGAAATTTTTGTTTTAAAAAGTGTAATCTTTCACAGTTGAAAAAACATGAATAAAGTATCAGGTGTTGATCTTCTCAATTTTAATTTATTTGACTTCAAAGGTTCATTTTCATGAAATAGGGTTCTAACTGGACCCAAGTCACTTTTGAGAAAACAGAGATTGAATTTTTGTTTGTCTGTAACTTTTATATTTTTGTTTGGATCTACACGATTTTTTGAAAACACAAATTTTGTACTAAATAATGCTGCTCTGAATTTAAAAATCTATGAAATAATTCAAAATTTGGCAATTAAACATAGTTAAAAAAAATGGATAGAACCTTTTTGCTGAACGCTAAGGCATTTGACAATAGAACAATAAGGTTCTAATTACCTGATAGAACTTAGTGTCATGATATAAGAAATTTAATTGTTCAGATAGAACCTTGTTAGCTTAATAAAATAAAGATTTTCGTTGAACAAAGTTTTTATTCTTTTTTTATTTTTAATAAATGAAAGAAAAACACAAATTACTGCATTCATTATGTTAACATAAAATGATATTTTAAACTCAGTTTTAAATTTTGATTTAAGAAAAGTGGAAAAAAGTTCACATTTTAGTTTTATTCAGCTCCATCATCTTAAAAAAAAAAGTTTTAAAATTTAATAAATATTTCATTTTTTTAATTTTGATATACATACCGTGCTTTAGAAAGACTTTGTAATAAGGGTCCCGTCACACACTGAAAGGAAAGTACTTTCAGAAAGCAAAAAGCCTTCTGAAAGCAAACATTTCATAGTATGACGACCTGAAAAGTACTTTCCTGAAAGCTTTTCTCAAAATGATTTGCTTTCTTGAAATCACTTTCAGAAAAAAAACTTTCACAGTGTGACTAGTTCCTGAAATCGTTTTGAAGAAAGCAAATCACTTTCAGAAAACGCTTTCTACTTTCAGAAACTGTTTGTGAAAGATTTTTGCTTTCCTGAAAGCAAACGTATGTTTTACATAGAACCTACTCTATGGGGCAAAAAAATACTCGAAAGTGAATTTTCATCGAGACGGAGTAGAATTTTTTGTTTTTCAACAAGTTTCCATTTTAATTGTCGATTTTAAGAAAAAGTTAGTTTTTATGATCTAACATTTTTCTAAGTTTATTACCTCGCCTACCAAAGGAAACTGCGAAGTCATCTGAATATAGTAGTTGTTGAAGAGGACATTGATTCCTTATTTACTTTTAAATAGAAATACCTACCCTTTCTTAGTAAAATAAATGACAATTTTTAACAAAACTTTAGAAAATCACACAGCACAAACTTTTAAAACCAAATGGTACAAAGATTTAGTTTGAAATGGATTTTAGATAAATTTAAAATTACAGAAGAATTCATAGTGTACTTAGTTTTAACTACAAGAAACCTTTAAATATTTTAAAACAACGAGGTTCTATCTACATCTTGTTGTGTAACAAAGTTCTATCTGCATTTTATTTTCATATTTTTAAGTACACAAGGTTCTATTTACCACTTAGAACCTTACGAACTTAGTTTTTTTTAAAAATTGATGTACTTAGAACTTTGTTTCCTGCTTTTTTATTGACTATATTGGAAACTAAAAGAGATAGACAAAAATGAATGAAAGAAATCGAAAGAGCATACTCGATTTACTACGACTACGTGTATAACTCAGTTTTGAAAAAAATGTCAGTTAGAACCCTTTTGTTCTAAGGTCGCGATTTTTTGGCGGCCAGTTGTGATTATGGCAGTTATATTCCAGTTAATTGTTTTGCTGCCAATTGATTTTTCTCAAATAAATTCGAGTTCAATCCACATGAGAACATAGGCCTTAGAGAATGCTTGATGGTAACGGTAAGGTTCCTAAAACTGAGGGATAGGTCAAGAAGCCAAAAAGTAAACGATAATTAAGGCCAAGCCCGTTAAAGTTGCTTTTGACTGCAAAATGACAACAGTAGTTACATAAAATTGGTATAAAGACCAAAAAAATCTACCCAATCATTTAAAACTTTGAAAATAAATAATTGAGCCCTAAAATGATTGCCAACCTTAAAAAGTTGCTTAGTCATTTATTTAATTATATTCAAATTAAATCAAAATTATTCAAAGTTGAAAACTTTTCAAAATTTGTTCGACTTCCAAAATTATTTTTCAAATAGGCAAAAACAATTCCGACGGTTCACATTTTTTATGCAACTGCGTCGCGGTTGAAGATAAACCAAAAAAAACATCCCCCTTCCATTATTGTCGTTAAATATACATATATTAAAAGTTAAAACTTTTTATCTAAATTCTTCAATAAATAACTTTGAAAGTGTGTTTTTAATTTAATTTTAATATTCAACGAAATTAACCGCTCCAACGGAGTTCACACTCAAGCATAAACTTTGACACAGTGCTTAACACAGCCCGTCCGTCAGGCAAGAAAATTAAACTCACCAGCAAAAAAATCGATACTCAAAAAGCATGAAACAAAATTAAAGCAACAACTTGGCAAACACTAAAAATACACATAAGTTGGGAGGAAAGTTGAAGTTTTTTTCGTCGTAACTTTCAATAAACTTTCGACAAAAATTTAAAAGCAAACACGAATGTGTACGCTCCCCTAATTTTTTCCTTAATTCTTCTCAAACACGAAGCATTGCTTCCTTTTTTTTTTGTTTTTAAACGTCGGTCCTCGTCTTCGTCGTCGTTTTCTTTGTATATTTTGAAAGTTGCTCGAAAAAATTGAACGAACAAAAAAAAAAGGAGCAACCAAGCCAATTGACTCAGAATACACGAAGCACAAACTGTCCTTTTATCTTCAGAAAAAGAAAAGAAGTGCACTAGTGACCTCTCGAGTTTCATGTCTCAACCTTGAGGTGGAAAGGTACGTCAACACCATGCATTAGGTTATAAGGAAGAAATTGTTATAATTTTTTTTTTGTATCATCATTCTTATGTCCTCCTACTGCTACTAATGCTTTTGGTAAGAAAAATTTCTTACAGTTGACAGGACGACAAAATTTTTAAATCGTTTTCTCACGGTGATGGCTGTTGGTTCCTGTTTGTCAACGTCCTTCGTCGTTCTCTTGTGCTTATGCAAAAGGCTACTTAAACTTTATGTACATGAAATTTTTTTCTTGCGATAATTAAATATAGTCCTTGAAAAAATACAACAGCAAAAAACGACCAAGCAACAAAGATGGGAAGACTTTGTGACAGAAATGGTGGTAGATGGCACACAGCAAGCCAGCATCAGCTCGTATAAAGACAAAATCTTTCCTCAATTTCCATCAGAAAGCATTTTGATGTCTGGTTAAACATTTAATTTTTAATTAGACAGTGGGTTGGTTGTAAAATACATCATGGAGCCATCATCCCGACGCAGAAATTCGAGATCTCTGCTGTTTCTGCGTATCGTTCTTGCTTCAACGCTTTTCCTGGAATTCTGCAACGAAAAACTTTTTCAATTTGTCTCCCCAGGATTAGATTGAAGTTTGATTTGTTGATATTTTGTTTTTGTTATTTCTGTGAGTGTGTTTTTTCTCTTTTTTTTTTTGAAGATGACTAGTTTTATGAGAAATGCAGGCCATTGTTTACGAGTTTAGTTTGGTGGCAATGGAAGCAAGAATGTATGAAGAGCAAGGTAATCAATGGTCTCGAGAACAATTTGTTTCAATTTTACATTTTTAAGTTTAATGAGTTGAATGAGTTTTTTTTTCTGTTTTGAAGATTAACAATTTTATTAACTTGCAAGTTAGTTTTGAAAGAGATGAACATTTTTGAAACAGGTTTGGTGGTTTTCGAGAAACAATGTTTTGCCTAAATTGATAAGGTTGTATTTGATTACCTGAGTGATTGACTGAGATTTAAGTAGCTATTTTAATTAACTTTACGACGAAGTTACTTAAGTTCAGATAACGCTGATTGATTTGACAAAAAGCAATTTGCTGCAAAACAATTTCCTAGAGTTTGATTGCCCAATCGCTATTGGCCGGCCGCATATTCCTTATTTTTATGGAAATTGACTTCTTTAAAGTCACTAAAATTGATGAGAATTGAAAAGATTGATATCTGATACCTTTACTGCTTTGTTTTTTCAACGCTGAAAGAGGATTATTCTTTTCAAAACAGAAATTTAAGGAGACTCGAATTCATGAGAATCATGGAGAACGAAGTAAGTTTATTTTTCTTTCATTTTTCCCTGTATTAATATTTCGTAGTATTCAGTGCTATCAGATTGAACGTGTTAAATGGGGGAGGCATTGAGGGCTTTATTTTGTTTATAAACAATTAAATCAAGTTTTTGCACAACAGCAACGGCAACATTGTCATGCAAATGAGTGTCCAAAGTCATTTTTGAAACAATGGTCAACGGACACATAATATGCTAAAACTGAAAAATTGCCGGACCCACTCTTTTCGACTGGTGTCATCGGAATCTCATTCTGTAAAAATTAACTGTCATTTATGATAAAAACGTGTTCTCAAAACAGATCAGCGGAGCAATGTCTAACTATCAATATGGAATGGAATGTCATCCCCGAAGAGATCAATACTTAACGTTGATTAATTAATGACTGTTTCAAATGAGTCATTCAAGAGGCAAACTAAGTGCCATCCATCCACGAACAATGAATCAATAGAATCAAATCATGCTTATCAATAAACAAAACAAAAAATCTATCTGCTTCCAATAAAGTCGAAGAGAAAAGAAAAGATAAACTAATCGAACACCAAGTTCATAGTAATTATCTCATGAACAACTACAGACAACTCATCATGACGATGACAATTGTGCGTTCGAAATGTTTGTTATGCACACGATTCAAAACGATCCGCACTGAGATGTATTTAATGCTTCTTCCGTCTATCGCGTCGTTGATGCTTCTACTGCCGACCAGACAACTTTCCCCCTCCAGTCTAGCCAACAGAGCCACAAATATCTCGATTTCAATAAACAATCAACTTTAATTTTTTTTTACCAGATACAAGATACCACTTCTCGTCTGCTTGTAGTCTTTCTTGCCCCCACAAGCCACAACATTGAACAATTAGGTAGGAAACCAAAGGGAAGGGAAAATTGTATATGTTTTGTATTTTTCTTTTAATTTCCATGTATCCATTAGGTACACCGCATATACCTACAAATTGTGCTTACATGATTGAGTAGAAAATATCGGAGAGGCTGTCAATCAGAATTGAAATCACATTACATCGATTAATACACCAACTGTGCGGGACTCTGAACTTCTTCTAAAGGCATCAGACGTACCTCAGGGAAGTCATGGAAAATTATATTTCTTCGGAGTCGCTGGCGCTGGTTGTTATTGTTTACATTTTGAATTTGAATTTGGTATTTGAAAACACATTTTGATGTTTTATCAAACAAAAAAAACGTTTTCAATATCATCTTCATCCATCTATGTATCTCGCGATGGAGAAGTGGAAGACGATGGAAGATTTATGATCCTTTAAAAGGATATCAGCATCTTAAAAAGATACAGCGGCGTTAGCCAATTAAACCACTCACATAAATAGGGAATGGATAGGTGACAATGACGATGACTGACTTTGATAAAACTTTCGAAAATAAAACTGTAAGAATAATGGCACAAACAGACTTTTCGAGCGTATCTAGAAACAAATAAAATTCAAATTTGTCGTCGCCAGCAATAAATTTAGCCTAATGTAGCCACAAGACAAGCCAAACCATGTCCATACAAGTGAGAATATAAGAGACAGAGACTCACACTCCACCTGTTTGTTCCAACCATGAGACGGTGGGGGAAGGTTAATGTTATATTGTAAACTTGATAGTCCGTATAACCAACCAACGGACCCGAAAATATGCATCAGACCGAAGAACCGACCAACAACAGCAGCGGCATCATTTATCACGTTTTTTCAGGGCAACTGTATGACCAGTCCAAGCCATACAACGTTTATTAGATAAATAGTTAGTTATAGCAGCTTGAAATGGATGCGTTTCATTAGCAAAGTTATTATGTGTTTGGTTTGGGCTGTGTGACCCAGATTAGGTGAGAATTGGAAGAGAATGAACAAGAATCATGTTGGTTACGTTGATCCGAGATATAAATTACATTTATAGATAAGTTTGTTATTATGGAAGGTTTTCGGGAACTATGGAGAAATTAAAGTTTTAGGCTGGAACTATGAAGGTAAAGGAGTTGAGAACAAAAGAAAAATTCAAGTCAATGGATTTATGGGTTTGAATGGGTGGGGCTCATATTTTATTATCTGAGCTTTGTTGTTTTTTGAGACATAATTTGATGTTGTTGTGACTTGAAGACTAAAAGTTTTGTCGTAAATTCTTTAGTAGTTAAATGTTATAAAAATGAGGGTTTTTAAATTTTTATTTTAAAGCGTTTAACTATTACAGTTAAAGCACGTATTAGGATGAGTATTGTAGTGAGTGCTGTAAGTATAGAAAAGACGAAGACGATATGCAGTTTCCCACTCTTTCTGATACAAGGGTTTTTCTACTTTGTGTCTTTTGTCCTTTTTTGAACTCTTTAGAAAGACATAAAGTGAAACATCATTTGACTCAACTCTATTGGGAAAACTAAGGAACAACACTTTTTTCGAAGACATAAAAGTTTGTTAAATTCTTGTGTAGGACAATTGCTTTAATTTTAAAAATGCTCGAGGTAAAATAATTAATTTTTTCATTGGGAAGGTAGGGTCAAATGAGGCACATTTGACATTGGGGCACATGTGACTTTGCGATCTTTGGCATTAACGCGGTTTGAAAAGAATGTCGAACGAGTTCTCATTTAATGTGAAGAAACGTTATGAAATTTGACAGCTGATCACCTCTTTTTAGATGCACATATTTCTGGTAGTGTCCGTAGCTAAGTGGTTAGGTGCGTTGGCTGCTAAGCAGAAAGTCGTGAGTTCGAGTCCTACTCGTGCCCATAGTTTTTATTTCATCTTTCACGGGCACTGCCTCTTGCGAAGAACTGACAAAACTTCCAAGAGTATCATCTGTCATGAAAAAGTGCTTCTCAACAAAGAACAAAAAAATATCAATAAAAGAAACTCGTTGCAACGGATGCATTTGATTTATATTTAAAATGTTTCTATGAGTTTTACCCAGAACAGTCAATTCAGCTTACACAAAAACTAAACATTGAATCTTATCCATAATTTTCAAGACTATAGACCTTTAAAAATTAAGTGTCAAATGTGCCGCAGATTTTTCTATCTTCTATTAGCAACATTAAATGAAATTTATTTCGTCCTCCTTGAATACTTCGAAAATGATCAAAACTCAGTATTAAAAATGTGCACGACTGAGTCGTACGAACTTGCTCCTGCATGCTAAAACTAAATATTTATGATTACTTAAATTACAAAAAGTAGTATTAAAATAAGTGACATACTTTAAGCAATTCTGATTACACTCTTACTTACAGCTTACACTTAACTCACAAAAAAACTCAATATATAAAAATAATTAGAATTCATTAAGAAAATTAAAATTTGAAAATGTACCACGTAAAAACATTTCATTCCAAAAATTTAAATGCCAAACAAATTCAAACCATATTCTTGATTTATTGAATTTTTTTTGAAAATCGTCGGAGCGGTTTTTTTTTTAATTAATTTTTTATATAAAATTTTTTTTTAAAAATGTCTTAAAATTAATTTGGGTTTGCAGTTTTTAAGACCATATAAATATTAATTTTATACTACAATTTGGATTTTTAAAATTGATTCGTTTTTGAGATACAGAATTTTGAAAAAAAAGTTAAAAATATTTTTTAAAAATCCAAAAAAAAATTTTTGAAAACAAAATATTATGAACATATATGAACAATATATACATACTTTCGAAAAAAAAACTTAAGCTGATCGGACTTTCAGTTTTCGAGAAAATCTAATAACAAAAAAACGGTTCTATGGAGCAATACAAATTTTTTTTTTACATAAAATACATGAACGTTTAAAAAAATAAAACTCGAGGAAGTTTTAAAAAAATCGTAGGAGCCGTTTTGTAGAAAAAAAAGTGTTGGTTTTTGGCCAAAAAAATCGTATGGTGGCTACCCTTAATTTTGATCTTAAAACAAAAATAAAAACTTGGGATATGAGTCTTGCTCAAACCTCTAATTTTCAAATTTGAAGTCAATCGGACCAGTAGTTAAGGCTGTAGATGCCTGTAAGCCTTCCGACAGACGGAATCCACGGAATCCTCATCTCATTTTTTTTTTTTTTTACGAATTCAATACTTGCCATATATGTATTCTATATGGTAAAAATTTAACATCTACAGGCTCTAACCAAGGAATTGCGCTAACCTTCATACTACATTACTATTCCCAAGGGATTCCATTTCGTATCTACAAGCTAGGATAGCTTTCATATAAACTTCAATAAACGAAATGACTTCGTTCAATTTTGAAAATTTGCTTTGATTTGTTCTATAACGCTATCTACAAGATCTGCTTTATTGTCATTATGTTTTCTGATGATAAAATAATGAACAGAACAAAATAATTTTAAGAATATATTTTCTAAGAGCCGATTTTTCAATCGTCAGATAAACAGGCAAATAGTGTTTACTCGACAAATAACCAAATATTGGATTTTTGATTGAAAAATCGGCTCTTAGTCATTAAAATTACCTTATTCCAGGAATAATTTTTTTTCTTGAACAAAAAACTAAAAAAATTAAAATTAGAATTTTGATTGAAGTTTGTAAAAACATAAATGAGTTCCGATATACTTATTTTGTTGAATCAAAAAACTAAACTCAAAATTTTGCTTAAATTTTTTTTTCTGAAAAAAAATAATCAATTTAACAATTAAATATTTTTAAATTAACTTACAAAACGACTAGGACGATTCCTTTAAAACTACAAAAAAAACTAGTTTGGAAGTAAATCTACCCATTAGTTTAGCCTTTAGACTTGACTTTTTCTTTCATCGCTCAATTCTGAATTCTGAATTTTTTCTTAAAATTTACCAGGTCCTATCCTCTTTGAGAGAAACCGACTTGAAGCAAACTAAAAACTTATGAACAAGTATTTGCATGCTACAACCTCAGACCAGACACTCAATTTCCCACAACGCGAAATTAGAAATTAGGTTATATCCAAATTAAATTTAACAACCACAATCCACATTCCTAGTTAAATTTATACTGTTATCCGATTTGGTTTTTTTTTTTTTGAGGAAAATTTTAAAATGCAAATTGATTGAATAGGGTTATTCAAATAAGCAAAATATTTTCTATATCAAATTTGAACTAAGCGGACGAACATGCAGGGATACCGACCATAAATGTAGAGGAATCGGTCATTTCAAAAACCTTTTAGGTCACATTTTTTTCCAACATACTTTTTTCTGAAATTATTCCTTAACAGAAGACGAGTATTCTGGGTAGAGACCAGGATAAACGATGCGATGTATCTATTCTTTTTTTTCGATAAAATAGCACGAAAGACGTTTATTGCATTACTAGCATTAGTCAGTGAGTTTTTCAACATAAAAATGTTGTGTGACTGTGTGACATATGAGGTTTTTGATATGGACTATTCAATACCTTATCCCAAAATAAAACAAAAACTTATGCATTATTTTGCATACAAAATAGATTATAAAAAAAGGGTAGCTACCTATATTATAAATAAACATTTTTGCGCCTACAAAGTAAAACCGCTAAAGCAGAGTTTAGACAAAATTGAAATTTTGATGTCATCTAGTTTCCGAATCATTTTGAAAAAAATTATTAGCTTTGTATGATTGTAAGTGGACCAAAAATTTTCCAAAAACAAATCAACTAAAGTCAATTGCTAACATCAATTGCTAACATCAAGGGAAAACAACTTTGGAATTTGGTTGTTTTTCCGCGTTATATTTATGGATAATGTTTTTATGTTAAAGAACAACTAAAGTTGGATGTTTTTCTTTACTGATGATTTTTTTTATATTCACAAAATTGTTTGTGAAAACAGCCTATAGTTCCAGATTAGCATTGCAAAATTCTCCATTACCACAAGGGAGAAGACCTAAACTGATTAATTGCGAGCTTCAATGTTATACTTGTTTCGAGGTGATCAGATTTTCCAATAATATTCTAATGCAATTTGTAATTTTGGACTTTTTATAAAAATTTCAAACGTGTCTCCTGAAAAATGTTTTTTTTTTTTTGCTTGTGACCACAGAATTTTCCTTTAATCGTAATCATTAACTTCTTATTGAAGCAAATTGGAAAACAAAAGCATCTTTTCAAAATTACCTTAACTTGTCTTGTAAGTGATTCTATTTCAAAAAATTTACTTCGTTAATGTCTATGAAAACTTCTTCCCTATCGATATCGAAAAAAAAACTTTTCAAACTCTTTCGGTCGGTTTTTGTAATCTTTTCATCTAGATACCCATCCATTTATTTTGAGTTGCTGACGTCTAATTTGGTGTAGGTTGCTATCAACCAAGTATAAACATTGAACAACAAACAGTATTGTTTATCTACAGACACCCCAAAATGTCATATCTCAAAATTTCCTGGTTCACATAAATAAACTAAAGAACGAAAAATTTGTCCGTATCTATCTTCTCCTCAAAATTAGATAAAATCCATTTCCTTATTTCAACAATTTCTTCAAATGTCTCCCCAACAATGATAGTGAAAAATCTGTCCAACAGCAAAATGAAAAATAATTTTGTTGGCCTTTATATCAAAGAATTCCTCTCTTAATCCTTCAAATGCTCCGCATTCATAAATTGTACAAGAAACATACATTTTCGAACTTACCTTGTTTTGAATAAAAAATGAAACAAATCCCAGCTGCTGCCTTAAGTTGGAAAATCCCCCGAAAAAAATCGTCTCGTCGTCCTTCGTTTTATTTTCAAAAGTGTGAGTATCTCTCAATCTTCGTTTTTATAATCCCAAAGTTTTGACAAATCTATTTTAATACATGCACCGTTAATCACTCTGTGATTTAACAGACACAACCGTCGTCGTAGGAAATCACATCAATCACACAAAGTGTATAAATTTTTCTTTTTTTCCCTTGACTTTATATACTTATATTTTTTTTATTTCTCTTAAATTTTCTTATATTTTTTCTTCACTTGCACTTTGACACACGCATGTCATTTAAATCACAAAAATAGCATTAAAACCCAAGAGCCGAAAGAAAACAAAACAGAAAAAAATTAAAGAAAACCTCAAAACTGTTTAATAAATCAATTGAACTCAATGAAAAAATCAAAACACTTTGGTTGGGGGGTAGCAATCAACAATTTCAAGCGTAAACGTGGGCTAGTCGCGCCTCTTCACGAAACAACATCAAAACACGGTATATCGTATATAGGATATCGCATACGAACTGATTCAATTTTTTCATCATCCGAGTCCGCCGAGGGTTGATCTTTCTAAGATGAAACGCACACTCTATTGACAATGTAAAGCCGACCCACGGACAGTTTAACACATTCGTTTGACGCTGTCGAAAACGGTGACAATCGCCAGGACAAGGACAATCCGCAAACAACCCGCCCTTTATGCAATATAAAACATTATTGTCGATTGTCGTGTACAATTATTTTACCAGCCACTCTGATTGGAATGCCTTCACACTGCCTTCTTTGGCCACTACTTTTAATTCGCTAGCTTTTAACTTTTTTGTTTTGATTGGGTCTTGATGGCGCTAAGTAATCGATGTAGTTAAACATTCATTATGGGTGTCAGGTGGGACAGTGGACACGGATATGCTGTCCGCACGGAACTGATGCGACCGCAATGTATATCCCGATTAATCCTCGAGAGAATCGGGAAAATCTATCAACAACAACGGCAGCCGGTGTAAAATTTCAACAAGACAGAAAACATTTTCCACAAAATCGCGCACACGAAGTCAAAGAATTTTTGTTCGTATTTTATTGGAGAGACGATAAACTCTGTACACCCTATTCGGATCGCGGTCGTTCTATAACTGCCGCTTTTCGACATCAGGTGCTGGTGTTTGGTGCTCTTTTCAGTTTGGCCATGGATGATTGGATTGGACTATTGGACTATTGGAGTTCGTATGAGAGTTGTTATGTGTTTTGTGAGTTACTGAGAAATATCATGCGCAATGGCAGTGATAGCTTGCTGGAAGATAACGCGCGAGAGAATGAGAAAGGTCTGTTTTTGTTTTGCTATATTATGTAGCATGGGAGAGATGGTAATTGTCATGAGAGTGAAAGATGAGATAAACATTTTAATCTATCATGCAATTTCTGTTATCAGTTTTAGGTTGTGATACTTTGACATTTCATGCGAATTATAGCATACTAGAAATATATCATGCTTTTGAATGTTTGACAGAAATTGAAGTCAGGAGACATCCGATTGTGATATTATACAAGTTTAAATTTTGCCTTGATTAAATTTTTGAAACAAAAAAAGATGAAAATTTTTACTGACATCAAGCAGATAGGTATAAATTAGACTACAAATCAAGGAAACTTGTTCTTTGAATGCGACATCTAGTGAGAAAAATGTAAGCCCAAAGCTGACAATTAACGATAACTCTAAAGTTTGAACGTTGCTGAAATCAAATGAAATCTTATTTTCAGCGACAGTGGCTTCACCTAGCAAGGTATATTTCTTAAACTGACAACAAGCACCGTCTGGTGGACTTAAACGGAACATTATCCGCCATTAACTCGTTTTGTTCCTTACAGTTCTGTAGCTGTAAAGTGCCAGCAGGAAATATTTATTCCGATTTTTCTTAGCAGACTTTTTGGTCGAACAGTTGGCGCTTAAAGCACTGTCTTTAGAAGATCAAATGAAGTACAACTAAGTGACCGAGTTGATTCCGTTTGAATTATTAATCCTTCTAAGAACATATCAATCAAGTAGAAAAAATGTCATGAAAAATTTGTGTCACCTTTGATAAAAATATCAGTATATCACCTCCGTAATCTCCCATGACTTCTTATAAGAGAAAGGCATTCATGAGAGAGCAAAATTAAGAGAAATTTAACATGCGATTTCTTTCTATCCTGATTCATTACTTAACTCTTAACAGCTTCTATTGAATTGCCATGGCATTAGCCAGTCTTTTGCTTCTATTGCCTTACCATTCTCAAATCTTCATCAATGATGAAATGGTCGAGCCATTGTGCCTTCGCACACAATTGATACCCCCGGAACAAATGTAATTGATGGTGGCGCATCAGCTTGTTTGTAATTGGCAATTATTTTCCCATACTTATTCTCTACGATAGCATTAATTTAAACATCAAATAGACTGCTGGAAGTGGACAATGGAGTGTGTTATTTTTTCTCATCGAAGTGACAGTTGCGGTCGCAGTCTTTTGTTCTAGAAGAATTGAATTGGAAAAAACATACCAAACCCACAAATAAAAATCGATAAGAATCTCGCTTATCTGTTCTCCTTTGTTTGTCTTTTTTTTTTTTGAATTTAGGAGACTTTAGGTCTGTAATTGTTTTTGATATGAGCGACAGGGCATTGATTTATTTGCACCTTTGTTGACCCGAATCAAATTTAAATTAAGCGTAATCTGGATGAAACTTAAAAAAAAAAGATCTGCTTAGCTTATCTCAAAGCTAATGGGTCCAATCTTTGGTCCAATAGTTTACGAGAAGCAAAATATGTATCATCGAAATTTTCTTTGAAATGAAATGCAATATCAGATTCATTAGACACATATTCGAAATATTCACTATTTTTAGAAAGAGTCTTCTCCGGTTGGATGAAATCTGTTCTCCAACGGATGCTCACTGGAATATTCTTTATCGCTTTGACTGTGATTTAGAAGGTCAGTCTTATCAGTGTCTTTTGAACGCCATTAATTCTAAATCCTATTTTTTAAATAAACAAAGAGTTTCATTGATGCAAGATGCAATGGAATATGGAGTATGTCGCACTAAATTAAACGACGTTTTAATTTTCATTTGGTTTGAAATAAAAATTAAACATTAAGATGTTGGTAATAGGGTAATTAGAAGCATACAAAAAAAACTGAAAATAGAACAAAGAAATTGTGAATTACATTAAATTAAAGTTCAAAATATTTTCACTAATCCAAAAAGGCCACATCTACACATCTACACAATAACATGGGATTGTCGGGCAGGGAGCTTCATGGAAATTACAATATTTTTGTCAGACACACCTTCAGGAACAGAGCCACACTTCTCGAGGGAATTATACATTCTCGTATCCTTTCCCAAAAATGGATTGCAAGCAATATGTTTTTTTTTGTTTTCTACAAGAATAAAAGTGTAAAAAGTAATTAATTTAAATGATGTTTTAAAAAACAAAATTAAAAATTGACATGATTATGATAAATGGAAAGAGCCCGAATATCCACGATAGAGAGATGAAGTCATTTGGCTGATGAACTTTTTCTTATAAAATTCATGGATTTAGTACATGAAATTGTATTCCAGGGCAAATCGACTTTCGTGAAGAAATACATTATACTAAACAATTCTGGTATTTAAATACCAGAATTGGGACAACATCTAATCAGTATTGCATTGCATCCGTTAAAACTAGTAATATTTGAAGTGTCGTTGAATTCTGTTGTTAAGTGGCTGGCGTTGCTTTTAGAATACGTGCGGAGAGTGTTTTTTTTTTCAAAGTAGTAGGTCCTACGATTACTTGAAATGGAGCATTTCTTAGGTTTGGCTTATAATTTAATAATACGTACAGCCGTATTGCCCTATCAAAGTTGTTAAAGACATCTTGTCATATACCTACGAAATGGTATTCATAACCTAACCTAACCTACTATGAGTCAAGTTGTGAGTTGGTTAAATAATTCTCTGGATATGGTATTGGTCATACCATGATTCTACGGTTCAGTCTGACATAACGAAGAAATTAGAACTGTTTTTTTTTCTTGTAAGAATTTCTAAATTTGTTTTCAGAATGGCTCCTTTCAACCGAGACAGTAAATTTTTATATCCGTCTATTCATTTTCTGGGAAAGGATTGCAGATATATATACAAGAATTGCAAGATATATGAAAATAAATATTGCGTTTTTTCTGAAATGCTCAATAGTTCTCTTTCAAAAGTTTAATATTTTAGAAACATAAGATACGATTTACAAACAAAAGTAATTTGATTAAATGAAAATTTAAGAACTCAACTCACGGGGATTTTTTTACTGTGCTTTTATATGTTGTTCTTTGTTTATTTTGTTCAAAGCTTCTATACGAGGTTTATAACCTTCGCCATTTTCTCATTGTCATTTAAATTTACAAAAGAACTTAAGAGAAGTAGAAAAGAATAGAAATAATGTGCATACAGCAGCGTTTCTTGCAAACATGAGTTTTTGTTTGTTTTTTCTTCTTTTATGTCCACTTGTTCCAAATCACGTTCAATTTCATGTAAATTTGGCGATATGTCCCTCAATTGTCATTAATTAGTTTCCAAAAATAAACTGTATTCTCTAAAACTCAATTGAATGTCTACAAAATTTGACTGTTCAATACGTCGATTTTCAATCTTCTCTAAAATAAACATGGTTACATGCTGTGTCTTGCAGTTTTTCATACCATTTTGAAGATTTGAGATAAGAAACTTGTAAAATATCTTAATTTTTTCGAAAACTCAATGCGGAATCTTACAATAAAAATTTGTTAAGACCCAAGACCTTACATCAGTTTTGGCGTTCTACGTCATCCAATTGTTTCTTAGCTGTATACAATGATTTAGTTTTTTGTTATGCATAACATCCCAAACATTATGTATTTCTATCCTCATTAGTCTTACTAAAAAAACAATTTCAAAAACCCAAAATATATTTTCTTGAAAAATTAATATAACTCTAATTCAAACAAAAAAAAAAATAAAAAAATTGCACGACTGGGTCGAACGAACTTGCTCCTGTATTGCTAAACTTACCTCACAAAAACATGTAAATTAATTGAAATTCACAAATAAAAATTTAAATTGAAGTTTTTACCTCAAAAAACACATTTAATCTGCAAAAAATTGATGCCATAAAATGTTTAAGAAATTGTTTATCTTTTAAATAAAAGAAAATATATATACAATTTTTTCGAAAATTTCCTTAAATTTATCTGGATGTGCAGTATTCAAGAAAATGTTAATGTTATGTATCTACGACAAATTTGAATTTCTTTAAATTTGATCCATTTTTGAGGCAGAGAATTTGAAAAAAAGTTTTAAGATATTTGTCTCTTTAGATTCAAACATTTTCTTCAAAGTTTTTTGAAAACAAAAATATTTTGGGCAATAGATATGTACTTCTCATCGAGAAGAAGATGGAAAATCTTAAAACAAAAACCAAAAACCTTTGAGGGGCACATTAAGAAAATCAGTTTCCGAAAAAACATTAAAAAGATATTTAAAAAAAATCGTGTGAGCCGATTTTTTGGAACAATTGAAATTTTTTGTTGAAGGTATGGTGGCTACCCTAAGTTTTATCTTAAAAAATAAATTTAAAAAACCGACCCATGCGAATTTGCTCCACCCTCTAATTTTCAAGTTTGAATTCAATCGGACCGGTTGGAGTTGCGTTTACAGACAGACAGACAGACAGACGGACGGAATCGCGGGACCCACTTTCTTCGACTTATCTATTGTCGTAATGTCATACTTCATCAAAATTTCAAGTTTTTTTATTTACGAATTCAATACTTGCCATATGTATATTCTATACGTCGCAAGTAAAAAACAACAGTTTTGCATATGAAACATTTCAATACGAAATCATAATTTCGCAATAAGATTCAAAAATAGTGCTTAATCCCGCAAAAAAAGTACTTAATCCACTTTTCAGGAATTTGTTATCTGAGATTTAACTTTGCAGGCTTTCAACCCAGCTCTCAATTTTTCCACTTAGCCATGCTATAGCTATGCACGAGAACAAAGGTCTGTTCGCCCTCTTTCGAAAAACTCCTTGTTTTGGTCAGAAAAAAACATTATTCCAAAATCCATCAACGACTTTTTTATGTATCATCTGGTCTGTTCGAACTCTATTCATCAAAATGGGTTAAGTACCTATATCTAAGTTTTTGGAAGGCCTCTGATAGCTGAGATATTGGCAAGAATGTCAATTTCTCAAACATTTTCCAGCAATTTCAAATCGATAGGTATTAGTAATTACTGACAATTTTCCTCGACAACCGTTATACATTTGTACCTCAAAGTAACGCATATTAACAATGAATTCTGCACCGTTGCTGAGTTAATTAAACTAGTAATGTTGTCAAAGTCAAATTTTCGCGTTTTTCCAGGATTTTCCTTGTTTTCTACCAAGAAATGTTTGTTGCTCCAATCGAAAAGTATAATTTTACAAAAAAATGTTTCGACTTTTCCAAATTCGTCCGACTTTTCTGCGAGGTTTTCCCAATATTTCCTTTTACAACAATCATCACTATGCTACCTGCACTTAAAATTTCATAGTAAATTGTTTTTTAGTCTTTAACAAACACCACCTTTCTTTTCAAAGATATTATTGACTTCGTTATCAGTACCTACCTACATTTCAAAAAAATCGTGTGTCAGAAAAAAATCTTTTGGCTGATGTTTCTCAATTTAATAACAAGCCGACTAACTGACTAGAAAAAATTACATTGTCAAAAATGTTTTAAAAAATGTGTTATGTGTACAATTACATATTTGGATGTTCAAGAGATGTATATTTAGAAGAACATATCAAAAAAGTATACGAACTCATTTAGACAGATATGGGTACATTTTCTGAAAATCTTGGCGCCAAAGTCAATGATTTTTTCAATTAACAAAAGAAAACCATATGCAAACAAGTGCATGCTATCGAGGATACCATAAATTATCATTAAATTTTTCCCGTTATCTTGAAAAAGGATTCAAATTTCCCATATCGCTGGTTATTCCTCAAATTGTTCGTTTCTACTTAAAAACCCAAAATATCAACATTTTAACAAAAGAAAAAAAAATCCACTTGAAAAACCAATATAATCCACAATCAATGTGTACACATCCCTGATGCACTGCGATGGCACAAAGAATCAAGCTGAAGAAGTGAATTCTAATTTTTCTGTGCATTTGATCCTTTCAAGGGATCACATTTCAAAGGAAAGTCATTAATGTAAACATATCCTCCATCGGAGCAGCGAGCATTTGAAATATTGAGAGTGTACAAAATCTTGTCTGCATAAAATCTATCCCATTCCCTTGCCCATCCTCACAACTCAATGCATGACAAAACGAAACCACATATGAATTCGAAATATGAATGGAATTCCCCCCGTTGTCAATGACTTGTTGAGTCAAAGTCGTTTTTATTTGTCGTTGCATTGCTGTCGTTTCCATCATGTACAGAAATTACATACACAGATTTTTGTTTTCTCTTAATGGAAATAAGATATTTTTAACATTGCATCCCATTCCTCGCTCGTTTGAATACTTTATCCTTGACGAGAAAGGGCGACACCATATCGACCATCACCTCAACACATCAGCAGCCGTTGATGGTATGGATGCATTTTTAATGGAGAACATAGGACCTGTAGAAATAATAATTATTATCAAGTTTGACATTCAACCCATAAATTGTTTCCCTCCCAAGCAAGCACCGATCAAAACCAAATTCACATCTGGCAGTGATTTGAGAAGACTCAAACGTCACATTCGCGTCTTCATCCTGCCACAAATGCATCCAGTGAACACAGTCATTTCATATTTCGTTGTGAATCAGATGATGACAAGGTCCTTAAAATACAGTCAAAAGATGAGTTTCTCTAAGTCGTTATCGCCAGGCTTGGCAATGATAATAATAATTGTCATCCCTTATTAGGTGTTAAGCAAACCTAAACACACATGAAAACTCTCGACCATGTTTTTTGAGGTTTGATATACGAGTTGGAAAAGGAAAACATTTCAAAGGTAAAACCAACAGCAAGGATATTCAATTTTAACACAAGCTAAGTGCTGAGGGCGGCCTGCTTTGTAGTCCTCCTGTGTGGCTGTCTGTCTGTTTCATGTTGAAAAATTCGACAATGTGTTGCATGTTTCAAATGAGTAACGGTGTGCGGATTCATCAGCCTTAGGGTCGTGGTAATTGCATGCGACGGAAATAGATACTTTCTAGTTCAAGTTTTTTCCCATTATCCGTGACTATTTCGTTACATTCATTACAAAACAATGAATTAGACCTATTAGTAGAGGAAACAGCTGGGCAATGTTTACTTTTGGTCATGAGATGTGCTGACAGCCTGACATTCAACTCCTTTTGAGGGTTCTCGCCAATAGGAATAACTTATTTTTACTAGGAATTCACAATCAAGCTGTACCAAATGTCAGCAGTGTTTTAGGGCAAAAGGAAACCGTGGTAAAGGCACAGTCAAATACTTAAACGTCTTCGAGGCCTTAACTGTGAGCTTTTTTTACAACAGAGATAGGAACCCATTTATTCGTTCACATTAAAAATAGACTTCTATCTCATTTCTCATTCGATTAGATATTACACATATGCTCACCTGGCAGTAAAGGTCAAATGCGAGCAACAGCTGTAACTCGTCCATTAGCAGACTTAAACACCTTATCTAAAGTATTCCAGAACCCCAGACCCTATCACGATTACATGACGAATGTTTTATGTCTATAATGAGAAAGAGAACCCATACACACAAACCCTCATTTATTTTAACTACCCTCTCAAAAGACCCTAATTGATCACTTCTCTACCAAACTTAAACAAACTCTTGATGGACACAAGTCATAAACATCCCATTAGACCACAATTGTTTCCATTTAATCTGAATAACCTTAAAATTTGTCTCGCTCCAACTCCAACAGCACAAGAATTTTATTTGGAAAAGAAAGATTCCAAACTTCGACAGGTCTCGGATTCGTTTTTCATTTTACCACTCAAAATTCCTTGAAATTGAAAACATTTATTACGGACTCTCCAACTGCTCCCTACCGACAGGAAAAAGGTAGAAGCAGACAGACAACACAAGACAGCAGGAGAAAAGTGGCATCAAATCCAAAACAAAATGGATCCCACTCCCCATGACAAATGGCCAAAGAGTCGAAGGTAAAAACTACCATAAAAGAATTTTTGAGTTGAGTATATATTTTTCTTCTCCCCCCCCCCTCTTAACCCTTCTTCCATAGACTTGTGTTTGGGTTTTGCTATGGGGTTAAAGACGAATTGAAATAGAATACTCTTAGACCTTCAACGACCATACGATAGTAGTCCGTCTCAGTCCCCCAGTCTTACCTTTTTCCTCATTAACATTGAATTATGCGACGTGCTTGATGCAGCCACTTGGTTGCCATCAAGCGATTGATGTAACTGACACTACTGACAGTCTATTTTGCTAACCGAACAACTCGACTTTAAGTGAGTGTAGCGTTGAAGACAAAGTTTTTCACAACTCCTCCTGAATTCTGATTAACACCGTAAATAATTAATGTTGTATTATGCGTTCTCAAGGGGTTCTTGTTAGTCTGCATCGCTGCTTTAGTTCTGGGGGTAAAATAAGAGTTTCTGTTTCTCCCCCAATTCTCATGAACAAGATGACAAAACCTTCCGAAAAAGCAATAACACTTTGTCTAACAATAAGGTTGAGTTCAAGTGAGGTATTAAATTGCTACTTGAAAATTTATTTAGACTATTACTTATTCCGTTTATGAAGTTAAGGCCCATTGCGTTCGATATTCTATTCAAAGTGTTGAAAGATGATATTTTATACTTTTTTTTGGGACGGAGAAATAAAAAAAGAGCACCCGGAATAAACTTAAGAGGCTTGAGTTTATTTACCTTTAGAACGAACCGACACACTTCTGTTTTATGTTTTTAAATGTTAATGTCGAAATGTTTTGGAAATTCTTCGAAAAAGTGAAAGAGTTTTTAGGAAAATTTAATAAAACAATTGAATTTGCTTGTATTCAAATTTCAAGTAAGGTACAGCACAAATTTCTCGTTTTGAATTCTTTCAATTTTCGTCGGTATTTAATTGCTGACCCGTGCAACGTCGTCATGTTAAAAGCAATTAGGAGTTTTTGTTTGTTAGTCCTTTAATTACACTGTGTTTGCCATAATTCGTGGAGATTCAAACATTCATATCTGTCAGTCATGTGTTTGTTATGTCTTTTTGGTTTAAGGCAAAATATAGATGCATCGACATTCAAGCTACTCGGCTGAGTAGGTACATCACAATTCTACTGCATTCTTTGCACAGAACTGGTGTCGTTATCTTAGGTGACGTTAGAGTCTTGGAATTTTTTTTGTAAGAATTAATTTATGTTGAAAGAGTCGCAGACAGCCTTAACTAGAACATACTTAATTAAGGTAACGCAACAGTCCGTTATGGACTTGGGCCTCAAAAAACAGTCTCCGCCAGCCAGCTCGATCCCTAGCTAGCTGTTTTTTTTTTGTTCTGTTCTGTTTTGCATCTAAGTTGACTGAGTTTGTCTTCCATTTTGGTGCACCTGAGTCGCGGTCTTCCTCTACTTCTACGACCCTCGGGAATAGTAGGTATAGAAGGCTTTCCGGGTGGGAGGATTGGTGTCCAACCACTCTACATGACCGAGCCATCTAAGCCTCTGCACATTAACCTTTCTTTATAGGCCAATGTCGTTGTAAAGGGTTTTTCAATAGGAACGCTACAAAAGTTTTCTTAAGTAAAACAAAAACGGTTTTGGATATCAATGAAATTCCTGTGGAAGTAAATTTGATGCCATTATGTATGAAACTCGATTTCGTTTGCATGGCCACCACGGGCACGCTTGCAGAAGTCCAGACGATGAACCCAATTTTCAACGGTTTTCAAGCATTAATCGGCCGATACTGCTGCAATTTCACGTTCGATATTCGTACGAAGTTCATCAATCGTCGCTGGCTTGTTGGCATAAACCATAGATTTGACGTAGCCCCACAGGAAATAGTCTAACGGCGTTAAATCGGATGAACGAGGCGGCCAATTCACAGGTCCATTTCTGTAGATAATGCGCTCATCGAACTTCGTTCTCAATAATTCGATTGTTTGGCCCGCTGTGTGACATGTGGCACCGTCCTGTTGAAACCACATATCGTCCAAGTCCATATCATCCAATTCATTCCAAAAATAATCGGTTAGCATTGAGCGGTAGCGATTCCCATTCACAGTTACGTACCGGTCTTGATCATCACGGAAGAAGTACGGCCCAATGACACCACCAGCATGTAAACCGCACCAAACAGTGATTTTTTCGGGATGTAATGGTGCCTCGTGAAGCACATGTGGATTGCTGCCTGACCAATAACGCATATTTTGCTTATTGACGAAGCCATCCAGCCCGAAATGAGCCTCATCGCTGAAAATGATTTTTCGATGAAAATCCGGATCATTTTCAAGTTGTTGCTCAGCCCAATTCACGAACATACGACGCTTCTGGTGATCAAGCGGCTTCAGTTCTTGCATCAATTTGATCTTGTAAGGATGTAGGCCAAGATCTTTTAGCGAAATTCGCCACAACGACGTCACAGAGATGCCCAACGCTTGAGAACGACGTGTGAGAGACTGATTTGGGTTTTCCGCAATTGATGCGCTAGCGGCAGCAATATTCTCGACACTACGGACATTTTGTACTGAGCCTGTGGATTCAAATTTTTCCACTAGACGCTCAATTGTTGATCTGGCAGGACGATTATGACGACCATAAATTGTACGTAGCGCGTGTTGACCACTGACTCCGAATTTCGGTAGTAAATTTTAATAATTTCGACTCGTTGTTGGATCGTATACCTTTCCATGATAAAATGGCAAACCTTATGTCAAGAGAGCGGGAAAAAATATGGCGTCGTTTGCTGTCCCTATCGGTTTAATTTTGTAGCGTCCCTATTGAAAAACCCTTTAAAACCTGTAAAGTTCGCTGTTGAATCTTCTTCTCCATTCGCCATGACCCAAAGAACATTCCTCTCCAAACAGCATTCATCCGATTTTGTCAAGGTCCATGGAGTTTTGCGCTATTTTCTCAAAAACGATGTTAAAAAAATCGCATGACTGTGCATCGCCTTGTCTAAATCCTTCGATTTGGAGTTCATCGGTTTTTTCCATTATTTGCCATATTTGGTCGATGGTTGACTTTCCTGTTCTAAAGTCACATTGATAAGGACGAAAGGTTTCAGACCTTCAAATATTATGGCAGAGGAGATCTTGAAAGCTATGAAAAGGAGGCTGATTCTTCTGTGGTTTGCGCACTTAAGAGGATCTCCCGCGGCATATCTAACTGCTTTCTGGTAATGCTGTTACTGATCCTCGATACTTTATGTTGGGGCAATTGCACTCTTTTAGAGGTTACTTCACACTCGATCAGAGAAAGATCAGGCGATCTCTTGCAATTGTAGCCATCCGCGTCGATTTTTCTTACTTTTCTAATACATTCTAGGCCTTCTGTGAAATAGAAAGAGATTTAATATTGTTTCCCGACGATGATGGCGATGGGATCTCTTTCGTCAAAGATACCTAGAGCTAGTTTCTATATAGTGTAGAGTCTTTGTTAATAATCAATGGTAACAAGCTCCCTCTATTTTTGATTAAGTTTATTGAAAAATTATTTCAAAATCTATTTAATGGAAAAATAATCTCCATAATTTATTTCAAAACATTAAATCCTCTTCTGCTTAAGCAAATTCATCAACACTCCTCAGGCTCTGTATAAGTATAACTCTAGATCTAGCCAAAAATATTCCTTGACTAATGTACTAATACTCCAAGAATAAAACTTAGTAAACAAATATTCCATTCCATCCGTGACGATTTGCGCGGTGAATATTATCTCTGCCACATTTCTACATTTTCACACATTCATGAATTTACTATTACTCATATTGACTTTGATTAATTGAGCCCTTCAATTAACATGACAGAAGTATTTTGGAACTCTTTTTCTTATTCTACTTCTATGAATATACTTAAAAGCAAAATATAGATATGACTGTTTGACAGATGTATGAGCTTTGTACACATGTAACGTTTCTCTTCTATTTTTCAAACATTCTAAATGGTTTCGAGATGGCACCTATCAACATCTGTTTTATTTTGTTGAATTGGATTTCGTTTGGTTGGGCTTGATGGGTGGGTGCTTTTTAGGTATAGGAATAGGGCCACCCGAATTCGAATTCAATATTCATTCTGAAGAAGACTCAGCTAAAATGAATAGGTGGCTGATGGAAAGCGAAACTGTATGTAATGTGTTTGTTTGGGAGCTTAATTAAGTGAAGTTAATTAATAATTCTACGTGGTCGGAGTTCACAGTTGGGACCCCACACGAGGAACTGCTTAGAATTTTTATGCCAGAATAATTTATTTGAGGCTCATTAGAATAGAGATGGGAAATGTTTATTTGGAATGGAAGCCACTCAAGTGTTGGTTTTTTGTTTTATTTGATGAAGCAGTCTGTTGAGATAAGCTTACATTGATTTTTGTTGATGATATTGATGTTCCCATCTTAGCGGGACTGTGACTTATTCTTGCTTTGAATCTTTAAAAAAAATTATGTGAACTCGATGGTAAATTTATACAGTGGGTAGACTCTATTTTGTAGAATAAGTTCTCAAAAAGCACTTCGAACATTACCTATTCATCAATTCTACAGTGTTCGTCACCTAAAGTCATCCAACATGGTACTATCTCTACATTGTCAATCTCATAAATTTTCCCAACCAAGACCGTGTAACATGTCAGCGAGCTTTCGCCCTGATTAGCATGCAAAAATATTAGATTTCCACACGCACTCATCCTCAACCTGAATTAAACCTTAAACTTCAGTAAGAATCAACCAACCTAAAAATGTCTTTGTGTACCTTTCTGAATCGAAATAAAAATGTCAACGAATAAAAGAACTCTCAGAAATTCTTCACACGCGTTTTGTCATTTCTCTATCTCCCCTCTTGCTACATTCCGTCATTCAATGCGACACGCACTTTTGTATTTTAATATTCGCCACAGCCGCAACCGCCACCGATCACGATTTCCACAGAATCTGGAATCACAAAAGAAAAGTCAAAATGTCATTATTCCCTGCAACATTTGACAGGAGATACCATCACAATACGCTTCATACCAATTATGTACTTTTTTGGACTTTTTAAGCTTTAAAAGAGTCTTAAACTGACACAATTGAATGGTCTTGGAGCATTTCGAAATCATTGTGTCATAATTCACTTGACATCTGCTCGACATAATCACGTATAGGCAATTTATAAACAATGTCTAGTCATGTTCATCGAATTCAAATAACAACACACAACCTACAACAACAACACGCAACATAGCCATACCATTGCGTTGGTTCGATTGTCTTGTTGTGTGTTCGGTTGATTTTGGGCGGCCCATTGGTTAGGTGGTGAATTCATTTCACAAGAATGCAAAGTGTCACGTTAACAAAATGCCGTTATCTCTGTGACTTTTGTCTAATGTCCTATGTCCCAAGGAACGGCCACTAAACAAAACAGAAAAACCTGATACTAACTTCGTATCATGTTTTTCATGACGTAATAAATTATCAAGCGCAACCATACGATTTGAATAAACGAGCAATTTCTATCGGTCACACGGGGGACCAGCAGCACCAGACCCAGAACAGTGAAATGGAACGATGATGGCCAGACGGAATGGGACTGTTCCTAGGCCTACCTGTGGAGCTCGATTGTCTGATATCATACGCTCCAAATGGGCTGTTTTGAGGGGTGTAACAAGAGGGCGGTGAGACAAACATCATATCTAGAAAGAATATTGTCAAAATGTGTGTTTTTTCCCCCAAATGCTGAACAACAAACGGCCATGAAAAGTGATTTGAATAACAGGATTTGTTTCGTTGCCATTTGTGTTAAGCTGGCATTAGGGATTTGGTTTGGATTCAACTTCGAATGACATCGCCCCTATTGTCTGGCGGTGTGCATATGGTGATGCTTTTATGTTGTGGGATGTTTTATTCTGTTGGATTGGTCATTGTGGCTCATTTGGAGTCATTAGGGTGTTGTTTGGAGGTCAATTAAATGCTCGATGCGCGTCATTCACACTCGAAATGTCATTATTAATTAAATTCGAATTCGAATTCTTTTTTTGTATTTTGTTTTTCTTGACTGAACATTTGTGAGGTGGAGATTTTCGGTCGAGATAAGGATTGAATTTTGTATTTTTAAATAATGAGTTCAATTTGAAATTTTGTGTATTTTCTTATTGATGATATTAATTTTGGTCTGCTCACAGGGTTCATCTAAATGCGACAAAGAACCTTGTAAATGAGAATGATCGTGAATGAGCGGACTAGTTGACATGCACTTGAATGGGCTCATTTGATTATTTTGTCCACGATTGATGTCGATAATTCAACTGTTAATGTGAAGTAATTTTTTTTACTTCTTATTTTCAGAGTTAGAAAAAACAACCTTAAACTCACGACTTATAGCGTCTTGAAGCGAAATGTCGACGTGAGTTAAATTTTTGAATTTTGTTTGTCTTCAAAGACGAAAATAGATTAACATCGTTTTTGTCTTTTTTATGAAGCATATTTGCTATTGATGAGGCTGATGTATAGAATTAAATTATCAGCTTTGTTTGTGGCACGTTTTCGATGTGGGAATGAGGATTAGTGGAGTTTTCCTTTAAAAAAAAATTGACTGGTTGTGGCTAGACACGTTTAGTTTCTAAGAAAGACATGAACCGTTTTCTTAAACATGAATGCCGACTTTGAGGTGGTCATTATTAATCATCTTTCACAAAAAACAATTGGAAGCTCTAGGAGCTGTGACCACCAACCGAATAATGTTTTGGACCTCCTTGAAGGCACTGTTGTTTGTGGGCAAGTGTTTTCACGATCAAATTTGAATTGAAAAAGAAAACAGAGAGATTTCAGTTTTTAACGATTTGTAGTTCACGAATATTCTTCTTCCTCGCATCAAACGTTTTCAGGTCTCGTCATTTTCTTACAATTATTTCACTGTAGGTACTGTAAATTCATTATCTATAGCACAAACTTCAGATCTTCAGAAAAATAGGATTTCTATGTATATGAGGTAGGTAGGTAAACTGAATTAACTGCGACATCTAGTATGGTAATTGTTACCGAGAGCAACAACAGCGACTATTTGGATGCGGATTCGTCGTTGGAAGCAGACTCAGGCAAAAAGTCTTGAGCATCAAATGTGTGAGCGAACGCATCTCGACAATCCGAATCAAGGCTGAATTCGGCAATATTAGCCTAATATGTGCGCATGCCCAAACAGGAGAGAAACAGGACGACACCAAAGACGAGTTCTTCGAGCTCCTTGACAAAACATACGAGCAATGTCCTAGTCATGACATTAAAATTGTCCTCGGCGATTTTAACGCAAAGCTGGGAAAAGAGGACATCTTTGGTGGAACGGTCGGAAAGCACAGCCTGCACGACACCACATCCGATAACGGATTCAGGCTGATCGATTTTGTTGCGGGGCGAAATGTTGTGGTAGCAAGCACCTGGTTCCCTCATCTCAACATCCATAAAGGTACATGGAGATCTCCTGATCAATCAACCGTCAACCAGATTGATCACATTGCGATCGCCGGAAGGCACTTGTCCAGCATTTTCGATGTTCGAACTTTCCGAGGAGCTAACATCGACTCGGACCACTACCTCGTCGTAGCCAAGGTAGTGCTGCAAGAAAATTCGACGTCGGACGGCTACAATCGCAAGAGATCGCCAGATCATTCTCTGATCGAGTGTAACCTCTTAAGGAGTCCTATGCCGCCAACATCAAGTATCGAAGACCAGTGGCAACATTGCCAGAGAACAGTTAGAGATGCCGCCTCTAATGTGCTGGGTTTCACACAGCCACCTAAACGAAACCCCTGGTTTGACGAAGAATGCAGGCAGGCCCATGCAGCCAAGCAGGAGGCATACAAAGCGGCGCTGCATAGAAGGACAAGAGCTGCTCGTGAGCTCTACGAGCAAAAGAGGAGAGAGGAACGCCGGCTTCTCAGGAGGAAAAAGAGAGAGCATGAGAAGCGTCAGATCGAAGATGTTGAGAGAGCCAACAGCAGGAATGAAGTTCGGAGGTTTTACCGAAAGGTTAAACAGCTGGCTCAAGGTCATCGAGCAAGAACTGATGCCTGCAGAGATAAACAAGGGAGCATCATAGTAGAATCGCAGTCAATGCTGGGGATTTGGAAAGACCACTTCTGTAGATTGTATAACGGCGACGACGAACAAAATACCGCCGTCAGACAGGAGCCTTTCATCGGACACGATGATAGCCAACAATTCCGTGAACCGGACCTAGAAGAAGTGAAAACCGCAATATCACGGCTGAAATCCAACAAAGCCGCTGGAGCAGATGGACTAGCTGCTGAGTTGTTCAAAGCAGCAGGTGACAAGCTAGATAGGAGCATGCACCAAATCATCTGTAAGATATGGTCAGAGGAATGCATGCCCGATGAATGGAACCTGCATTGTTTGCCCGATCCTGAGGGTGATCCTCTAAACTGCGCCAACTATAGAGGAATAAGTCTACTTAACATCGCCTACAAGATCCTCTCTGCCGTAATATGTGAACGTCTGAAGCCTTTCGTCAACAATCTGATTGGTCCTTATCAATGTGGCTGCAGGCCAGGAAAGTCAACCATCGACCAAATTTTCACGTTGCGGCAGATCCTAGAAAAGACCTATGAACTCCAAATCGATACCCACCACCTTTTCATCGATTTTAAGGCCGCGTATGACAGCATCTACAGAGACGAACTGTACAAAGCTATGTCTAGTTTTGGCGTCCCTGCCAAGCTCGTTCGCTTGTGCAAAATGACGATGGAGAACTCACGCTGCTCCATAAAGTTTGGCAACGAGCTTACGGAATCTTTCGACGTCAAAAAAGGATTCAGACAAGGCGATGCACTGTCATGCGAGTTCTTTAACGTTCTTGAGAAGATAGTGCAGAACTCCAACGTCAACACCAGAGGCACTATCTTCCAAAAATCTGTTCAACTTCTCGCGTACGCCGAAGGAAGAACACAGCGTGATGTCAATGGCGCCTTTGTGCGAATTGAGACAGAAGCGGCAAAAATGGGTTTAGCGGTAAATGAGGGAAAAACGAAGTATATGCTGTCTTCGAGGAAGGACATCCAACACCGACGGCTCGGGCAGAACGTCACAATAGACACGTATAACTTTGAGGTAGTAGAGGAGTTTGTCTACCTAGTCTCCGCTATAAACACGGGCAATAACACCAGCGCCGAGATCAGACGAAGAATAACTCTTGCTAATCGCTGTTTCTTTGGGCTTAGAAAGCAATTGAGTGGAAAAGCCCTCTCTCGAGCAACTAAGGTACAACTGTACAACACACTCATCATCCCAGTCCTGCTGTATAGTGCAGAAGCATGGACCCTGACAAAATCGGATGAAAGTGCCTTAGGCTGTTTCGAGAGGAAAGTTCTTCGGGTCATCTTTGGCCCCGTGTGCATTGAAGGGGAATGGCGAAGAAGATACAACAGCGAACTTTACGGGTTGTACAACGACATGGACCTAGAAGAAGAAAATTTATGGTTTTTAAAAAGGGTGTGGGTTAGTTCAGAACTGTTAGAAAGATCAATAAAGTAAGAGAGTTCGATCTATTTAATTTTCACCGGGAAAATGTACTGCGGGAAAGTACTTTCCGGGAATTTGTTAATCCAGGGTTTGATTTCCAGTTTTTCGACCATAACCCCTTCATATTCATCCTAGTCACAAGGTATGTGGTAATCGATGTAGGTATACTTTCTACCTGAACAAATTATTAGAACAATAAATTTGAGTGCGAAACTTCTACGTCAAAGGAAAACGTGTGCGTTAAAAAAGACTCTCGTTTTAAGGTCTTCAGACACGTTTACTTTGTTGATTTGACGCATTGGGAGTTTAAACCACAAGTCTCACGTCATGATAATCTTAGTTTGCCAACCACAAAGTTTGAACAAATAAGAAGGCTGCACTTTTATCGAAAATGTTGTAATCCTAAGTAAAGAAGAAAGAAAACCAATAGAATTATGCTTTATGAATTTTATCAATTTTATTTTAGTGCTGCTTCGTGTGTGGTTAGATTTTGAATGACATTATGCATGAAGTTTTTCTATTGACATCTGCTATCGATGACAGTCGCTTGTTGACAGCTTTGGACAGGGTGTCCAGTTACCACAGAACAGATATCCAGTTGAGGAGTGCGAAATTTGCCATCAAATAAGTAAATATAACAATGCAGGTGCACCAAAGTTCTGGGATTTTCTAAAACTTGCTATAACGCTTTTAACTAACATCATCTTCCTTACTTTTTAGCTCAGACATTTATCAGTGCCTGCAACATTTTCCCTCTCTCACAAAAGAAAGAGTATGTACCCCAATAAATTCCAAACGTCAAATCCCTAAATCATTGTATGTTTTCGAATTCACCTTTTCTTTTCTATATGTTTAAGTAAACCTCTTGTCCAAATAAACTCTCTAAAAGACACCTTCCTTCAACTCCTTATTCACTCCTGACAAGTTCTTTTATATTCAAAAAGAAAAGTATCCCCCTACCCACAGCTATACATTATATTATTCGCTTAATCAAATACTTTTTGCAGATACATAAGAACTCTGCTTAGAGCAAATACAAAATATATTAAATCTGCGTGGCACGTTTGCATAGAAAGATTTATTACACTCTTTACTGCTGTTTGAACTGAACGTTAGAACAACCGAGCCGCCGCGCCGCGCCGCAGTCGTCAGTGTTCAGAGGAATACCCTGGAACTGGGGGTACACGATTCAAGTCAGCCAACTAACAAGACAAACAAGTATAGTGGATACCCTGAACCAGAACCAGAAGTGATGATGTTCCCCCTTTATTGTGATATTTTTAATCGGGTGGAGTCAATGTTACCTTTCTCGTAGATAAAAGCGAAGAATAAAGTATTATTTCGAAGAACAAGGAATTGCATATAAACAGCAGAAACACGGACAAGGCTAACAATCGCCTTCGGTAAATATTGATTAATATTTTCTGATTCAAGAATTTATTAAAATTTGTTCTTAGAAATCAAATTGGAATTTTTAATTTCAAGGGCAACAGAATTCAGCATGAATTCTTTTATTTAAATATATATGTCGGATACATTTTTTCAAAGTCACTCAAGGCATCCCTTCAATTTGCGATTCTTATCGACAAAAACACACATTCCTTAACTTTGTAATAAGATCTAGCGTTTCTAAGAAACGGCATCCTTAACTTCTCATTGACTTTGATTCGTGTTCATATTCATATTTTTCAGGCAGCCTTCATCAAAAATGAAAATTGTCCAACAGTTTTCATAAAAATAAAAAGCCTTAAAAGCAAGCAAAACAATCAAACCAGCTCAGCAAGCAGGCCTCTTGTATTTGCTTAGCCGATGAATATTCGTAAAGCCAACAAGACCCAGATTCCCAACGCGCCATCTGGTAAACCAGTTCAATAAATTTTTTAACGGAATCAATAATCCAACATGATGCCAAATTATTAAACCAAAAGTTCTGATTTCCGTTTTACATTTTCATTCCTGGTTCAAATAATTAATAGGCCGTTCGGTTCCACACGTTCAAAATCAATTCCTTACCACCACCGAACCGAAATCCGCCTTACCACCGCCAAATTCTGTTCGGTAAACGTGACCAACATTTCAGTTTCAATTCTATATCATTTTGTGTGCGAGTATGTGTGGCCTCTTTCATTCATGTGTGCCTACTTGGAGTACCGCACGGCTCCCGCTCAAGACCCATAAAACAAAAAATACCCACCTACCGCCCGGCCCCCCTCTGGAACAATAGATTTAATATTTGATTAATGTTGCATTTTTACCTGACCGATGCGATGATGACAAGGTGGTTGCTATGGGGGATGTTGGAATGAAACGTTTAATGTGTTCACCGTGAAGGTGCACTGTATCACAATAATGATGATGAGCATCGTTGTTGGCGCTGGTTGTTGAGGTAAGAAGGCATTTGCGTTCATAAATTATATTTCAGGCAAGTCCAAGTATTTCATTGATAGCCCCATGGCTACCATGGCTGATTGATTTTGGGCCATCAAAACAGGTCATGGTCGACTGGGGCAGGAAAACAGCTGGAGCAATATAGCAACATACCTTAGCCTGAATGGAATCAAACTGTTTCAATAAACTATGGCTCAGCTCGGCTATGTAGGGCAGTGAGATGATTGCACAGGAATGAGCATGGACAATAGAATTTGGGATATTACGCTTTAATTGATAATGTTAATTAAATTCATAGAATTTTAATAAATAATCACAACGCACACATATGTAAACACAATCAGGTTGATAAATGAAATTATTTATTTGAAAAATGTTAACGAATTATGCGGATAAAAAATATGGGAGAAGCAATTCAATTCGACAAAATGTTGCCGATTAAATTAAACATAAAACTAAAAATGTAAAACCTAAAAAAGTGTCAGATTTGCATATGCAAATAACTAATCGGTTTAAGGATAATTTAAAACGAATAACCTATTTTTCTTGTATTTCAATTTTGTCTTTTAGCCAACTTTCTTAATGGTAACATCTAATTATGCTCAAGTGATGTTCGTGAACCTTAACTCGGCAAAGTTGGCTTTGTCAAAAAACAAGCACTCTTATCACCGACGCACGTTTTGGGAAAACCGTCCCAAACGACGGCGGTCTCAAAAATGTTGAACGAAAACCTTATCAAATATATAAAAACAAGAATTTGTTGAATTTATAAGCTTTAAGGCTATTGATCACGGCAGTGCTCTAGAAAAATAGACAACTGCATTCCCGTAATTCTCACGAGCCCAACTTTGATCGTTCTATTTAGTAGAGATTTGTTTCGTAGCCGTACTACGCGAATGTTGGACACTTTACCTCTCACTTTCATTTCCAGTCGTCCTGCTTTTAAACCCTCTCTCCATTTCATGATACTCACACTTGGCATATAAAAGAATTTGAAAAAAAGCCCTTGAGTGCGAGAAAAATTTATAAAAGAAATGATAAAATAAGTGCCAGAAGGCCCAGCAGTAAGATTTTTTATGTAATTTGCTTCAGAAGAAATTTCTAAATACGAATTTGCTCTGTCAGATTTACGGTACAGAGGGTAGTCCGATTTTAATTGTGAGTGACACGTTTACGTCAATTTATTTGCCCTGTTTGATTTGAAAAATTTGTTTACCTGTACTTGACTAATAGGTACACCAATGGAGACCTACTTACATAATTTTGCGGTGCGTTAAGACTAGTGATGGATCAATTCGATTCACTAACTCGAATTTTATCGAGTTGGTATTTTTGTTTGTTTGTTTGCTTCCAATTTCTTAATTATTTCTGATTTAATTTTTTTAAAGGTCAGTTATTTGTTCTCAGCATTAAGAGAATTTGCACAGTCCTCAATAAGACCCAGAGAACAGCTCCTATAAACTTGCCCATCATCAGCGTACATGTGAAGAGGAGAAGAATTTTGAATAAAGATTTGAATTTAAATCCTAATATGGTTTAATTGACTCAACAGCCGAAGCATTTGTGAGAATCTTAAAGAAAAATTAAACAAAAAAAAAAAAACAAAACAAAAATCATACGCACAGTACATAACAATACTTACCACATATTAAGATCCATACTTACCACAACAACATTTTCTATACAACACTACCTTACATACATACACTTTACTCACTTACACATGAAAATCGAAATTTTGAAAAATTAAAAAAATCAAAACATCAAAAATTAAAATCATAAAAAAAGTCAGTCATTCAAAATCATTGAGAAGATTAGTTGTTTTATTTAAAATGTTGAAAAATTGTGTTATTTCTTGTGTAGCAATCAAATAATAATTATAAAATTTGAAAAGAAAAAAAAAATTAACAAAAAAAAATGTGCATTTAAATAATTTAAAAAAAAAGTCTTATAAGTGCAATGAAATAAATTGTAATTAATAAACGGCATTTAAAAAAAAAAAGGAAAGAACAATACAAAAGCTTACAAAAAAAAAAAAAAAAAATAAATAGTGTGAAAATGACAAAACTACAAATATAAATAAACATAAAATGTGCAATAAGTGAACCACGGGAAAAAATAAATACATTTATATAAATAAAATACATAATAAATGCAAGATCAAAATATATACAAAATAAATGAAGAATCAAGAAGCAAAAGAAGAAATTGAAGAGGAAGGAAGAATTTGAAGACAAAAAAAAATATAATATCATTCAGTTTTGTTTTTTTTTGTTTGTGTGTTATGTGTTTTTTTCAACTTTTGTTAAATTTTTATTTACCATTGTGATTTTTTTTTGTTTGTGTCTCCTGGTGCACCTGGATTATTAAAGGTACTATTTTTAATTTTTTTTATTATATAGGTATATTTAATTTAAGTATTATTATTATTCATATTCATTCGTTTTCTTTAAAAGCTTATGTAATTTTATTTTTTTGTTATTTTTTTTTTGTTTTATTTTAACTTTTGTTACATAATTAAAATTATGATTTTAATTTGAACAATTTTGTTTTGTTTGTTCTTAACGAACATGTTTATTTAATTTTTTTAAAATAAAGGTCATGGTGAGTATGATGTGAGGACGGGTAGAGAGAGGAGACTTCTCACGCTCTCCCTTCAGTGACACGTCCTTCCCCTCTACAAGTTCATCTTCGGGTCCCATTATTTTGGAACCTTATCGTTGAATTGGCATGTTAGAAGTAACAGTAACAACATCCACGCTACGGCTATAAGAACCCCCCCTCCGTCGAGCAAAGCCTAAGGCACGCAAGCATGCCGCGTAGCCGTAGCTGGATACCTTCTCCATCCTGCCGCCTGGACCGGCCTTAGGGTCCTGTAGTAATAAGGTCGTAAAGGTGGTATAGGATGGAGAGGGAGGAACACGGGTTCCGTTACACATTACTATAGACAGAAGAAGAATTGATGTAGGCCAAGGAGTCACCGTGAAAGTTGTTCGCTATCGCGAGACCATAACTAACTTCTTTGAGCCAGAAATTCAATGTATGCTCCTGGAAGATATGGGGCTTTGGAATAATGGTGCCACCTTGTCATTCAGCCAATAAAAGAAGGCCGTTTTGTATACGTTAGTAAGCTGAGAACGATTCAAGACAAAGTTTTGAGATATTTTGGTACATTAACGACATTGATCTTCAATCATGTCTGAGAATCTTTGAATATATTGGACATCGATAAAAAGTGTGCAACAAGGCTGTGGCGAGTATTTGACCGATATTTCATCTTTCACGTTGTTTAAAAACTTAAACATTTATGGAGATATGGCTAATCATTTCTTGATGGAAAGAAATCGACTTAGGTATACATATAAAACTCAAAAAATAAAAAAATATATAAATACAGACTTATTTTACGATGCTTGACAACGCACAAAAAAGGAAATGCATAAAAACATTACACTAAATGCAATTCAGTCAAGCATAGGCAACCACGCCACAAACTAAATTGCAAAAGCAACAGAGCACCGTTATCTTATTTTTAAGAGGAGAAAAATGTACACTAAGGCCTTCGGCTCCCATTCAATAAAAACCGTAAAAATCCTGCAATATAATTTGTAGACAATCGATGCAAGCCGAGGTGAATTCTTAGCTATTGTAATTCTCCTGCAGAGTTTTAGGCGTGCGTCGTAAGCGTTCCTGCATTTCTTTACATCAAACTTTCACAAAAAAAAAAAAAAAACATACCCAACGTTTTCTTCCGGGATTTCATGCCACAATTCTCTGTCTGAATTTTTCGCTAGAAATCAAGATAATGCTTTTCCAATTTACATCCACATGAGTTTATAGCCCGTAAACTTCTTATAGACCACAATACCAACCTGCCAACAAAATGTGAACTTCTTTTGAATTGCCCGAATGCGAAGAAACCAAACCTATAACCATTCCTTAGCTAACGGCCATGCGTTAAAAAAAAAAACAGTTGAATATGTTTTCGTTTACCAAACATCCCATCACCTGGCATTTATGCTGCCATCTCGCGCACTTTACGATAATCTACCTTAACTATAGATCCGGTAATATTGAAGTGGCATGTTACATGAATAAACCAACTTAAACGATTTGATTCTGGCACTTGTTTTGGTTCGAAAAGAAAGGTTAATACCAGCGCACTCTTCTACTAGACTATATAGCTGATGGGGATCTCGCGCCACCGCTGCCCAGAAGTCCCGTACAAAGCCATTATTTTCAGCCCAAAATGTGCGAAACCATTATCCCATCTATTTTAATGGCTTCTCCATTCCCCCATTCATTCAATTTCATTCGTTCGCTAAAGACGCTTGGTTTGGCTCTGGTTTACTATTATGAGAGTGACTACAGCTCTACCCCATCTCTGATAATGATATTGGCTTCAAAAGCAAAAACGAAAAAAAAAAATAAGAAAAATACAATTTGTGAAGTAAAATCCTAATTCACAGCGGAATAGGTTTTTATGTCTCTGTTACCAACTAAATGGGTCATATTTATGCGATTTTATTGCGGTCGCTCTCGCTGGCTGATGTAGTTCGTGCACATAAAAATGATGAGGAACAGCAAGACTGTTGACCGGGTGTGGCGCGGGGGTAATCGGAGAGACGGAGATGAGTTTCAGGCGACGCGGCGTCTTTTTGAGTTGTTAGCCAGCTCATTTTTTCTCTGCCGTTTGGTTATCTTCTATACTGGGTGACGTCTGCTGAAGACATTTCACATTGAAGTGTATTCATTATGGTATGAGCCAAGAGGCCGTACAACCTGACAACGTGGTGTGGAACTAGACCACCAGCTGAAGTCTAATGAAGATGCTCAAAATTCAAAACTTAATAGGTTTAGTTCAAATATAATATACTGCTTTTTTCAATTTGTTACGTTAGTTACATAGCACCTTATGGCTTTACGCGTACCAATTATAGTGGAGATAACTCGGCGTGGATAAGGTTACTCAAAAAACTGAACGTCACACAACAACTAAATTAACTATTTCCTACTATACTAACGTAACAAACTTTATCACCAACGTAACGTTAGGAAATAAAAAGTTATGAAGCATTGATGAAATAAGAAGTAACATGAACAAATTATTTATAAATGGCTCAATATTAATTGAACATTCTTATATTTAGATGTGTTACGCAATGTAAAGTTACATCTTCAACGAAACATGTAACGCTAGAACTTTAAAAATAGGAGAATTGTTACTATACCAATACAATTTTGCCTATACATTAATTGTTATATACGTTAAGTGCAACTGGACCAATAAAAAGTCAGAAAAATCGTTACCTGGAGCAAGACAAAAGGAAAGTAAACATTAGATTTATTGAAAATGAAAAGAGTGTCCAAAGTTATTAAATAACGTAACGTGTGAAATAAAATAATAATAAATGAGAGTATGTATAGCTTAATATGTAACATGTGTAACGTAACGTTACATTTTCATAAGGGATTATTGACAAAAATATCTTTTATACATGTTATTTTGCACATAACTGTGCAAGCTTTGCATATTTTGCAGTTAATGTAACAAATATTTTCCAGAAAAATTAACACGCGAGACATCTGCCTTCTCGCGCAGCTCTCATGTGAGATGACAATTTCATTTATGTTTTACAAATGAAATTTAGTTAGCACATTTTAATTACTCCGTTGGTTTGAATAGTTCTCACATCCAGTCGGAGTGTGAGTCCTCATGAGCAAAGAAGATCCTTGTATCAATTTGTTAATCAACAACTTACATTCGACTCTTATACACCTTCTCATAAATAACTGACTTTTGGGTTCTTTAAGTCTCGAACATAAAATCGCACTTCCTTTAACCACAACATGAATATTGGTGTGCACATATGTTTTGTTGGATATCATTTGGTTGTTCTGTACTGCTGCCAGTAACATTTCCATTTGTTAATACTTGTAATAGATTTATAGCCAATTCCAAGTCGACAAATCAACTCCCCTTTTGGAAACAATTTCCTACTTCTGCGAGTGAACCATTCATCGTTGTCGTCGTCGCCGCAGTGGCGTGTACATGGAAGTTGGTTATATTAGATTTAAGAACCTAGTGTCTGGAGAAGGACCCGACCGACGAATGTGGTTAGCTGGCAGAGCCGTTATAACTATACTCAACTCCATCCTGGATTGTTTCTAATGGAGAAAAGAATTTGGCATTAAACTTACTCCAAATTGGCATATGCACAAAATTGAAGGTCTCTCAAGTCTGGTTTGCTTTAGATGATGATTTTCTTTTCTTTTTTTCTCAAGAGTTAGAAACTTGTTGCCATATAACGGTTTAAGGTTAAAAAGGTGCATGGACCAACCTTTCTTTGCCTAGATTTACATCTGGAGCTACTTCGAACCCAGAGCAAGAATAAATCATTTCCATGGTTTGTCTGCTCTTAGTACAATATAATTTTGTTGCACAAACCTAAAGCCCGGAGTAAGAGAGGTATAGGTACAGAAGTTTATTATATTAGAGGGAACTGCTTTAGGATCGAACATTTTTACAGCCATGGGGTTAAGCAGGCGGAGGTTTATAATGTTTTTGGTCTATTTAGGAGAGAGAAAAAGTTCCATTTGCAGTTTCTGCAGTCGTAATGCAGTGCAGATACAGATACAACAGACAGGTGAAGGATTTATGGTGCTTGTTTGAGAAAACTATATCTTTCCTCTAAGACAACCCACGACGACGACAGACAGAAGATGAACGATCAAAAGCATGGACGACGACGAGGGTGTTGAGTGGATGATGTTAGTTTGTAAAATATTTGTCTAAAAACTTATTTGTTAAGGAAGTTTTTTGAAAGATGGATGGAATATAAATCTCGGAGTGATTTGCGGATTATGCGGCATCAATTTTAAGTGTCAAAGTGTCGCCGCAAACTTAAGAAATGGGTTTTGGCTGTCGAATATAACTGACTGGGTGTATATTTGAGTTTATGTTTTTTGGGTTCCGCCCGTTTGTAAGAAAGGATCTTAACATGAGCTATATGTCGAAAACTCCGGTGAACTGGGGACCTAGCTTATAGTAGCGAAGAAGAAATTCCCAGCAAACACGTGGGCTGGATGGATGGAGTAGACCATGACGCTCTGAATCCTTTGATTTTTAGATCCCTGTTTTGAAGACATGCGCTCTATCGGCCTTCCTAGATATGAGGATGATTATGTTGAAAGAAGGCTCTAGAGTGAGGGAAGTTTAATATTGTAAACCGGTTTTTATGAAATGCGAGTTGACGTAGAAAACCCTTAAGATATGAAAAAATGTAGTTCTAACCCGTCAAATCTTTGCCATTCTCTGATGAAATTCGATAGATAATGGCTCAATACAGAGATTTAAAACGAATCTAGGTCGCCAGATGGATATTTTGTTCAAAATGATACTGGATTGCTCCAATAATCAATCAAGGAAACACTTAAAAAAGAACGGAAACGGGTTGTAATCCTTCAAAATGTTTGCCGTCCGCTGATGAAATTTGACAGTTAATGGCTCAGTAGAGAGATAAGATTCGAATGTAAGTCGCCAGAGGGATATTTAGTTTTAAATGTTACCGAATTGCAGAACAAATATTTTGAAATCTGCAATTCGAGAAAAACTCCATCACCAACTGCTTTTTCTGACTATCTTGTTTTATCAGTCATCTAAGTTTCAAACTTCAACAACCACAAGGACTTTAAAGTATGAAACATGTAGATTCTAAGATAACTTAACCTAAATTTAAAACGAAATTTAGGTTTCTACAAGCTAGCTAAATCGTAAGCACAAATTAAGTGATTCATTGATAGCGTCTCTTAATTATTAAAAACCACTTTGCCATCAACCGTGACGGTGACTTGCCATCTCAATTCTTCTCCGGGATCATCAGCATCACCTTATCGGATCGTTAACTTTCACCACTTTAAGAAATCCTCATTAAAAACCTTGTCTAGGCTTACCCCATAACCATAAATTTATAGCGATCCTAAAGACATGGCAAAGCAAAAAATATTTTAATTGCCTGCAAATCCAAGTTTTCGTCTTCGGAAAATACCTCTTCCTCGCCACTGAATATGGAGACGGACAACCGGTCCGAAGACGGCATGTAACCATGTATACACCTTGTGACCTCTAAGATTCCAAATTTCCTAGTTTTTCTGTTGCATATTGGAAGTCTGGAACCGACCGACATGGTCATGGTCATCCTCTCATCATGGTTGGTGTTGGCAGTCTGTGAGCAACCTGCAACTTGTTTATAATGTTGTTTGTTATCTTGTCGAGCAAATCACCATCCAAATGAAATTAAATTTCTCATCGTTTCATGCGGATGCAAACGTCCTCCCGTGCGTCTGTATATCTAGTCATCTCATCAATGATTTCCCAAACATGGTTGAATCAGATATCCGATAGCCGATACTCGTCGGTCGTCTCGTGTCGGTCGTCCCATGTAGTAGCGCAAATTCAAAATCTCAGCCTACAACAATGTCTCCGGATGCATGGTGAACACACAAAAGTCAAGAATGTACCTGATGTATTCTGATTCGGAGAGAAACAAACAAAAAATTGGCAAACATCTTTGGGACATTGGACATCGCCAATCGGCAATCGCGCATCCCAGTGACCACACGATATCCGAGTTGCGATAGAGATTCGCGAGCACAAATAATCAGCAGAGAGATAGAAGATACTGTACCAGTGAGTGTGTCCCACGCCATCCTGGCCTCCTGCCAATCGCCGGGTAATTAATTAAGCGACATGGGGCCAGCGCAAGGTAATTAAAAATTAATTCCTTTTGTCCGCTTTCTGGATTTTCGCTATGGTCGCTACGATACGTAGCTCAATGATGACGCTGTTGAAGATGCTGTGCTGTGCTCTGCTCAACCTAAGCCCTTGAGTTCAATCGGTGGGGCCTGGAACTGTTGTTTTAACTCATTTTTTGTTTGTATTGCTCGCAATGCTCCAAATCAATGTTCATATTTGTTTTTGTTTTTGTATGGTTTTATTGACAATTGGATTCTCTTATATGCAGAATTGAGCTGGACGAACTGTTTGGCATTTTATGAGGTATGCATTGGACATTTTATTGGGCAGTGTTTTGAAGAGGGACAAACATGATTAATAAAAATGTATCCCGTTTGCGTTCGAGTTGTTAATAAAACATTGTAAGGGTTGTGTGTTTAGTGTTGGTTCCCCACAGTGCCGCGGCGTTGACTAGTTAACGTTAAGTTTGTAGCTCATTTAATGATAAATAGCAACAAGCAAGTAAAAATCACAGCAGTGGGATTAGATCGGGTTTGGGAAGAAACACTCTTGGGATTAAACTGGAATTGAGGAATTTCAATTTAAAATTGTATGTCCTGCCAGTAATTCTATCGATCTCTGGATTGTTGATTTTAATTAAAGATTGGCTTGCAAAATAAATTTTAATGGTAGAACTCTGGAGAGTAAAATCATAAATGATTGAAGTCCTGTAAATAGTGTGAATTTGAGTCAAATAGCCTAGAAATTTATGTGTTCGATGAAGGTCGCAAAATTTTGATGTCCATGAACAACACTAACGTATTAATTAGTTAATAACATCGTAATTTGCGGCTATTTTGTCGCTAATAAGTGTGAAAAAAATGTGCACGACTGGGTCGTACGAACTTGCTCCTGCATGCTAAAACTAAATATTTATGATTACTTAAATTGCAAAAATTAGTGTTAAAATAAGAGATATACTTTAAGCAATTCTGATTACACACTCTTACACTTAACAGTTATAATAGTAATTCATTAAGAAAATTAAAATTTGAAAATGTACCTCGTAAATACATTTCATTCCAAAAATTTAAATGCCAAACAAATTCAAACCTTATTCTTGATTTATTGAATTTTTTTTTTGAAAATCGTCGGAGCCGTTTTTTTTTTAAATTAATTTTTTATATATAAAATTTTCACAAAAATGTCTTAAAATTAATTTGGGTATGCAGTTTTGAAGACCATGTAAATATACATATTATACTCCAATTTGGATTTTTAAAATTGATCCGTTTTTGAGATACAGAATTTTGAAAAAAAAGTTAAAAATATTTTTTAAAAATCCAAAAAAAAATTTGAAATTTTTTGAAAACAAAATATTATTTGAACAATATATACGTACTTTCGAAAAAAAAACTTACGCTGATCGGACTTTCAGTTTTCGAGAAAATCTAATAACAAAAAAACGGTTCTATGGGAGGTACCGTTTTGGAGCAATACAACATTTTTTTTTTACATAAAAACATGAATGTTTAAAAAAATAAAACTCGAGGAAGTTTAAAAAAAATCGTAGGAGCCGTTTTGGAGAAAAAAAAGTTTTGGTTTTTGGCCAAAAAAATCGTATGGTGGCTACCCTAAATTTTGATCTTAAAACAAAAATAAAAAATTGGGATATGAGTTTTTGCTCAAACCTCTAATTTTCAGTCAATCGGACCAGTAGTTAAGGCTGTAGATGCCTGTAAACTTTCCGACAGACAGACAGACGGAATCGCCGGACCCACTTTTTTCGACTTCTCTATCATCGTAATGTCATATCTCATCCTCATCTCAATTTTTTTTTTACGAATTCAATACTTGCCATATATTCTATATGTCGCAAGTAAAAACTATCATCAGCGGATCTCAGGAGAGTGCGGAGTGCGGATCCACGCTGACAAGACGATACACTTTAAAGAAGTGGATCGAGGAAAGAAATATTTAAAGCCAAAACGCAATTTACTTTGTCTTAAGCGAGAACTGGTGAAGAAACGTTGAACCAGTCTCCAGGTGACGGACGAAGATGGGGTCCTGTTCGTGGTTTCCTTTGAAGAAGAATAAATAGTAAATTATCAATCGTAAAAGTCAAACAGAATTCTTGCCTGGTGGGAATCTTAAAAGGTGATTTTTTAAGCGGTTTAGAACTTTTTTTTTTTTTTAAACACAAAAAATTCGAAAAAATGAATGAAATATTTATTTTAATCGATAGTTTGAACCATGCAATTTAATGTTTAAAGATAATTTCATGCAAATGTTGACCGCGGCTGCGTCTCAGGTAGCACATCCGCTGAGTCCAATTTTGGCATACTCTTTCACACATATCGGCCGGTATCTCACGAATGAATGCATGGATGTTGGCCTCCAGTGCTCAATCGAAGCGGGCTTGTCCCTATAGACATTAACCTTGACATACCCCCACAAAAAATAGTCTAATGGTGTCAAATCGCACGATCTAGGCGGCCAATTGACCGGCCCGAAACGTGAAATTAACTGTTCACCAAACTCGCCTCGCAATTGCGCCATTGTTGAAACCACATATCATGCAAGTCAAGAACTTCCATTTCGGGCAAAAAAGGCCTAATTGCTGGAAACGGCACCGAATCGACATTTCGCGGTCTGCTGTCACACTAGCTGATACGGCCGCAATATTTTCTTCACTACACACAGTACGTAAACGTGTTGGTGGTTTAATGTCCAACAAAGTAAATTTGGTGCGAAATTTGGTCACAATCTTCCGAATAGACTGCTTAGAAGGTCGAGAATGCCGACCATAAAATGGAAGCAGCGCGCGATGAACATTTCGAACCGAGCACTGCATCCGCAGTCATTAGGTCCTTGCCGTCTCGAACATGGGGTTGCGATGGGAAGACTTTCTAAGCCGGAGCCGTGTTGTCCATTAGCTCACTGTGGCTGAGCCAATGTAGTAGTCTTTTCTTTGGCTTTCTGGGCTAGATACTTCTTGGTACAACCTCCTTCTCTATTCGCAATAGTTGCAAGTGCCCAGTATCAATTCCACTTTTTCATTTATTGCCCAGCATTCTGCTCCGTATAGTAGGACTGGTAAATTCAAAGTCTTGTATAGCAGGCACTTTGTCTTTCGAGTGAGGAGTTTTGAACTAAGTTGTTTTGCCAAACCGAAGCAGCAGCGGCTCGCTAGGGTAATTCTTATTCGGATCTCCACTAAGGTGTCGTTTGTGGTTTGTTCCAATGTAGGTGAACTCCTTAAGTACCTCGAACTTGCTGCTACCAACAGTGACGTTTTGTCCTAGGCGGTGGACAGATTTTGTTTTGTTTGTTGATAGCAATAGCACGCACTTATTTAATTCAATGCCAACGAGTTTCACCTGTTCTTCATTCGCTCTCCTGCATCGACAAATGTTGTCTATGTCGTCCGCATAGCCTAGGAGCTAGTTGGATTTGTTGAAGATAGTGTTTCCCGTGCTCCCACCTACTGCACTACCTACTCTTGGCGGTGGTGCTATAAGCAGTTTTTGTCCTGGTCGGACACACACTTCAAAAAAGTATATTCCGGACATGCAAACGAAAACATAAAGGTTACGCTAGAAGGTTCCGATCAGGAAGCTGTCGGCCGAACACTATAAGTACAGTCTTGGCTTCGCGGCGTTTCTTACTTCTTGTACACAGGATCGGAACTCGGCAACGGAGAAGTAAGAATAATAATTTATCTCGAAAGTAAACTTCCACTCATGAATTTTTGTGTAAAAACGCAATGTGAATTGTTAGGAAGGAAATAAAATAAATTAGAATTTGTTGAATATTAATGTTTAAATTGCTCAACGGAGGAGGATATATATATATTCTCATTCTTAAATCCATTTCATGGAATCTAAAATCACTTTACCACAAAAACTTCAAAGTTCAAACGAAAAAGATGTTCTTCTTTTAAAATTTTAGCACTTAAGAGCATTTCATAAGTATAGAGACATTAAAAAGCTATTAGAAACACATGTTACATAAAAATATTTAAAATAAGAGGTATGTCATCCACTAAAAACGATTCAATGTAATAAATAATAATCTTGACAATAACAAGTTGAGTTTGATATTCAAAGCAATTCCAACAAATGCATCCCAACAACCTGCTGCGTAAAGTGTCTTGTGCCTCACCAATTAAATAAACAACATCCAGCATACCAAACATTTTACAGAGAAAAGCTATAAAATTCACAATGTTTCATTACGAAAATTCCACGGAGCTCTCTTATAGTTCATCGAATTGACACCTAGGATCTGCCTCAAAATACCACCCAACTCGTCGCGACACAATTAAAATAAAAAACATCATTTCCAAATTTACAGACTCAAATTTGGTAATAAAATGTTAATTTCTAAATGTTTGTCTGTTTTTTTTTTTTTTTTTTTTTGTTTTTTTTTTTTTTTTTTTTTTTTTTTGGTTTGTGTTCTTCGGCAGAAACAGAAAAGGGAGAATTCTAGACATCCCAAATGGTGTGTGGGTAATGAATCACAGCAAGGATGAGGCCGTGAAGTGTACCCGTAACAAGCGACGAAAGTCTATAAAATAGGAAATTAAAAAGCACTGTCAAATTAGACCACTTAAGACACATCCAATTTTCTGAACCTGAGGGGGCGGGAGATGTACAAGACTCCCAAACATACTCTTTAATTTTCCAAAAAGGAGCTGTGTAGGTTTTGACTAATGTGTCGGTTTGTCGTTAATTCATTTCAGACGGTTTTTCTTTTATTGCATCAAAACACAACCGAATTGAGCAGACACAATCGGCCCGCTGTCTCTGGTGTCGTGTGTTTTTCTTTTGTGTGACGAGAACGTAATTTATGGCATAGTTCCACTGTTTTCCGATCGTTTTCCCAGAAGAATTCTTGAATATCTGATGGCGCAGACAGACTGGAAGTAAGTAGAAGCTTTTGAAGAAGAAACGAGGCAAGGGACAATTGGTTGTTGGGTTCAGAATACAAGCGAAAGAATTCGTTTGATGTGGTGTAGAGCGACGCGCAATTTATGGCGCACGCCAAAAGTAACTTGTTTGAAGTTTTCACAGAGTGTTAAGTGAGGATATTAATTGTCGTCACTTTGTATAGGTACTTTTTTGTGGCCTTTCTGCTAGTGTCAGGGACGCAGATGTCAGACTATTTGCTTTGCTCTTTTGTGTAAGGTCTCTGAGGATGAGGACTTGTGGAGGCTGTTATAGAAATCTGAGAGACCCTTTGAAGATGATCATGATACACCGCACCTGGCAGATGCCAAATGTTATCAGTTTCAACTGATCGATGAACAAAATTAGAACTAACTTGTCCGTTGTACTCTATAAAATCTTCAATAAATTGTGTTTCCATTATGTCAAGAACACATCCTCTGCCGCTCCTAAATGATAGTGTTTTTTTGACGTAAAGTCTTCCCGAAAATGAAAAATATGTTTTCGGGCCTCATTGAACACTTTTCTATAATTATAGCTTATTTTCACGGTCTAGCTCTCAGAAGTAATCAATTTTTCAAAATTCTATTTCTGGTCAATATTCACCTACTCAGCATTTTGGCTCTTTGGTTGAGCAACTAGAATTAGAATTCTGTCCTCAGACTCTTACACATTCCCACATCCCTTAAGGGTACCTTAAAAACTACGGAACACTAAAAATAAAGGCAATTTTTATCAGTTAGTCACATGCTGTTGGTTTTCCCTTTATGGATCAATTACTTGAAAATAAGTCGAATTGTCATTGGTTCCAATATCACTCCATAAACACTGCAATCAAATGAAGTGAACTGAAAACTATTTCCGAAGCGAAGTCAAGTCGCAATGGGAATGGGAAGGGGAATCATATGTGTGTTTCCTCTTCCTCTTCGACAATTCAAAGAAACAACCTGAAGGCGTCATCAATAAATACGAATTAAAAACAAGGTATACTGTCACAGTTGAACACAAAACTAAATGGTTCGAAAAGAAGCTGAACCCCCACGCACGCTTGCTTTTACAACACGCTGAAACTGAACTAACTGCTGGCATCCCTCTCAATGTAAAGAGTGATAATAAATTCCACTTAATGTTGTCATAGTTAGAAATCACCGACGCATTGCAACTCGAAAAATTGGTCGATAAATGCTTGTAGATGGAGAAGACGATAGGAAATTGACTACTGCTGCCTTTTAGCAATTTTTGATTTTTCCACACTTTTGGGACGAAATAAAACTAAAGATCCATTCAACGATATCCAACACACCGTTCTATGTGGAACGACATCAAGATGCGGTATTAATGAGGCCCTTTGTTCCAACTTTAAACTTCTAAACCGAACCGCATATCCAATCAATTTTATTGCGCGGGAGGGAACGTTTATTGTAACTATTTGGGAAGCATGGTTGTTCGAAAACATCATCGCATCGATGACATTACGCGGAAGCCCTTTTTTGTTTTCTGTTTTTAATCTGAAACGAGGAAAACGGGAATTTTAAATAAAACCAAAAGATTAAAATATAATTGGACTTGTTTTGGGTGTAACTTTCAAAGTCGGAAAAAACTTTAACGACTTTCATTTGGTTATAATCGAAACCTTCGAATCGTTTGTCTTTGTTTTTTGGTTGGAAGTTGTTTTTGATATGAATGCAATTAGGCACTCCTGTTTTCGTTTAAGGAAAATCAAAATGGAAATGCATATTTAATTAAGTGTAATGGTCGTTGTAAATAAATCACTTAAATAGTTTTAAAAGTGGACAATCAAATAGTAAATGAAAAGACATAATTTTTGTTGTAAAGAATTTGAATAAATGTATGTTTATGAAGTTGAAGAAAAATTATGTTACTTTAAGGGAAACGCAATCTGTTGTGTTTTGTTTTTTTAAGTTGTTACTCCCACTATAACATAGTAAAATTAAATTTACTATTGAGTCAGTCGCAATCACTACCTTAATCACAAACATTTAAGAGCTTTTACAAATAAACAATACCTAAATAAAGAGTTAGAGATTAACAAAAAAACAAAAAGTAGTTGGAATATTATGTGTAAAGGGTTTTCAATAGGGACGCTAAAAATAAATAAAACAAACACGGTTTTGGATCTCAATGAAATTCTTTATTTCTGTGAAAGAACATTTGATGCCATTGTGTATGGAATCCGATTTCTGTTGCATGACCACCACGGGCACGCTTGCAGGAGTCCAGACAATGAACCCAATTTTCGATGGTTTTCAAGCATAAATCGGCCGATACTGCTGCAATTTCACGTTCGATATTCGTACGAAGTTCATCAATCGTCGCTGGCTTGTTGGCATAAACCATAGATTTGACGTAGCCCCACAGGAAAAAGTCTAACGGCATTAAATCGCATGAACGAGGCGGCCAATTCACAGGTCCATTTCTGGAGATAATGCGCTCATCGAACTTCGTTCTCAATAATTCGATTGTTTGGCCCGCTGTGTGACATGTGGCACCGTCCTGTTGAAACCACATATCGTCCAAGTCCATATCATCCAATTCATTCCAAAAATAATCGGATAGCATTGAGCGGTAGCGATTCCCATTCACAGTAACGTGCCGGTCTTGATCATCACGGAAGAAGTACGGCCCAATGACACCACCAGCATGTAAACCGCACCAAACAGTGATTTTTTCGGGATGTAATGGTGCCTCGTGAAGCACATGTGGATTGCTGCCTGACCAATAACGCATATTTTGCTTATTGACGAAGCCATCCAGCCAGAAATGAGCCTCATCGCTGAAGATGATTTTTCGATGAAAATCCGGATCATTTTCAAGTTGTTGCTCAGCCCAATTCACGAACATACGACGCTTCTGGTGATCAAGCGGCTTCAGTTCTTGCGTCAGTTTGATCTTGTAAGGATGTAGGCCAAGATCTTTTCGCGAAATTCGCCACAACGACGTCAGCAATATTCTCGACACTACGGGCACTTCTTTGTCTCACTGGCACGGGAACATTTTGTACTGAGCCTGTGGATTCAAATTTTTCCACTAGACGCTCAATTGTTGATTTGGCAGGACGATTATGACGACCATAAATTGTACGTAGCGCTCTTAAAGTGTTGACCACTGACTCCGAATTTTGGTAGTAAATTTTAATAATTTCGACTCGTTGTTGGATCGTAAACCTTTCCATGATGAAATGGCAAACCTTACTGAAGAGAAAAGTAACAGAGAGCGGGAAAAAATATGGCGTCGTTTGTTGTCCCTATTGGTCTACTTTTGTAGCGTCCCAATTGAAAAACCCTTTATGAAATTGTGGGAAATATTTTAAGTACCTATTTGTTTTTAAGTCTTGAATCTTCAACTGAAGTCAACTGAAGACCAGCGCCCAACTCAGAAGAATAAGAAAGAGCCATCCAAAAGCTCAAAAATAAGAAATCCGCCGGGTTGGATGGCATGCCGGCGGATCTCTTGAAATATGGAGCAGGTCATCAACAAAGTGTGAGAGGAAGAATGCAAGCCCACTAACTGGTCGATAAGCTCCATATGCCACGTATAAAAAAAGACGATCCTGTGTCATGCAAGAACTATCGAAGCATATCCCTGCTAAATGTTCCAACGTGGTGTGAGCGTCGTAAGCCCTTCTGCGACACTATAATCGGCAGTCGGCACGTACCAGTGTGGTTTTAGGTGAGGCAAAAAAATTACTGATGCAAATACTGGAAAAGACCAACGAATTTTCATCGATTTCAAAGCTGCTTGTGATAGCATCCATCGCCAAGAGGTCATGATGGCATTGTCTGAATTCGGGATCCCGAAAAAACTGATCCAGCTGTTCCGCATGACGCTTAACAATACGCAGTGCACTGTGCAAATGGGTAACAGCTCATCCGAGTTTTTTCAAACATGCGCATGGTTTAGACAAGGATGTGCGACGTGCGTTATCATGTGATTTCTTCAACATAGTCCTGCAGCAGATTGTGCGCAAGGCAGGTGTAGGCACGGAAAATATTATCTTCAACAAATCCACCCAGCTCCTAGGCTATGCGGACGACATAGATATCATCGTCTGATCCAAGGGAGCTGTGCTTGAGGCCTTCACAGCGATTGATTAACAGGCGAAACTCGTTTGTCTTGAAGTGAATGAGGACAAAATAAAGTAAATTCTATCAACAAGCACATCAACATCTGTCCACCGCCTAGGACAAAACGTCACTGTTGGTAGCAGCAATTTCGAGATATTTAAGGAGTTCACCTACCTTGGAAGAAACATCAATCCGAGATCCGAAGAAGAATTACCCTAGCGAACCACTGCTGCTTCGGTTTGGCAAAATAACTAAGTATTACAATTCAAAGGTCTTCTTAGTTGTGTCAAGGACTCATGCATTCCATAATGGGTTCTATGTTTTGAGACATTAATAAAATGGAAGGTCTGTATTTCTGTAACTGACGCCTTAAATTGTTTGATGAAATTAGGTGAACAAATGTGTACTTCTTTCTTGAAAAAGTGATAGATTGGTCTTCAAAAGAAGAGTTTTGGTGAGGGTCATTGATTCCTTTTTTTCTTCATTGAAGCGGAATATACCGCATGGTGAGTTTCCAAGAGTTTGCATCGATGTAACCGAATTATATCCTTATTCTCAGTATCTGCATCAACAATAATATTTTGTCATTAAGTAGGTAAACAGCAATAGGTCTAAGTTTCTTAAGGCAAAGCAAACAATTCTTCTCCCCTTTTGATCTGGCTTCTATCAACAAGATTGAGAATAGTTGCCGTTTGTGGGCTGGTTCTCCATACATTAAGCTCCTTGGATGGTATAAGAAAACGAGCATTTGAAATGATTGTTAATGGTCACATCGTCTAATCATTTACGACCTTGGACCGTCCTAAGGTCTTGCCTTACTAATGTGCCAATATGAAATAGCCAAGTTGTTGTATTAGTATTGCTTTCGAGTACTACACAGTAAAAACAATGAAAATATTACTCCGGAAGCATACACAAACTTTATCATATCAAAGTCAAATGTATCCAATAATTAATAAACAATAATGAACAAATTGAATCATTAAAACTCCGATTTTATTGAAAAAGTATGGTCGTCTTGTTACATTTCTTACATAGACTGAATGTGAATTTTAAAATAACAAATAAATAATCGATTCATGTGAAATTGTGCTATGCGTTGATACATATTCAACAATTAGGCTAAAAAATATGCGCTTTAAAATATTTTCATCATTTAAAAAGTGTGCTTTGAAATTACGTCATTTAATTGAAACTAATTTGAAAAATATAAGATAATTTATAGCTAAAAAGTTGCATTCCTCCCCTTAATCAATTCAGCCGTAATAATAGCGCTTTCAGGATCAATTAACGACGTACTGTAAGTTCAGATATTTGTTTTTGAGCCATCGAATGCTTCGCCACACTCCGTGTCTATCTTTTTCAAAGCTTTAAAATATGCTGCCTTGATGTTGGGGACAGCACTGTCGCACTGTCTCTCAGCTTACGAGCAGTAATATTTTCCCTTTATTTAGGTAAATAATTTGTAGTCATTCTTAAAGGCAAACTCCTGATGAGAAAATATTATGTCCCTTTCGATTTAAAACTGAAAAATAAAAAATTCGCTTTCTTCGACGCACATTCGTTAAATTCCTATTCTTTTTTTTCTCCTCCCCTTCCCACTACCCTCTTTAGCACTTATTTCAAGCGAATGGGAATTAAAAAAAAATAAAAACTTTTCAAAAACTTCAAATGATTTATGTACATAGTAGGCATAGGTATATTAATTTCATCAAAAAACAAAGACAAAATGTAAATTTGCTTATGTTTAGCATACCGTTCTGAGATTGTTCCACTGATACACAAATGAACGTAAATGTGTCGAACGAGGGAAGTTCCACCCCAACAAAGCAAACAAATTCGGAAATTCTAATCAAACCTACATCCCCATACCTAGTCGAGCTTCAAACAGTAAAAAAAGGACATAGCACCAGTGTGAATCGCAACTTTGACGATATCAAAGTAAGCATGAAATGAATTCATTCAATGACACACATAGTTGCACTCCTCATGTTCCGCGACTTTAATTCGCCCACCACCGCACATCCTCCAGAGACATTACGTTTGTCCTACATTCGCAATTCCAACGTGCCAAAACGAACTGGAAATTTTAACTTTGATCTTATCCGGGGGATTTTGATTACAGCACTCTTAGGTATAATTGAAACAAATGAAAACGAAGGCGAAGCAAAGCCAAATACCGACAAAAAAATACAAACAAAAAGGAATTTAATGTCATGTGGGAGTGGGGGTTATTAGGACAACTGACATAATCACTCCCTTTGCGAATGAAAAGTTCGCCTCTCATCCCCACATAGTTGGCTTTAATGCGAAATGCGGACGTATACCTAATCACATTTTGGGGGTTTCTCTTTGTGTTATGCGATGCCGTTCATCTGTGATGGCGACTAAAATGTCCTTTTGTCAAGGAAATCGTCTCGCTTTTCTCATCAAACACAAACAACGAATTCCATAATCTGAAGGATAACTCAAAAGAACACAAACAAAAGGCCAAGACCGAGAAGCGAGGGGAGGTCGCTCTTAACGCTTACATCGTCATCGACTTTAAACTTATTTAACCCAGCATTAGCCCGCATCACTTTGCATTTAGACAACAAATAAGACAGCATGACCCTGCTAATTAAACATTAATTTTGGAACATCCTTAATCCATTATCGTCTTCGTCGTCTGATTTTGGATTTGATGCGATATTATGGAGGAGTCCGGACTTCTAGCTGCTTTTGTGTGCCTCTCGATCTCTTATCTGAGGTATCAGACCGGAGCTGCTTCGTTTCACGGTTCAATGTCTTAAATGATTTAATTGCTACCGCCTCGGCTAATTGCATATCGCATGTTTCAGGAGCTCTTTTTTGCTTCTATACATCAAGGACACGCCATGCAACGCGATGGTTGTGATTGGCATAGGAATGGGAGGGGAGACTCGACTTATCGGGTTTCCACAACTGAAAGTGTCACAATTTTACGATACACCACTACTACCATCTTCGATCTTGATCCCTAAGCGAACCAGTTGATTTGTAATTACAATTTTTTAATAGAGATATACTGGGACTGATAGGCCAACTATGAGAATGGGACAGGAGTTGTGGACAGCACCTCGTCTGGTTATGGATTGGAACTGGGAGGGAGGTGGGCCATAGTGTTTCAGAATTAGTTGGTTAGTTTGTTTATTATTGAGCTAAAGTGGCTATAACCGACATGCGAACCAACAGGAAAGAGAGGTCGTTGTTGATTCTTGACTTTGGCCAGATGGCCGTAGTTTGTACTGGAGCTGTGCGAACGACTGCATTATACGCAATCCATGGTTATGTCCTGCAGTAAGCTTACGCTGCACAGACTGCTGGGTGCTGTTTTAGGTAATGTTTTAATTAGAAAACATCTGAGCTGCACTTGTCAAATTTGCTGTTTACAAAATTATAGATATTTGGGCCTGTTTCAAATGGTTTGAATGGAAAACAATTTGCTTGCAGCTGGGTGAGCTAGCAAATAGTAACCCAAGTCTTCTAATCTTAAGAGCTGTGTTTGAAAGGTCAAATAATGGATTCTGTTAAGATTCTCTTGACGTGTGGAGAATGCAGCTTCAATAAGATGTGGGATTAGTTTGTGGTTGATAAATTATTGTGCTTTGTGTTAGTGGTAAATTAGTGATTTGGTAATTATAATTCAAGTGAATAATATTTGATGAGCCGAAAGTGTCGATTGTTTTCAATTTAGACAGTTTAATTAATTACAAAATGTGAAGTCAGGGGTTTGTTTAGAAATGAACAAAATTATCCCTAACTTAAGTACCTTGAATGACGTAGCCTTGTCCATAGTTTTACATATTCAAATATGTCATTTCATTTATGGTAATGGGAAGCAGCCTGAAAAGTCACGAGGAACAAATAATTACTTTAACCAGCGCCAGCGAGACTACTAAAAAATAAAAATAAATAGAGTGGCGCGACAGTTCTTGAAGAGCCAAGGCCTAAGTGGTTTACTCTCATCAACAATTCTCTAGGTGCGTGTGAAGAATTGATGGGACCTACAATTTAACGCCGATTCCAAACGGCAAAGTTGAGAAGCACTTTTTCGCAATAGGCAGTGCTCGTGAAAGATGAAATAAAAACTATGGGCACGAGTAGCGCTCGAACCCACGACCTAACCACTAAGCCACATACAATTTAACATATATCCGATGTGCCCACCATTGACACAAACAATCTGGGCCTGACTGATTTCACAAGAAAGCAGTATGCTTCGTTCTCCATGATTCTCACAATTTCGTGTCTCATACTATTGTTTTTTTGTTGAAAAAGGGTGTACCCTTATTCAAGGCTGTTAGAAAAATAAAAAAGGTTTAAGGTTTTGATCTCGTTAATTCTCATAACTTTGAAGGCTGGAGTAGATTGTCATGAAAAAAGGACTTTTTGGAGCAAGTGCCAAATTCTGCAAATGACGCAAAATCAGCTGTTGCTCATTTACCATACTCATGAAGCGGAAAGTATTCAAAAAATTGTGGATCGGACAAACTTTCAAATCAAGCATATAACTGCTTCTTAAAAAATTGGAGGTAAGATCATGGACCTGGAAATTTAGAAAGGAAACATGTTTCCGAGTACATATTCCCCAGTAAGTGAACGTGCTGACCTACACCTTCAAGTGGTGCCTCTGAGAGGTTTTTGTCAATTTATTGGCATGAACCTGCGGACGTAGGCAGCTTTAGTCTAATGGAATTGACGGATTGAAACAGGACGTATAATGAAGATTGATGCGATCCTTAAACGATAATATATCTAAGGATATATTAAATGAGGAAATACGATCAACGAATACCGAATGTGGATAGATGTTAATGAAATTAGACGCCCTGTTGGGTATATCTCTTGATTGGCTGGTTCATCCCTTCAATCAAAGTGGATATACTTGACAGAGGGTGAGCGGTGTCCCTCATCTGCCAGTTGATAAAAGCTGCAAAACTCAAAAGATCACAAAAATGAAACAATGTCTGTATAACGAATGGTTGGTTATACAGAACCAAAATGTGACACCAACCCCTCACCCAGGGGCAATTGGGTACCGCTGGTAGTGAGGACTTGCCAACTCACTAGTGGGATGGACCTTCGCGGGGGTTGTGGTTGTCTGAGTTTGGCCTCAGCTGCTGTTCGCAAATCGCGGTTACGGCTCTTCTTTCGGTGACTGAAAGTTGAGTGCAGTTTCCGTGACCGGACAACGGCTCTTCTTTCGGTAAACGAGGGTTGAGTGCAGTTCCGTGTTTTGCCTGAATAGTAGTCTAGAATCAAACCAAGATGAATAAGGGCTGGCACTAATTCAATTGGTACTGGTGTGAATCTGGTTGCAGGGTACCCGCTTCTTTCTTTTGAAAGTTGAGGTGTGCTTTTGTAGCTGGTGGATCATCAGGGTGAATGTCAACACTTATAAACGACACCTGTGTGAGTGGTCACACGTCAGATAAGGCTTAATTGCTAGGTGCTGACGTTAATCAATTCATGCTTCTGCTTCTTAAAAAATAATAAGAAATATAATATAAGGTTCACCAGACCAATTGAGGCTTCGTCATTTCATTACCTTAAATCAGCTGTAAGATCTTATATGATTTATAACCTTTACTAGAGAAGTCTTTCCGGATTTTCAAGAGACTGGGTGATAATTATGAATTATAATTATTGAATCTTATATTTAGAATCCGATTAGTTCATTGCAATTCATTGTTTTATGGCTTTTGATAAAATCTTCGTATATTATAAAATTTAAAAAAAATGTGTAATGTTTATTTATGTTCTGCTTAATTAAAGAAACCTTGACGAACACAAAAATAGTTCAGTTTTATCTATGTGTGTACCAACCAAGGCCGTTTTTCAGTTTCAATGACACCAGTAAGCTATTAAGCCAAATTCGTCAAAACCGAGCCAGACATTTCGCAATAACCGTCGTAAACGTCATATTCTGTTCAATTATGCGAGTCGCATGTAGTGTCCTTTCATATAGCTTTATATCATCGCTATGTTGTGACAACAATCACCTCTGCTTTATTAATCAGATCCAGACAACATTGTTGTACGTAAAGAGAATAAACAACAAATTCCCTGCCATAAAGGATTGAAAGTAATTTGCAGTAAATTAAGTGCGCGTGAAATCAATATTTTTGCAATAAGTCTACTTTATATGCATTCCAGCATAACGTTAGGCCCTAAGGCTGTGAGATGACATCTGGCAAAGGGCGATTGGGACCAACTCAGACAGAGGGATATCGCCTGTAGGTTTTCGATTTGTTTTATTCATTGACGGCTCAAGGTAAAAAAGGTTTTCTGGGCGAGTAATTTACTTTTTCTGATAGTTTCCACTACATTTTGTTCCACTTCAGTCGTTCCATTCCGTTTAATCGTTTTTCTGCACGCACCGCTTCGATCCATGACATTTCGTTCCATTCTATTTGAGTTTATTTCGAATTCAAAAGAAGAGAAGACAGAATAAAACTACAACTGGCCCAGATCTAAGCAATCCTTGGTTGACTAAATGAATTCAGCCCTGCCCAAATAACAACCCTTTTCACACCTTGAGTGTATGAGGCCACTGGACTGCACCAAGGACATAACAAGTCCTGCATACCAAAACATCACCAACTTTGGAACGTCGTGGGTCGTTCACGTCGGTCGTCTTCTGCTATGTGTTTCAAGAGAGCCCATCAATAACACGGGAGTTATCCTTTTCCAACGCTCTTTCCTCTATTACGACATCTTCATAATCACATCTTGAAAAGCTCTTCCTCAATTTTTGTATTCATTCATTCAAAAGAAAAAAAGTATATTCACCTTGTTACATTTATTTGAACTCGAAGCAGGTACCTACGGATCTTGTATCGTCGAGAGTAGGTGCGAAGAAGCCCCTTCTGTTGCATTTCTCTTGTCAGTGTCATTCTCGTCATCATCGTGTAGTTGCATAGGCCCTTGTAAGGTTCTGGGCAGTGGTAGTTGGTCATTGAGGGAATGTAGTGTATTTTAATTTAAATTTATGCTAATTCGGACATGCATAAATATTTTGAGGTGTTGTGTTAACTCGATTGCGTGGAACGAATTCATAAGCAACTGCGCCACATTGCATGCTGCCGCTCTACTCCGTCTTCCATCGCCTCTGAGCTGCCTTCCTAAATGAAAATAGCACTGATTTGACTTGTATGTGAATGCATCTACAGAGAAGAGAAGTAGGAGGTTCCAAGAGGATGGCTCGGTATAGTAATTTTGTTTTCTTTTTTTGTTTTATTAAGTTGCAATGTGGGTTTAAGTGTACGAGTGGGCTTTTATAGACGCCTGATGGTGTCACGGAAAAGAATGCTCAGACAAGGCTATTGAAACATATAAAAGCAGAAGACGACAGCAAAATAACTGATTTTTTTTTTACTCATGTAATTGTGTAATTTTCTTGCAAGCCATTCAAATTCTCGAAAGAAACATTTTATGCATAATGAGTTATACAGAGAAGCCAGAAAAGGAGGAGTCAATATTTTGAACTAGAAGCAAGGTCTGATAATCTGGGGGCTGATATTTGAATTGTGATGTCTCAAGAGGCCCCCGAAAATGTGTCAATGAGGCGGGGAATTTTCGACGCATTCTCAGAAACACGCCCAGACTATAAAGTATTGCTGGCGTACTCCAATGAAAAAAGTTCATTATGTCTTGAAAAGGCTCTGTATCTTTTATTTTTTAATTATTCATTCTTGAAGAAGAAAAGGAATAATCAGTTAATTATATTTAAGGTTTTTAAGTCACTCTTCTTTTTCTTTAAATTAAATGAAAAACACCAAACTCGACTTTTTTTTATAATAATGCTTTTATTTTAAACCTCCTCGTCGCGACGCTCAAAATCAGCTGAACTCTAACTGAAACTGAACTCTAACTGGCGGCCCACATAGATACATGTGTATACACATACATTATAACCTACATATTTTTTTATTTAAAAAGAAGAGAGTTTGGCTCTCTCCTTTTTTGTTTGGCAGTCATTAACCTGAATGCTGTCAAATTTTGTTTATTTTTGAGATCTTCTTGTACCAACTCACTTTTCTAATCAATACACTATTTTTTCTAAAAATTTTCTATCAGACCGAAAATAGAAAAAAGTACCTAACCTTTGCGGCGAGAAAACAAAGGTATTTTCTATCCCTTGTTTGTCAATGATTGTGATATCCTGCCTAAAAGACACGTTCAGAAAACTTACCAGCAAAAAGGCAAACAGTTTGTTGTTTAATATATTTTTTGTTATCATCGTTTTCGATATTCTCTGGTTAGTCGTCATTTGATGCTCAACAAATATTTATGTGGCAAACATAATAAATTGAAGATTTTCGGTATAGACAGTCAACAAGAAGAAAGTTTTGTTAGGTTTTGTAAAAGTCTATGCCCAGTGGCGGATTAAGCGTTGAGAGAGCCGTAGGCCGTACTATTTTTGACTGAAACTGCTGTGGTTTTAAGAGTTGGCGAACCGAGTTGTCAAGTCGAATTACTGAGCTGAGTTTGCAAACCGAGTTGAATCTGTAAGTGGATTTGCTCAGAACCGATTTGTATCTCAAAATAAGTGGTAAGTGCAGTGCGAGGTCATAAGCTTTCATCAAATCACTGCGCCCTTTGCACCCTCGCGCCCCTAAGCACATGCCTACTTTGCCTTAAGGACAATATGCCACTGTCTATGCCTATCTGCTGAAATATTAATTTAGATATACCGAGATTTAACTAGAGATAGATACTCTTAGAAACAATCTTTCAATAACCAGAAAGAAAAAAATATAAAGAAGAAGATAGCTTTGGGCTATTGTCAAATTAATGTGGCAAGACTTGACGGAAATATATTCGGTTTCGGCTTCAGGTACTGTTTCGGTGTTTGAAGAGGATTCATTTCAGGTCAATATAATTTTTTTTTTTTTGCAAGTTGTTATTGAAGTACGCAATAGAGAATTCAGATTTATCACAAGAATTTTCGACTGAGTAACAAGTTTAGAGCAAAAAATTGAATATGTAGAATATTCGTTGCATGATGTTGCCGTGTCTGTGAAGATATGGACTTGGATGAGGTTTGGTTTCAAAGGATGTAGCCATAAGTCACACAGCATACCTAACAATCGATATTTACAGTGTGTTATATCAAGAAGACCAGTGGCAACATTGCCAGAGAGCAGTTAGAGATGCCGCCTCTAATGTGCTGGGTTTTACACAGCCACCAAAACGAAACCCCTGGTTTGACGAAGAATACAGGCAGGCCCATGCAGCCAAGCAGGAGGCATACGAAGCGGCGCTGCATAGAAGGACAAGAGCTGCTCGTGAGCTCTACGAGCAAAAGAGGAGAGAGGAACGCCGGCTTCTCAGGAGAAAAAAAGAGAGAGCATGAGAAGCGTCAGATCAAGGATGTTGAGAGAGCCAACAGCAGGAATGAAGTTCGGAGGTTTTAACAAAAGGTTTAACAGCTGGCTCAAGGTCATCGAGCAAGAACCGATGCCTGCAGAGATAAACAAGGGAACATCATAGTAGAATCGCAGTCAATGCTGGGGATTTGGAAAGACCACTTCTGTAGATTGTATAACGGCGACGACGAACAAAATACCGCCGTCAGACAGGAGCCTTTCATCGGACACGATGATAGCCAACAATTCCGTGAACCCGACCTAGAAGAAGTGAAAACCGCAATATCACGGCTGAAATCCAACAAAGCCGCTGGAGCAGATGGACTAGCTGCTGAGTTGTTCAAAGCAGCAGTCGACAAGATAGATAGGAGCATGCACCAAATCATCTGTAAGATATGGTCAGAGGAATGCATGCCCGATGAATGGAACCTCAGCATTGCCTGCCCGATCCTGAAAAAGGGAGATCCTCTAAACTGCGCCAACTATAGAGGAATAAGTCTACTAAACATCACCTACAAGATCCTCTCTGCCGTAATATGTGAACGTCTGAAGCCTTTCGTCAACAATCTGATTGGTCCTTATCAATGTGGCTGCAGGCCAGGAAAGTCAACCATCGACCAAATTTTCACGTTGCGGCAGATCCTGGAAAAGACCTATGAACTCCAAATCGATACCCACCACCTTTTCATCGATTTTAAGGCCGCGTATGACAGCATCTACAGAGACGAACTGTACAAAGCTTTGTCTAGTTTTGGCGTCCCTGCCAAGCTCGTTCGCTTGTGCAAAATGACGATGGAGAACTCACGCTGCTCCATCAAGGTTTGCAACGAGCTTACGGAATCTTTTGACGTCAAAAAAGGATTCAGACAAGGCGATGCACTGTCATGCGATTTCTTTAACATCGTTCTTGAGAAGATAGTGCAGAACTCCAACGTCAACACCAGAGGCACTATCTTTCAAAAATCTGTTTAACTTCTCGCGTACGCCGATGATATTGATATAATGGGAAGAACACAGCGTGATGTCAATGGCGCCTTTGTGAGGATTGAGACAGAAGCGGCAAAAATGGGTTTAGCGGTAAATGAGGGAAAAACGAAGTATATGCTGTCTTCGAGGAAGGACACCCTACACCGACGGCTCTGGCAGAACGTCACAATAGACACATACAACTTCGAGGTAGTAGAGGAGTTTGTCTACCTATAGGCTCCGCTATAAACACGGGCAATAACACCAGCGCCGAGATCAGAAGAAGAATAACGTTAATGTTGACAAGCCGACAACGTTGTAAGAGGTTATAGAGCAATATTCAGCTGGCCTTACATTAAATGTTTCAAGTTTTGAAAAACAACGACGACATTTTCCTTTATTCATTTCATATTGTATTCTTGTCAAAACTTGTATCACAAATCAAAATGAAAACAACCAAACAATTCTGTTGATTAAATTGTAACTCCCATACCCCATTGCGAAGATCCCTATCAAACAACCATTACAGTCAATTTGTACCTAGTTCACCGTCAAACGATTAAGATCGTCTCGTCGCAGCACCCGTTCCATTTGAAATCCCGCTGCGAGACATATTCAGGTTCAAAAACGATCCTCTCAATTCCGATATCATGTGTGCCAGTGCCATGTCCGAAACCAATAAAAACGTAAACCAATAGCGAAATAATAATTCAACATAGTTTCCCCTCTGATTAAATTATAAATTCCAAAACGACCAAAAGCAAACACGATGATTGCTCGATATCACGGCATGGTATTTATCAAGATCGAGATATCGGATCGCAACTGCTTGTTGTTGAGCAGCATACATTTATAATCTGATCTGGATCAGCAATAACACTGCCCGGCCAGCCGATCGATACAATGACGATAGGGACGATATAGTGATATCTTTGCTTGAAGCGCTCTCTCAAGAAGACCGCTCTACTGCAATTGGCCATCATCGACATAATGTTGGTCTTTGGTTCTGAGATTCTGGCATTCTGCGCACTTGCAATTAATTGAGATCATTCGTGCACTATATATAAATATTTGCCAACTCTGGAGCTGCAGAATTCATAACCGCCAAGCATGCCAATTAGGTGCGCCATCTCTCTTCGTGATTCTTTCAAGTTTAATGACTCCAATAATTACGGCCGTCCCCTTTAACATGGCAGCATTACGCCTCCGTGCGATTCAATTAAGATATCGACATCAATGAGCTCATATCCCTCCGCAACCGCCTCGGTTTGGTTTCCGATTCCGATATGGACGCACGATACTCTTGGACGGCTGGCGTGTTGTCGTCGAGTACAAGGGCGGTAGTTGAAGTCACGAGCTCATATCTCTTGTAATCATCAAATACAAGCTGGTATCGTAAGTTGGTAGCCCCCTTTCTGAGTTCCCATCGACAAGAAAGGACTTGCACTCCAATGAGACATTTTGTGCAAAGAAATGACGACGACGATGAAGATGATGATGAGGATGATGCTTTTTGAATTTTATTTGTAATTAGGCACTTCAGAATCCAATTTGAAGATTGAAGAATCAAGAATCGTGTCTTGAGATAGAGTTTAACAGTTTACGTGTAATCCTGCAAATATGATTCAGGCGGCTCTTGATGATTACGATGAATAATTTATGAATGATGACTGCGAGGAGATTCGGTATGCCGCCTACTCTAGAGGTTGTAAAGTCTATGTTGAGATCAATCTTCAAACACAGTTTTGATTTAAGAGATTGTACTATGGAGAGTTGTTTGTTGACTGATTTCGAACCGAAGTTGTGTACCTTTAATTGGTTTGAAGAAAAATTAGTTGAGAACGATGTTATGGGGGTTTTTGGATGTTTATTTGGATGAATTTGAGTTAACAGCTGTTTTCTGGCTTAGAAGAAGTGAATCAAGTGGTTTGAAGGCAGGTTTTATGGATCGAAATTTGGTTTGCAAATTCCATTGCAGCCAGTCACTTTTACTGATTTTAAACGAGTTTGAATTTCCATTTTGAGAATTTCACCAAAGTTTTCTGAGTCCCGACACTTTCGTTTTCATTTTTGAGAAAACAAGCTCAACCTTTGACAATAAAAAAGTTACAAAAGTTATCCACTCGGAGTGATGAGATAAAATACACAAATTTACATTTCATTTATTTTGTCAAAGTTTTTCATGAATTTAAATTTTATTTTTCCAAATAAAATCGCATTTATGATATTTTTGTCATTATGCTTATAAACTTGTATTATATCAACAAATCGGAAAAAATATTTAAAAACAATTTAATATGAAATATTATTCTTCTTAAAAAAAAAAAATTGTCCCCTTCAGTGTATTGTTTGGTTTGTTTTTTTGCCAAAATGCCTTAAGCAACCAGACAGATGAAGAAAACCAAACAAATACAACTTGAATGATTTAAGCAAAACTTTCAAAACCAAAAGTGACCACAAATAGCTACACCACAAAACGGAAAGGAAAAAAAACCATAAGAGAATTGGAGAAAAGTTTGGTCCTTTGTTTTCCTGGCCCCATTGTATTGTATACGTTATGGTTTGGTCATCATCTTTTATTATAACACATTAGTGGCTTAAGATTTGCATAAAGGAAATAAATGACCTCAATTTTTTGTCTTCAGTTTGTTCGTTGCCTCATTTCTGAGGACACTGTTTGCTGTCGTCCGGCCAGTGGCCTTCGTTTTCTTTTGTGCCAGAGAAGAATATATCTGTGGCAATATGACAGAGTAGCTTAAGTTGACATAAGCGGTTTTTCAGATTTTAAATTAGGCTTATTCTACAGTTTGAGAGCAACTATTCTATTTCACTCCCATTTTAAAACAGTGTTCCTATGAAGAAATATCGTAAGTTTCCTAAACACTTATGTTTTAAAAAATATGTGGTGCTTTTAACAGAACGGCTTATGTTGAGTAGTTTCCTTTTGTTACATTTTTTCAAAAATTTTAGTTTTAACAGAAAAACTTATGTCATTTTAAGTAGGCTAAATTTTTAGGTTCTTTGGTAAATTTTTTTTTTTTTGCTTAATCTTATGTTCACTTAAGCTGTTTTGTTAAATTCCTTATTTGATTTCATGGGAACTTATGTTAGCATAAGTTGTTCTATCAAAATCAAAACAATTTTATTTACGGAATTCAAATATGACAGAAAACCTTAAGTGAACATAAGCTGTTTTGTTGCACTACAATATTCAAATACCCGTTACTTATGTCAATATAAGCTAGTTTTGTTGGATGCATACCAGTTTGCTCTATTCACTTAAGAGGAAAGGTTGTGATTTTCAGTGCAAGCAAAACGAGTTTCGTATTCAAAGTTTTTCACAGTGAAGTGTGTTGTGTATGCATATTGCTTTTCCAAATAGTGTTTTTAAGATAACTTCAATTACTTACAAAGTTACAAAATGGAACGTGCAAGAAAAATGCTGTCTATGGCACTTAAAAAACAATCCGATAGAAATTTGGAACAATCTACATGGAAAGGCAATGGAAACAATAATTCAGATATCGCAGCTGGTAAGTTCATATTATAAGGTTTTGAATATAAAATAGGAACTGAAACTATACAATATTTTAGGCACAAATAACAAATTGGAAGACATATCGGTTAATAAACATTTCCAGAACATAAATGAAAACGCAGGCAATGCTGTCGACCCCCAAAATATTAGTTTAGATATGGAGGAAGAAGAAGAAAATTCAAAAGATTTCGATAACGACAATTCACTTGACGACCCTGATTTCGCACCGTCTGATTCTTCGGAAATTTCTTTCGATACAAGCAATTTGGAACAATCTACATCGAAAGGCAATGGACACAATAATCTTGATATCTCAGCTGGTAAGTTAATATTATAAGATTTGAAATAAAATAGTAACTGGAACCAAAACCATATATTTTGTAGGCAAAAATAATAAATTGAAAGACATATCGGTTAATAAAGATTTTCATATCGTAAATGAAAACGGAGCCAATGCTGTCTACCCCCAAAACAATAGTTTAGACATGGAAGTAGAAGGAGAAAATTCAAAAGATTTCGAAGACGGCGATTCTGATTTTGCCCCTTGTGATCCTTCGGAAATTTCCTTCGCTACAAGAAATGCTGGGAACCAAATAGAACAATATCTTTTATTTGGAGATAACGATTCATTATGTTCTGAAAACGACGAAGAAAATACCGAAAAAACAGCCAAACCAACGAAGAAAATGCGAAAAGAAAAAAGGAACTCCGGCAAAAGCTATGTATCTACAACGGGAAAAGTTGTAAGAGAACGAACCGTACAAAAATTAGATGACTGTCGCAACAAATGTAAAGAAAAAATAACGTTCGCAACCCAACAGCTTATATTTAAATCGTACTGGGATCTTGGTTCTTATGAGTTGAGACAAGCTTTTGTTGCCGGCTTGATTTCTGTTGACGAAACCAAATTTGTAAGGAAAGAAAAGAGCCTTACCAATCCAAGAAACAGAAAACACACCAACAAATATTTCTTAGAGATATGTGGAGAAAGAGTTTCAGTTTGCCAAAAATGCTTTAGATACACCCTTTGTGAATCAGAACAATTCATCAAAACAGTAGTTAAAAAAAGCTGGAAGGCTTTGGGTCGTTCACAGGTGATTTGCGTGGAAAACATCCTGGTCCTAAGAAACTCGCTCCTGAAAAAGAAAATGAAGTTATTGAATTCATAAACAGTTTCCCATCCTACGAATCGCATTACACAAGACGCGATACTTCAAAAAGGTATTTGTCGAGTGATTTATCAATTGCAGAGTTATATCGGCTCTATACAGAAAAGTATGTTCCAGTTTCACTTTCAAAGTTTTCGAAAATTTTCAACACTTTGAACTTGAAATTTAAAAAGCCAAAATTAGATACGTGCCATAAATGTGAAGTTTTAAAAATGAAGATTGACGTTGCTACTGAGAAAGAACGAGAGAACCTTAAAAAGGAGCAAAATGATCACCATCTTGAAGCAGATTCCGCGTACAAATCGAAAGCAGTGGACAAATCTAAAGCTGAAAACTCCTCATCTATAAAGGTTCTAACGTTTGACCTACAACAATGTCTGCCAACACCATTTTTGAGATCGTCAGTCTCTTTTTATAAACGCCCATTGTGGACTTATAATTTAACAGTTCACGATTGTGACACTGGACGGCCAATATGCTATATGTGGCATGAAGCATTAGCAAATCGTGGAGGAAATGAGATCGCGTCATGTGTATTTAACCATCTTCAAAAGCTTCCAGCTGAAACTCGACATGTGATTTTGTACAGCGATTGTTGCCCGGGACAGAATAAAAATTCCTACATTGCTTCAATGTTCGAGACTTTTTTACAATTGCCAAATAGTGTGGAAACGATTGATCATAAATTTCTTCTTCCCGGGCATACTCACATGGAATGTGACGTGGACCATGCCCTAATCGAAAAAAAGAAAAAGCTGACAACGGTTAAAATACATCATCCCCGTGATTGGTATCAATTCGTGAGAACGGTGGGCGTAAAAAACCAATTTGAAGTTAAGGAAATGAATCAAGATGAGATTTTCAATTTCTCAGCTGTTTCCAAAGAAAAGTTTGTGTGGCGAAAGGTGGACAATAATGGACAGAAATTTTGTTGGCAAAAGGTTAAGTGGATGAGGTTCACTAAAGAGTTTGGAACAGTATATTTCAAAACATCACTTAACGAAATCGAAGAATTCAAATCTCTTAATATAAGACGTCGTGGGTTCAATTCTATCAAAATAGCTGATCTGCAGAAATGTTATTCTTCTCCACTTGAAATCAATGAAAAGAAAAGGCAAGATTTATTGGATATGTTGCCATTGATTGATAATATTTATCATCCTTTTTATAAAAGTTTAAATGGCATTCAAGAAGCTGACTTTCATCCCGATTTAACCGAGGGTGATGAAGAAGATTAACACCTTATATTTACAAAAATACTGTTTGAACTGAAATCTTTTGTTTATTTTCAAAGACCTAATGAATTTTGTACGGTTTTAGTTCCTTTAATTACATTTGTAATTAAAATTATTTTTTAATAAAAGTTCCTTATAATTTACTTATATTTTATTTTTATATAATCTGCAATTCATCATAAGATCTTAAGTCAACTTGGCTACATCATAATAGTTTTTCAAGGTATGACAGAAGAACTTATGTTACATAAGACATTTATAATTACCAACTTTATTTTAGCAAAAGAGCTTAACTTCTAAAATCACGTTTTGAATACATTGTTCTGGATATATTTTTACAAATTAAAAGAAAATATAACATGTATACTGTACTCTACATTTGAGCATTAAAAAAAAATCAAAATGTTCATAAACAACAATTTTAGACAAAAACGTTAATATCTCAAAAA
>CAKKXW010000004.1:18165921-18184986 GCA_920937365.1 Sphaerophoria rueppellii | reverse complement strand
ATAAGTGATACTCTTTTCCGGAGGCAATTTATCGGGTTACGTACCTATAGTTAAAAAAATATACTACTCAAATAGAGAAAATACTCCTCAAATTGATTCAAAAATACTCCCCATGAAATTTTTAAAACGACAGCACTGATGCAAAGGTGATAGTTTGCTGGAATATAACGCGAGAGAGAATGAGAAAAGTCTGTTTTTGTTTTTCTTTATAATGTAGCATGGGAGAGATGGTAATTGTCATGAGAGTGAGAGATGAGACAAACATTTTAATCTATCATGCAACTTCTCTTATCAGTTTCAGGTTGTGATAGTTCGAAATTTCATGTGAAATATAGCATGCTAGAAATATATCATGCTCTTGAATTTTTGACAGAAATTGAAGTCAGAGACATCCGCATGCAAGTGTAATTCGTGCCTTGATTTAATTTTTGAAACAAAAAAACAATTAAAGTTCTTACTGCCATCAAGCGGATATAGATTATATTACAAATCAAGGATCTTTGAATGCGACATTTAGTGAGGAAATGTAAGCCCACTGTTGACAACTAACGGTAACTCTGAAATTTTTGAACGTTGCTAAAATCAAATGAAATCTTATTTTCGGCGACTGTGACTCCACCTAGCAAGTGGTGGACTTAAACTTAACATTATCTGCAATTAACTCGTTTTGTTCATTACAGTTCTGTAGCTATAAAGTGCCAGCTGGAAAGATGTATTCCGATTTTTCTTAGCAGACTTTTTAGTCCAACAGATGGCGCTAAAAGCACTGTCTTTGAACGAGCAAATCAAGTACAACTAAGTGACCGATTTGATTCCGTTTAAATTATTAATCCTTCTAAGAACATATCAATCAAGTAGTACTTATGTCATGAAAACTTTCTGTCACCTTAGATAAAAATATCACCTCCTTAACCTCTCATGACTTCTAATAAGAGAAAGGTTTCATGAGAGAGTAAATTTAAGAGAAATCTAACATGCGATTTCTATCCTGATTCCTCACTTAACAATTTAACTTCTTCCATTGGAATCCCATTACCAATCTTCTGTTTCTATTGCCTGTGCCTCACCATTTGGAGCGAATGTGCCTTCGCACTCAATTGATACCCCCGGAACAAAACGTATGTCCAATGTAATTGATGGTGGCGCATCAGCTTGTTTGTAATTGGGAATTATTTCCCCATACTTTAATTAATTTAAACATTAAATAGACTGGACAATAGAGTGTGTTATTTTTTTTTCATCCAAATGACAGTTGCGGCCGCAGTCTTTTGTTCAAGAAGAAATGATTTCAAAAAACATACCAAGCCCACAAATAAAACTTGATAAGAATCTCGCTTATCTTTTTTCCTTTCTTTGTCTATTTTTTGAATTGAGGAGACGAGCGACAGGGCAGTGATTTATTTTTACCTTTGTTGACCCGAATATAATTTAAATTAAGCGCAATCTGGATGAAACTAAAGCATTGAGATCCGCTTAGCTTATCTCAAGGCTCAAAGGGTCCAAATAGTTTACTAAGAAAAAAATATGTATCATCGAAATTTTTTTTAAATTAAAATGCAATATCAGATTCATTAGATCCATATTAAAACTTTTTTACTATTTTTAGAAAGTCTTCTCTGTCTTACTCGTGCCCACAGTTTTTATTTCATCTTTCACGGGCACTGCTTCTTGCGAAGAAATGACAAAACTTCCAAGAGTATTGATCTGTCATGAAAAAATGCTTCTCAATGGCCGTTCGGAATCGGCGTTAAATATAAATTGTAGGTCCCCTCAACTCTTCACACGCACCCAGTGAATTGTTGAGGAGAGTAAGCCAATTAGGCCTTGGCTCTTCAAGAGCTGTCGCGCCACTCTATTTATATATATATATTTTTTTTTTTTGGTTTCAAATGCAAACTATACATTATTCGACAAGAATAACAGTGGAAAATGTAATTAATTTAAATGATGTTTTTGAAAATTAAATTAAAATTTGACATGATTATGATAAATGGGAAGAGTCCGACTATCCATCATAGATAGATGAAGTTACATACATATTTAATTAATGAAAAGTTTTGTTTTTTTTTGTAAATAAGGTTCATGGATTTTGACCTTCATGGCGAAATTTTAATTTTGATGACTTACTGGTGCCTAAAAATGCAAAATTTCATCAGTTGGTATTGCAGTCCAGATTGCAAAATAGTAATATGTTAGAAATTTTGTAAACACTAGTTGCTGATAAGTTAAGTTAAGTTAAGTTATTTAAAAATTTGGAGTACTAATGGAAAATGTAAGATCTTTCTCTTCAATCTGATAATTAGCCAGGTGTTTTAACGTTTGGTGGATAAGAGCACCGCATCTTCCTAAGAATAAGGTCTGGTGTTTCATCTGCTTCGTTGCAGATTCTGCATGTTGGACTTTAGACTTGTTTGAGAATGCTTTGGTGCCCTTTTAATTTACAATGACCTGAGAGAAAACCAGTAATTATCCCAAGTTTATTCCTGCCTAGGCCGATGCAGGTCAAAAAATGCTTTTGGTTATAGTCAAGCAGGAGCATATCTAATCCAGACATTTGCCCGGTTTTTTCTTCTTCTAGTTTCCTCTTCTGTTATCATTTTACTTCCGATAGTATTCTCTCCTATTCCACAGCTGAAGTCGGGCCGCTGAACTCTTAAATGTCAAGGAACCCAATAAAGAGTCACTTTGTTGCCTATGCACTCCATGACGAGTTTCAAATTTGCTAAAGACTTCTTATCATTTACGATAAAAATAAAAAATTAATAGACTGGCGCGACAGCTCTTGAAGAGTCAAGGCCTAAGTGGCTTACTCTCATCAACAATTCTCTGGGTGCGTGTGAAGAATTGAGGGGACCTACAATTTAACGCCGATTCCGAACGGCAATTGAGAAGCACTTTTTCATGACAGATTAATACTCTTGGAAGTTTTGTCAGTTCTTCGCAAGAGGCAGTGTCCGTGAAAGATGAAATAAAAACTGTGGGCACGAGTAGGACTCGAACCCACGACGTTCTGCTTAGCAGCCCACGCACCTAACCACTAAGCTACGGACACTACATTTACGATAAACCTATCCTTTATGTAATATTCACCGGCTCGCCAACACACGCACCCGCACACTTCCAGGTCCAGCCACCGACTGAGACTTAATCTCTTGTGTGTGTGTGCATGTGCTCGAGATGGTGATGGTGATCAACGATCGGATTAGCAAGTGCAAGATAATCTCTGTACTCACATACACTACACTTTATATTCATGGGACCTACTATGTATTACCCAAGTTTAGTATTCGTTGAAAAGTCGATCTCTAGTTATCGATCATACAGTGGCTCTAGGGTTCAGTTCAATTTAACAAAGAAATTTGAAAAAAGAACGAAAACTTATTCCCACTAAGTGATTTAGCTAAATCCACTTAATTAAGCTAAATCACATAATTAATTACATGATTTGCTATACATTTTCAATCATTTATAATTACGTGATTTAACTTGTTTAAGCCGTGTGCGAATTGGATGAATTGTGCTAGTCTGATTTTTAACACATTTTATTCAATGCGAAATGTCAAAATTTAACCAAACGTCAAGTTTTAACCACTTTTTAACCCAATTCGCACAGGGCCTTAATTTTTAATTAGGTATAAATCGATTCGATGATTCCAGGCTGAATGATTTCATGCTATAAAATTCTATTTAAATGAAAAATTCAAAAGTAATGTCAAGATTGTTATAAGTGTCAAGCTAAATTAGGTAAAAGTTCAGTGAAAACGCTCATCGTAATTTATAAATCATATAGCTAAATCTAGTGTAGCTAATTTTAGTTTTAATTTTAGAATGAACAAAACTGAAACCAAACAGGTTTAGGTTAGCTAACATTAATATAAAAATATGTTTAAAAAATAAATTAATTAACAATAATCCATTAAATATATTTCAATTAATTTAAAACTCAAAATTTATGTTTTTATAACTACTAAATAATTTAATCTCTTTAAATTGGGTATAATTTTTTATAATCCGTATTGTTTGAGTACTATCAACGACAAAGTCTTACTTGTACATTAATTTTAAATAAATTGAAATTGAAATTAAATTAAAATTAAATCAAGTTGGTGGGGATATGCTATTCAGAACTGCTTGGTTCCTTAAGAAACTTTTTCAAAAATGTATCTTATCAATAAATATTTAAATTTTAAATTATTTAAAGAAAAAGTAAGGGAGCAAGCATAAATATTATTTTTTCATCACGTCGCAGGTCGCACAGTTTGGATAGGAAGCTTTTTGGTTTTGGGAATACCTACTTCACTCTGGATCTGTAGAAATACTATTTTTAATATAATCAACCAACGGACTAACTTACTGGAAAAATTAACTAAGTATAAATTTGTCAAAAAACATTTTCCGAAATGTGTTCAAGGTGTTTTTTTGTTTGATGTTCAGAAGATTTAATTAGAAGCATTTCTCCAAAAAGAAACAAAATATACGAACTCGACGGATATGGGTACATTTTTCGAAATTCTTGGTGCCAAACAACGGTTTTTGAAACAAAAAATTAAAAAACCATATGCCTGCAAGTGTGCACTATCGAGGATACCATTAATTATCATTACATTTTTCCCAATTTTTCCAATTTCTCATATCGCTGGTTGTTTCTCAAATGCTTCTATTTTAAAATCAAAAATATCAGCATTTTAACAAGAAAACCAAAAGAAATAAAAATCCACTTGAAAAAACAATATTATACACAATCAATGTGTACACACTCCTGCAATGCGATGACACAAGAATCAAGCTGAAGAAGTGAATTCTTATTTTTCTGTACATTTGATCCTTTCAAAGGATCACATTTCAAAGGCAAGTCGTCAAAGTAAACATATCCTCCGTCGGAGCAGCGAGAATTTGAAATATTGAGAGTGCCAGTGCACAAAATCTTGTCTGCATAAAATCTATCCCATTCCCTTGCCCATTCTCACAACTTAATGCATGACAAAACCACATATGAATTCGAAATGTGAATGAAATTCCCCCCGTGGTCAATGACTTATTGACTTGTTGATTCGAAGTCGTTTTTATTTGTCGTTGCATTCCTGTCGTTTCCATTATGTACAGAAATTAACCACACAGATTTTTGGAAATAACAAATTTTTAACATTGCATCCCATGCCTCGCTCGTATATATCATTGACGAGATAGGGCCACACGACCATCGACTCAACACATCAACAGCCGTTGATGATATGGATGCATTTTTAATAAAAAACACAGGACCTCTGGGAATAATACTTTAATTATTATCAAGTTTGATGTTTAACCCAAAAATGGTTTCCCTCCCGAGCAAGCACCGACCGTATCAAAATTCACATCTGGTAGTGATTTGAGAAGACTCACACGTCACATCCGCGACTTCATCCTGTCACGCAACTTCTAACATCGTCCGCAAATGCATCGAGTGAAAATATTTATTTCATTGTGAACCAGATGATAACAAGGTCCTTAAAATAGAGCCAAAAGTTTGATTTTCTCTAGGTCGTTATCGCCTGGCTTGGCAATGATAATAATAATTGTCATCCCTTAGTAGAGGGTGTTAGGGCAAACACACATGAAAACTCTGAGCCAGTTGGAAAAAAAAACATTTCAAAGGTAAAAACAACAGCAAGGATATTCAATTTAAAAACAAACTAAGTGCTGAGGGCGGCCTGCTTTGTAGTCCTCATGTGTGGCTTGTCTGTCTGTTTCATGATGGAAAATTCGACAATGTGTTGCATGTTTCAAATGAGTAACGGTGTGCGGATTCATCAGCCTTAGGGTCGTGGTAATCGCATGCGACGGAAATAGATACTTTCTAGTTCGAATTTTTTCCCATTATCCGTGAGTATTTCGTTACATTCATTACAAAACATTTGGGCAGTGTTTGCTTTTGGTCATGAGATGTGCTGACAGCCTGACATTCAACTCCTTTTGAGGGTTCTCGACAAATAGGAACAACTTATTTTCACTAGAAATTCAAAATCAAGTTGTACCAAATGTCAACATTGTTTAAGGGCAAAAAGAAACCGTAGTCAAAGGCAAGATCTTCGAGGCTCAAGAAACAGTCAAAAACTTCTACATATCTATGTTTCAAAACATCTTCGAGGCTTTAACTGTGAGCTTTTTTACAACAGATGAAGGAACCCATTTCTTTGTTCACATTAAAAATAGACTTCTATGATTCGATTAGATATAAGACTTATGCTCACCTGGCAGTAAAGGTCAAATGCGAGAACAGCTGTAACTCGTCCATTAACAGACTTAAACACCTTATCTAAAGTGTTCTTCATGTAAAACTTATATTCCAGACCCCCTGACCCTATCAAGACTTAATGATGAATGTTTTATGTCTATAAAGAGAAAAGAACCCGTACCCACACGACCTCATTTATTATAACTACCCTCTCAAAAGACCCTAATTAATCACTCCTCTACCAAACTTAAACAAACTCTTGATGGACACAAGTCATAAACATCGCATTAGACCACAATCGTTTCCATTTAATCTGAATAACTTTTTAATATGTCTCGCTCCAACTCCAACAGAACAAGAATTCATTTTCGTCTGTCTTTCTTCCCTTTTCTGGAAAAAGACAGATTCAAAACTTCGACAGGTCTCGGGTTCGTTTTTCATTTTACCACTCAAAATTCCTTGAAATTGAAAACATTTATTACGGACTCTCCGACTGCTCCCTACCGTCAGAAAAAAAGGTGGAAGCAGACAAACAGCAGCAGGAGAAAAGTAGCATCAAATCCAAACCATGTAGATCCCACTCCGCATGACAAACGGCCAAAGAGTCGAAGGTAAAAACTACCATAAAAGAATTTTTGAGTTGAGTGTATATTTTTCCTGTACCCTCTTACCCTTCTACCATAGAGTTGTGTTTTGTTTTTGCTTTGGGGTTAGAGACAACTTGAAATCGAATACTCCTCGACAACGACGATGCGATAGTAAACCGTCTCCGTCCCCCAGTTTTACTTTTTTCTCATTAACATTGTATTATGCGACGTTTGATGCAGCCAGTAGGTGGCCAGCCATCTACAAGCGATTGATGTAACTGACACTGACAGTCTATTTTGCTAACCGAACAACTCGACTTTAAGTGAGTGTAGCGTCGAAGACAAAGTTTTTCACAACTCCTCCTGAATTGTGATTAACACCGTAAATAATTAACGTTGTATTATGCGTTCTCAAGGGGTTCTTGTTAGTCTGCGTCGCTGTCTTTCTGGGGGGAAAATTAGATTATCTGTTTCTCCCTCAATCCTCATCTTCGACAAGACGACAAAACCTTCCGAAAAAGTAATAACACTTTGTCTTACAATAAGTTTAAGTTCAAGTGAGGTATTAAACTGCTACTTGAGAATTTATTTGGACTATTACTTATTCCGTTTATGAAGTTAAGCCCCATTGGGTTCGACATTCTATTCAAAGTGTTGAGAAATGATATTTTATATTTATTAGAAATAAAAAATAGCACCCGGAAGAGGCTTAACTTAAGTTTATTTACCTTTAGAACGATCGGACATACTCCTGGTGGATGATGTTTCGGAGAAAGAAAATATTCACGAAAAGAACTCACTTCTGAGCTCCTCTTTTGTTTTCATTTCTATGTGTTTTTGGATGAGAATAATTGATTTTTACCAACTTAGAGAAACGTCGTCATCTTCATGTTAAGAGCAATAAGTTTTTTAACCTATGAAATCTATGGTTGGTCAAGCCATCCAGAGGACTTGATAAAGTTTAGCAGGCGATTGCTTGGGATTTCGGAAAGGTCTTCTAGTTCATTAAAGATATGGTTGCCAAAAAATGTATTCCTAGTTTGACAGAGTGCTGGATAGTGGCATAGGAAGTGAGTGGTGCTTTCGTGCTTTTCTTCGATGCCGCAACCTCTACTAAGTACCAACTCGATACTAAAGATCTTAAGGAGGGTTTCATTAAGAAGTAAAATACTTTCGGATCTTTTTCTTTTTTCTAGGAGTTTCCATTTTTCGTTTGCTTTTTAAATAATATTGTTACCAATGTTTTCTTTTAATTCAGATTGAGGGATTCTGATAATTTGGTCTAAGAGAAAAGGATGAAGTACTGAGCCTTCTCCTGCAAGCTTATTAACTTTTTCGGTGCCCGCCACACCACTTTGACCGGAACCCAGCAGAATCTGAACCCTCCGCGACTGCAATAAATAAGGATTGATTTGATTTAAATAGCAGAAATAGCTTTTTGTTGCTGCTTGGCCATCAATGAAAAAGGTGATGTCAGCGTGTGATATCGGCATCATGGATATTTTTTTATCAGCGTTTTTCACTCCCAAGATTTCGACTTGTAAGACATGCTCCTACTCCAGTTATCATTCCAATCTTGTATTTTGGGGAAGCTGGTAGTAAAAGTCTTATTGAGGTCTAAGTAGGGGTTATGTAATCTTTACAGACGTTGCCAACGTGGTATATCCGCTTTGACTAGTTCTCTAGATATTGGTTTGACTGAGTCGAAGAGCGCTATAAGCTTCCGATTTTTGTTTTGGATTACTTCAATACCCGCTGGATTAGTACTCATAACCCCAGTAGGACTAATGCATTCCATTCTTTGTACTTTGGTTAGGGTCTAACAATGGCGATATACATCCACATGATTATTTTAGGATTTGGATCCCAATTTCTTCCAAGAATCCTATTAAACGAGCTGAGTGTAATCATGACTTTCTTATATCTTTCTTGAATGTTTTGACCCAAGTTGAGCTTCTTTTCTAAGATTACTCCAAGATATTTTTCTCTGTCTGAAATCGTAAGATGGTATGCCATCAATTTTTGATATTTCAAAAGGTATATTCCTTCTATTGGTTAGAAATACCAGTCCTGTTTTAAGAGGAAAGAGTCGCATGACAGCCTTTTCTCATACACGAAAGACAAAGAAGAGGCTTTTTAATGTCTAATGGTAACAAACTTCCTCTTTATTCCGATTAAATTTATTGAAAAAATGTATAACCTCCGTCATCAATTTGCAAACCTTAAATATACTTCTGCTTAAGCAAATTTATCAACACTTGCTTCAAAGACAGTTGAAGATTATAATGTTTTCCTAATATGGAAAAATCTTTTTTTCGACTACCACAACCTTTTATTTGAAGATTATACTGCAAAGACAGAAAGGGAGTTAAAAATAAATCCTGAATTATTTTGGCAATTAAATGTAAAACGAAATAATGGTGGCTTTCCTAGCTTTATGACTTACATGAACTCCACGCGACAAAATTCTGAAGAAATTGCTAATATGTTTGCCGTTTGGGGACTTTTTTAAGAATGCTTTTGATGAACCTGTTGACCCTATCTGTGACTCCAACATCTCTTCTTTTGTCCAGTTTACACATCTCAATTAAATAAATTTTAACATTACTGAGGATGCAATAATCCAAGGCATTTTAAGGCTTGACGATAATAACTGTCCGGGACCTGATGGTATTCCAGCATCTATCTTCAAAAAATGTGTCTCTCATTTGAGTTATCCACTTAATGCACTGTTTAACAAGTCATTGAGTAGCTCTATTTTTCCCAATCTTTGGAAAAATGCTTTCATAACTTCTATAAACAAGAAGGGTTTGAAATCGGAGATACAAAACTACCGTTCTATTGCAAAACTTTCTGTTATTCCTAAATTGTTTGAGTCCATCGTGTGTAATGTCCTTTCTTTTCACTGTTAATCTATTTTATGTAGTAGTCAACATGGGTTCGTCAAAAATAAGTCCACTGTAACTAATTTACTTGACTTCACATCGTTTTGCTTAGATGCTTTTGAAAAGCGTGATTAATAAATTAAACAAACTAGGTTTCAATACCCAATTTCTTAAATGGATTTCTTCGTACGTTAAAAATAGAAATTATCGTGTAATTTTTCGTAATATTTGTTCAAATGACTTTATTATTAATTCAGGTGTACCCCCGGGTTGTCATTCAGGGAATGTCTTGATTATCCTTCTTATTAATGATGTCGTCTCAACTGTTCAAAATTCCAATATTTTTATTTATGCCGATGACATTAAACTTTACAAAAGAATAAGGTTCGAAACTGACTGTACTCTTTTGCAAGACGATTTAATTAGATTTAGGGATTGGTGCAACACCAACAGACTTTTTCTTAATATTGACAAGTGTAAAGTAATGAGCTTTACACGCATAAAAACGACTATGACACATTACAACACATTTAGCTCGGACCCTTTGAATAGAGTTTCACTCTTCTCTGACTTAATAATTATTTTAGGTTCTAAACTTACTTTTAAAGACCATTTAGACTTTATAATTAAGAAAGCTAACAAAACACTTGGTTTTATTAAGCGATTTTCGCGGGACTTCAAGGATCCATATGTTCTTTAAACTCTCTATATTTCGTTTGTGAGACTAATTCTTGAGTACGGCTGCGTGGTTTGGGCACCTCACTACTCTGTTCATAGATGTAGGATGGAAGCAATTCAGCGAAGGTTTACACGATTCTGTCTCCGTTTTCTCTCCTGGTCATAGGGATCTGCACTTGTAATGTACTCTCAGACTTCTTTTGATAAATCTACCATCACTCGAAAATCATCGAAAATTTATCCAATTCTGTTTCATCGCTGGTATTATAAATGCTAAAATATCGACTTCACTTCTTTGTCGACTGAATTTTAACTGCAGCCAATCTAGCATTAGACTTAGGCAACCCTTATGCCCTATTTTTAGCAGGTCAATATATAATAAAAATTAAACTTTCTTATTACTGCTGTTAATGTCAATTTGAAAACTGTAAAATTCAAAACTACGTTTTATAGAACATAAGATTTATAATTAGATTTAAGTTTTTTAAATGTAACGTTAGTATTTAACGACTTCCAAATAAACACTCCTCAGGCGGTCAGTCTTTTGTATACCTAACTCTAGTTCTAGCCAAAAAATATTCCTTGACTAATGTGCTAATACTCCCAAAATAAAACATAGTAGATAACTATTCCATCCATATTTCACACATTGATGAATTTACTATTACTCATATTGAATTTGACTTTGATTAATTGAGACCTTCAATTAACATGAAAAATGTATTTTGAAATATAGATATGACTATTTGACAGATGTACGAACCTTGTACACAGAGAAACGTCTCTTCTATTTTTCAAACATTCTAGATGGTTTCGAGGTGGCACATATCAACATCTGTTTTATTTTATTGAAGTGGATTTTGTTGAGTTGGACTTGATGGGTGGGTGTTTTTTGGGCAACCCGAAAAATGAATGGTTGATGAAAAGCGAAACTGTATATAATGTGTTTTTTTTTTTGGAGCTTAATTAAGTGAAGTTAATTAATAATTCAAAGTGGTCGGAGTTCACAGTTGGGACCCCACACGAGGAACTGCGGAGAATTTATATGCCAGAATAATTTATTTGAGGCTTATTAGAATAGAACACTCAAATGTTGGTTTTTATTTCATTTGATGACGAAGTCTGTTGTTGATGAAAGCGATGAGGCATGGGCCTTTATGTGATTCGAATCTTTCAAACAATCATGTAATTTCGATGAGAAATATATACAGCGGGTAGTCTCTTCTTTGTAGAATGACTCCTTAAAAAGCACTTCGAACATCATCTTTCCATTATTTCAACTGTGTTGGTCACCTCAAGTCCTCCAACACGTTACCATACCTTGTCAATATCATAAATTTTCCCAACCAAGACCGTGTAACATGTCAGAGAGCTTTCACCCTGATTAGCATGCAAAAATATTAAATTTCCACACGCCTCTCACCCTCAACCTGAATTGAACTTAAATAAGAATCAACCAACCTACAAATGTCTTTGCGTACCTTTCTAAAGCGAAATACAATTGTCAACGAATAAAAGAACTCTCAAAAATTCCGCACATGCGTTTTGTCTTTGCTCTAGCTCCCTTCTCGCTACGTTCCGTAATTCAATGACACGCACTTTTGTGCTGCCACAGCCGCAGCCGCAACATCCACCGATCACGATTTCCACAGAATCTGGAATCACAAAGAAAATGTCAAAATGTCATTATTTCCTCCAGCATTTGACAGGAGATCACTTCTACCTATACAATACACTTCACACCTATTAGGTTCGTTTTGGAATTTTCAAGCTTCAAGAGTCTTAAACGAGACAATTGAATGGTCTTCGAGCATTTCGAAATCATTGCGTCATAATTCACTTGACATCTGTTCGACAAAATCACAATTTCTTGTCATTTTCATCGAATTCAAATAACAATACACAACCTACAACAACAACAAGACGCAACATAGCCATACCGTTGCGTTGGTTCGATTGTCTTGTTGTGTGTTCGGTTGATTTTAGGCCCATTGGTTAGGTGGTGAATTCATTTCACAAGAATGCAAAGTGTTACGTTAACAAAATGCCGTTATCTCGGTGACTTTTGTCTAATGTCCCAAAGAACGGCCAACCGATAATAGTACACAAAACAGAAAAACACACAACAACCGATACCAACTTCGTACCATGTTTTTTATGACGTAGCAAACTATCAAACGCAACCATACGATTTGAATAAACGAGCAATTTCTATCGCACACACGGGGGACCAGCATGCAGCGCCAGACCCAGGACAGTGAAATAGAACGATGATGGCCAGACAGAATTTGACTGTTCTTAGGCCTACCTGTGGAGCTCGATTGTCTGCTATCATACGTTCCAAATTGGCTGTTTGAGGGGCGTTACGAGAGGGCGGAGAGACAAACATCATATCTAAAGAGAATAATATTGTCAAAATGTGTGTTTTTTCCCTCAACAACAAACGGCCATGAAAAGTGATTTGAATTGAATACCAAGGTTTGTTTCGTTGCCATTTGTTTTAAGCTGGCATTTGGGATTTGGGTTTGATTCGAATTGGGGTTTGGATTTGGAACTGGATTCAACTTCGAATGACATCGCCCCTATTGTCTGGCGGGGTGTAATGTGTTGTGTATGGTGATCCAATTATGTTGTGGGATGTTTTATTCTGTAGGATTGGTCATTGTGGCTCATTTGGAGTCATTAGGGTGTTGTTGGAAGGTCAATTAAATACTCCATGTCCGTCATTCAGACTCGATTAAATTCGAATTTCAATAATTATTATTATTTTTTTTTTTTTGACTGAACAATTGTTGCATGGAGATTTTCGGTCCAGATAATGATTGAATTTTGTTTTTTTAAATAATGAGTTCAATTTGGTATTTTGTGTATTTTGTTATTGGTGATTCTAATTTTGGCCATCACACCGTTTCCTTTACAACTCGATTCGACGAAGAACCGTGTATATGAGTATGATCGTGAAGAGCGGACAAGTTGACATGCACTTGAATGGGCTCATTTTATTGTATTTTCCCCACGATTGATGTCGTTAATTCAATTGTTAATGTGAAGTACTTATTTTTTTTTTTAATTATCAGAGTTAGAAAAACAACCTTAAATCCAAAGCTGATAGCGTCTTAAAGCGTAATGGCGACGTGAGTTGATTTTTTGATTGGTTTTTTTGTATTCAAACACGAAACTAGATTACCATCGTTTTTGTCTTTTTTATGAAGCATATTTTTTTTATTGATGAGGTTGGTGGCTTGTTTTTGATATGGGAATATGAGGATTACTGAAGTTTTCTTTTAAAAATTTGACTGGTTGTGGCTAGGCACGTTTTGTTTCTAATTAAGACATGAACCGTTTTCTTTAACATAAAAGCCGACTTTAAGGTGGTCATTATTATTCTTCTTTCACAACAAAACTACTCAAGTCGCCTTAGAAAATTCTTGGAAGATCTTTGTGATCACCTACCGAATAACGTTTTGGACCCCCTTGAAGACACTGTTGGTCGTGGGCAAAAGTTTTCACGATCAAATTTGAATTGAAAAGAAAAAAAAGAGATTTTATTTTGTAACGACTTGTAGTTAACGAATATTCTTCTTCCTCCCAACAGACGTTTTCAGCTTTTGTCATTTCTTACAATTATTTCACTGTATTTAAAATTCTTTATCTATAGTACAAGCTCCAGAAAAGTAGGATTACTATGTAGGCATATTAGATATAGAACAATTCAAGCCTGAGCCTAAATTAATCTGAATTTTCTTGTCTCGCTGTTATTCTTCTTATTTGTCATGGCTCTTAGCCAACATTTTAAAATAAACAAGTGCCTAAGGCAATGCATCTTGTAAGCTCATTGATTTGTCAATTTGTGATTTTTTCAGTTTTGAATTTGAACGATGAATCGTTCTTTGAGAACCTCTTTTACATCTATTAAAATTTATGGGGCAGAACAGCAAAATCAAGAATCATTCATTGTTTTTTTAACTGTTTCCACATAAGGTTAATTTGAAGCGAAGATTAAAGTATTACCTAAACACTGGCAAAGATGAAAATTGCAATGTGAAGATGAAGTTGCAGCGAATGCTGAGTAGGGCAACATAATCGTCGTTCTTCCAAGAAAGTAATTTTCCTTGACAAAGTTTCAGGGTTATGACATAAAAAATGAACATAGTTTATACCACGCTTCGACTAGAATTCAAACGTAATATAAAATATCGATTCAATGGGATCTGCGAGCCTTTTGACCATATTGAACAAAAATCAACTTTTGTGGACATTCAATTGAATGAGTTTTACAGAAAACACTTTTTCACTATGGACAATTATATAAGAATTTAAATCCATATCTTTTTTCAAATTATTTTTGGTCCTTAGAAACGCGCTTTTTTTATCGGTAGAGAAAGCACATCGTTTATAAACAATTAAATTACAATACAAAGTTATCAATTCACGCGAAAAGAAAAATACAATCCTTCCTGTAGTATGAACCATCTTGACCTGAAAGATTTCACAAAAAAGAAATATTTCTTCGTTTTCCATGACATTCAACATTTGGTGTTCCCTAAAATTTCAAAGCTTTTAGAATATCGAATAATGTAAGAGATGTCGATCTCCTTAATTCTCATTATTTTGATTGGCCAAAAGGAAAATCTTCTCTTCAACAAAGAGGAGATTTTTTTCGGGCAATCGTACAGTGGGAAAGTACGAAAGTGCGATTTTTTTCATCAAAATAGTAAATATATAAATGCAAGTTACCTTACACCAAAGTTCTGGGATCTTCTAAAACATGCCATTACCTTTAGAACTAGCATCATCTTTCTTTTTTTTCAGTTTAGAAATTTATCAAAGCTTACAACATTTTTCCCTCCTTTCCGATTCACACATCGAAGTTTCACGTCAAATCCTTAAATCATTGTATGTCTTCGAATTCAACTTGTCGTTTCTGTTTAAGTAAACCTCTTGTCCAAATAACCACTCCAAAAAAAACACCTTTTCCTTTAAGAATCGTCTAACTGCAAATAGTATAACCAATAAGCGCAATAAGCATCCAAACGTCTTACAAACAACTCCTTATTCACTCTTGACAAGTTCTCATATTCAAAAAAAAAAAAATCCCTATACCCAAAGCTATATACATACATTATATTACTCCCTTAACCAAATACTTTTTGCAGACATAAGAACTCTGCTTAGAGCAAATAAAAAATATATTTAATCTGCGTGTCACGTTTGCATAGGAAGATTTATTACACTCTTTGCTGCTGTTTGAACTGAACGTTAGAACAACCGAGCCGTCGCAATTTTCAGTGTTGAGACGAATACCCTGCAACTAGGTACACGATTCAAGCCAGCCGACTAACAAGACGATGCCCTAAACTAGAACCAGAACTGATGATGTTCCCCCTTTATTGTGATATTTCTAGTCAGGTGGAGTCTACGTTACCTTTCTCATAGATAAAAGCGAAGAGTAAAGTATTATTTCGAAGAATATAAAAAATAAGAAAACAGCAGAAACACGGAACCGACAAGGTTTACAATCGCCTTCGGTAAATATTGATTAATATTTTCAGATTCGAGAATTTATTAAAAGGGGAGAAGGTGCTGCTTTGCTGGGGTGAATAATGCTTGAAGGGAACTCAAGCTGTCACAACATTGACCTTTGTTCTTAGAAATCAAATTGGAATTTTAAATTTCAAGGACAATAGAATTCATCATGAATTCTTTTAGTTAAAAATGTCGAATAAATTTTTGCAAAGTCACTCAAGGCAATCAAATGAGCCTTCATCCTTCTTCCATTTACGATTTTTCCTGACTAAATTTTTAACGAACTTAACTTCTCAATGATTTTGGTTCGTGTTTATTTTCATATTTTTCAGGCAGCTTTCATCAAAAGTGAAAATTGTCAAAAATTTTCCTAAAAAACAAGAAAAGCTCAACAAACAGGCCTCTTCTATTTACAAAACCCAGATTCCCAACTTGCCATCTGGTAAACCAGTTCAATAAATTTTTTAACAGAATCAATAATCCAACATGATGGCAAATTATTCCACAAAAAGTTCTGATTTCCGTTTTATATTTTCATTCCTGGTTCAAATAATTAACGGACAATTCGCTTGCACACATTAAAAACCAATCCCTTTCCATCACCCAACTGAAATCTGACTCATCGCCGCAGAATTCGGTAAACGTGACCAACATTTCAGTTTGAATTCCATTTTATTTTGCTGTGGAAAATTCTGTATGGCGAGTATGTGTGGTCCTCTTTCATTCATGTGTGCCTAGAGTTTTGCACCGCACCTGCTCAAGACCCATAAAACAAGATATACCACCCACCGCCTCCCGCTTGAACAAGAGATTTAATATTTGATTAATGTTGCATTCTAACCTGACCGATATTCGATGATGACGGAGCGGTTGTTATGGGGGATGTTGAAATGGAACGCTTAATGCGTTTCAACGTGAAGCTGCACTTTATCACAATAATGGTGATGACCATCGTTGTTGGCGCTGTTGAGGTGAGGAAGCGTTCGCGTTCATCAATTATATTTCAGGCAAGTCCGAGTGTTTCATTGCTATAGCCCCATGGCAACCATGGCTTATTGTTTAGGGCTATCCAAAAAGTCATGGTCGACTGGGGAAGGAAAACAGCTGGAGCAATATAGCAACATGCCTTAGCCTGAATGGAATGCAACTGTTTCAATAAACGATGGCTAAGCTCGGCTATGTAGGGCAGTGAGATGATTGCACATAAACGAGCAAGTACAATAGAAACTGAAATATTTCACTTTAGATAGTTGATAATATTTAGGTTTAAAGCTTAAATGGGAAATTATATTAATTACATTTTCATAAATAATCACAACGTACACACGCATGCAAACAGTATAAGGTTGACGTTAACAAATAAAATTACATATTTAATTGGAAAATTTAAACGAGTTTTCCGGATAAATAATGTGGGAGAAGCAATTTGTCAAAAATGTTGCTGATTAAATTTCAGATAAAACTACATGTGTATGTCAGACCTAAAAAAGTGTTTTTTGTTTTTTTTTATTTTAAATTTCAAGCAAATTTTAATTTTTGTAGATCATGAAAAATGGTTAGATTTGCATATGGAAATTACTAAACGGTTTAAGAATAACCTTAAACCGATAACCCATTTTTCTCGTATTTCAATTTTGTCTTTTAAGCGAGTTCGATCTTTAAATAATTAAGAAATGTGTTTTTTTTTTTTTGTTTTTTTTTGTACTTATGCTCTACTCTTAAGAAAGAAACCTTCTGAGCCAGTTTTCTTAATGTTAACATCCAATTATGCTCAAGTAATGTTCGGAAACCTTAACTCGGCCAAGTTAACTTTGTCAAAAAACCAAGCACTCTTATCACCGGCACACGTTTTGGAAAAACCGTCACAAAAGACGGTTTCAAGAGTGTAAGACGAAAACCTTATCAAATATATAAAAAGAAGAATTTGTTGAATTTAAAAGCTTTAAGGCTATTGATCACGGTCAGTGCTCTAGAAAAATAAACAAGTGAATTCCCGTTGAATTCACGAGCCCAGCTTTGATCATTCTATTTAGCAGAGATTCGGTTCCTAGCCGTACTTCGCGAATGTAGAACACTTTACCACACACTTTCATTTTCAGTCGTTCCAGTCATTCCTGGCACCAATACCTGCTTTTAAATACTCCCTCCATTGAATGATAATCGCACTTGGCTCTTGGCAAATAAAAGAACTTTAAAAAAAGCCCCTGATTGATGAGAAAATTATAAAAGAACCGATTAAATAAGTGCCAGAAGTAAGATTTTTATGTAATTTGCTTCAGAAGAAATTACTAAATACCAATATACTCTGTCAGAATTAACGGTACAGAGGGTAGTCCGATTTTAACTGTGAGTGACACGTTTACGTCAAGCTATTTGCCCAGTTTGATTTGAAATATTTTTTTACCAGTGCTTGACTAATACACCATAATCGAGACGTACCTACAAAATTTTGCACTGCGTTAAGACTAGTGATGGATCAACTCGATTCGGTAACTTGAATTTTATCGGGTTGGTATTAGCTCGAATTTACTCTGTTTGATTGCTTCTAATTTTTTAACTATTACTGAATTAATGTTTTGTAAAGTCAGTTATTTATATGCCCGATGAAGGGAACCTCAGCATTGTTTGCCCGATCCTGAAAAAGGGAGATCCTCTAAACTGCGCCAACTATAGAGGAATAAGTCGCATACAAGATCCACTCTGCCGTAATATGTGAACGTCTGAAGCCTTTCGCCAACAATCTGATTGGTCCTTATCAATGTGGCTTCAGGCCAGGAAAGTCAACCATCGACCAAACTTTCACGTTGCGGCAGATCCTGGAAAAGACCTATGAACTCCAGATCGATACCCACCACCTTTTCATCGATTTTAAGGCCGCGTATGACAGCATCTACAGAGACGAACTGTACAAAGCTATGTCTAGTTTTGGCGTCCCTGCCAAGCTCGTTCGCTTGTGCAAAATGACGATGACTCACGCTGCTCCATCAAGGTTGGCAACGAGCTTTCGACGTCAAAAAAGGATTCAGACAGGGCGATGCACTGTCATGCGATTTCTTTAACATCGTTCTTGAGAAGATAGTGCAGAACTCCAACATCAACACCAGAGGCATACTATCTTCCAAAAATCTGTTCAACTTCTCGCGTACGCCGAGATCAAACGAAGACTAACTCTTGT
>CAKKXW010000004.1:18144801-18156297 GCA_920937365.1 Sphaerophoria rueppellii | reverse complement strand
TCAAAATTGTAAATAAAACTAAAATTACAATTACAATTAAAATTAAAATTAAAATTAGAATTAAAATTAATAGGCTTAAAACTTCAAAAAAAAAAAAAACGAGCGAACTAGATATATCCCCCCCCATAGCGAAAAGCTATCTACGCCACTGATGGGGATGTCTTGGAATTTCCGTTTTTATTGAAGAATTAATAATTAATTAATTAACATTAACACTAACATTAACATTAATATCAACATTAACATTAATACATTATTATTAACATTATTAACATTATAATTAACATTAAAATTAAAATTAAGATTAAAATTAAAATTAAAATTAACATTAACATTAAAATCAAAATAAATGTTAAAACTGAACTTTATCGAAACAAAAATTACTAAAAATGGAAAAAACCTTTCAAAAATTTTAACAATCTTGAGAAAAAATTCCATCATAAAATTTCTTCAACTTTAATTTCAAATTCTGCAAACAATAACTTGAGTCACAAAAAGCAAGTTTGTTTAAGCGTTTAAGGCATTCCACTCAGCGAATGAATCAACCGAAAACATTCCGTCACTTCACATTCCGTGTCTTCACCAGACTCTCAGCTGGAGAAGGACTTAAGTGCTGAATATCTTTGCTCACCTCCAGAAAACTCCAAAACAAATTAATCAGCGTTAATTAGCGCAAAAACACCAGATTCAACGTTAATTACCAATTTAAATGCAAAATACTACCAGAAATCTGGCAATTTGAAGTCGTCTTTGGGTTCCCGTTGCTTCCAAAAAAAGATTCCATATCTTGGCCTTATTCCGGCGCCACCGCCAGATGATGACAAACAACTTAAAAAGCTCATCCTTAATGCATAACAAAGCAGTCAAGGCAAACAAAAAAAGGAAGAATTCCTGTGGACTCGAAGAAGAGTTGTAGGTTCCTTTGCTGTATAGCTGTCGCCACCATATACATCATGGAGTCCTCGAGACGGTCGCACTGTTGCACTGTCGTTTTAGTTTAGTTTTTCAACTGTGAGTTAAAGTTTCAGGCATATGGATAGGACTCCGACAGCAATCAACTGCATCTAAATTCTATGCGGTTGTGCGCTTGGGTTGCCTTTTAATGTTTACAACTCATTGTGACAAATTGGACAGACACTACTTTTTCTTCTTTTCCTCTTGGTTTGCTGTCATTTAACTCTGTGCGCATATTTCTGAAATTAATTAAAGCCCTGGGGGTGCACCTAACACCATCCCAACTATCAACAACACACACCACCCATTCAAGGCATCCAGCATCGCATCGCATCGGGGCACCCACAACGGAACTGTGATTTTCTTCATACTTTGTGGCAAGCATCATAATTGTCTTCGTGTCGCTGATGGGGCAGCCGTTGTCGTTGTCATCGTTACCACCTTAAAACAGCTTGCGTGAGGAGACTTTTTAGTGTGTTTATCTTACATGCTCAGTTTTCCCAGATTCACGGATCTAATGCTCAGAGATTTTATTTGTGTGTGGCGGGCTAATGCATCATTTGCGGTGAAGGAAGATGTGATGACGGTTTCCGAAAGTTTTCTTTGAAGTTACTCGTGTTGAAGGTAGGTATATGCCGCAAGGTGTTGTGATAAAATGATTGTTATGGGGTACTTCCTGGTGCGTCGTAATTGGGTTCTTATAGGTTGGTTTGACGAGCTGGCAGGGGAGGAATTAGTTCCTTAGAAAAAGAAAAATACGTTTTTGCTTAAAAGTTGAAAATCAAGCTATTAGAGATCAAAAGTGAAAGTGCACATGCAGCCCAAACAGAACAGTGTGCTTTGACTAGTAATGTGCCGAAACGTAAATGTAAATAATAGAGTTAACTCGATTTTAATGAAAACGGATTTGAATCTCGGTGTGCCAAGCTCAAGTTGAACGAGTCAATCAAGTCAATAACGTTCCTCGTGGCACAAAACATAGTAGACTGGATTCTTTTAGAAACCAAGACTCCTGCAGCAATAAGTTCAAGACCTCTAGCAGATCGAAACTCTAGCTCTGGTGGCACAAAGCAAGCTGACATTCTGGTATTTACAACACAGTCAAACACAGTAAACCTTAACTCTCATAACTCAGCAAGCTCCAGATTCCAGGCAGCAATTAATTTAGCAGGCCGAATCTCTGGTGGATCAGAAATAAGAAACCTGCAGTGACCTTTGTGGTACTCATAACAAATCAGGCTGGACGTATAGGTAGATTTCCTGTTACACATCAAATTTGTGCGAAAATGTTGGTGAGACTGTCCCGTGCGTCGTCATAGGGCGCATAGACGAGGATAAGAGACTGTTCTAGACAAGAGTTCGACATTCAATCAAGTCGCCATCCAAAGCTTAAATATTTTTGAAAAAAAAAATCATAATTTCCAAATCAAAACAATTTTCTTTGACAAAAATACTCTATTATGACATTCTCCATACACAAAGGCATTATTCTCACCCATCACCGTCAGGATGACATTTAATAAACCCTGCTGTTGAAGTGTGTTGTGTGCGTCTTCAATAACTCAGCATTTATAGAAATTGAAACATAATTAGACCCCACGCACTGGTCGACCTAATCGAGTCAATTAATTAAGCTTCATAAGTGGCAAAGGCAAAATCAATTACGGGTTAACAGAGGATAGTAATTAACGCTGTGCGTGGTTTGATTATGTTGGTTAGCAACACTAACCAATAGATTTGCTTTCAATACCTACCGAGGGCTCACTTGAAACACCAAAAGAAATTGAAAAGAACAAAAACAGAAGAAAAACAATTCTCCCCAACTAGAACTGTAACAGTTCGCATTTCGGAAATGTATTTACGTTCTCTCTGAATCAACATTCCTGCGAAAGCCAATTGGCCGTGATTGAATCACTCAAACAAATGATTTTCAACCTTCCTTAATTCAACTTGGAAGCTCATTCTTGCATGAAAATGGCCATGAAATTCCTATTTCCCTTAATCCTAACTCGATTCGAATTTTCTCATCACAAAATAAAAAGAGGCCACTCTCGAGTAGCACAACTTGATGGCCTTATAACCTCAATCTAACTTTGAAGTAGAATTACGTACGAAAGTACCTATCTATCAATTAGATGAATGTTCTTGCGTTTGGGCTCAGTCCAGTTGGCCTGTGGCATGGATATTACATTTTTTCGAAGGAATTTCCCTTGATCTGAAAAAGGGATATCCTCTAAACTGCGCCAACTACAGAGGAATCAGTCTACTAAACATCGCCTACAAGATCCTCTCTGCCGTAATATGTGAACGTCTGAAGCCTTTCGTCAACAATCTGATTGGTCCTTATCAATTCGGCTTCACGCCAGGAAAGTCAATCATCGACCAAATTTTCACATAGCAGCAGATCCTGGAAAAGACCTATGAACTCAAAATCCATACCCACCATCTTTTCATCGATTTTAAAGCCGCGTATGACAGCATCTACAGAGACGAACTGACAACTGTATGAAGCTATGTCTAGTTTTTACATCCCTGCCAAGCTCGTTCGCTTGTGCGAAATGACGATGGAGAACTCATGCTGCTCCATCAAGGTTGGCAACGAGCTTACGGAATCTTTCGATGTCAAAAAAGGATTCAGACAAGGCGATGCACTGTCATGCATTTTCTTTAACATCGTTCTTGAGAAGATAGTGCAGAACTCCAACGTCAACACCAGAGGCACTATCTTCCACAAATCTGTTCAACTTCTCGCGTACGCCGATGATATTGATATAATGGGAAGAACACAGCGTGATGTCAATGGCGCCTTTGTGAGAATTGAGACAGAAGCGGAAAAAATGTATTTAGCGGTAAATGAGGGAAAAACGAAGTATATACTGTCTTCGAGGAAGGACACGAAACACCGACGGCTCGGACAGAACGTCACAATAGACAAATACAACTTCGAGGCAGTAGAGGAGTTTGTCTACCTAGGCTCCACTATAAACACGGTCAATAACACCAGCGCCGAGATCAGACGAAGAATAACTCTTGCTAATCGCTGTTTCTTTGGGCTAAGAAAGCAATTGAGTGGAAAAGCCGTCTCTCGAGCAACTAAGGTAAAGCAGTACAACACACTCATCATCCCAGTCCTGCTGTATGGTGCAGATGCATGGATATTGACAAAATCGGATGAAAGTGCCTTAAGCTGAAGATATTACAACGAACTTTACGGGTTGTACAACGACATGGACCTAGCCAGGTCAAGGTCCAGAGACTCAGATGGCGCGGTCATTTAGAGCGGATGAACACCAATGCTTCGGCCCGGAAAGCCTTAGACACTATCCCCGAAGGACGTAGTAGGAGAGGAAGACCGCGACTCAGGTGGTGCACTCAAATGGAAGAGGACCTCAATCAACTTGCGAGTGCAAAACTAGAGACAGCTAGCTAAGAATTGAGCTGGCTAGCGGAGACTGTTAATTGAGGCCCAAGTCCACAACGGACTGTAGCGCCACCTTAAGTAAGTAAGTACACTAATCTGTTAGGTTATCATATGAAAAAGATGAGAATCAGTTCAGATGATCTATGCAGAGGATGCGGTGACGAGGAGGTGCATGAAGACACTTTGCACTTTCTGTTTCACTGTCCCGCACTTTCCCACCAAAGGAAGAAACTGCTTGGCAACTTTTTCTTCGGGGGTTTAGAAGAACTCTCTAGTACGCCAGGTACTAGCATCCTGAACTTCGTCAAGGCCTCTAAATGGATTGACTAACTGAACACATAGGTTTTTCTTATTAGCCTGAGTAGCAATACTCGCGGGTATCACAATGGATCTGTATTGATCTAAGTGTGACGGTAAAAACATCAACTGTCAGCTCCTAAACCTAACCTAACCTAAGTAAGTATAATTTCCCTTGAGCGTTTTGGGGGGAGGGATATGGGAATAGGAAGAAATAGGAAGACACGAGTGGATGTTCCTAGAGAAGAGATCAAATAATATATTTATTGATTGGTTAGTGTTCACATATTAAAGGAACCCGGAAAGGAAGGGTTAGGAAATTGTTTTTGTGATCATGATTATCGGTCGCTTAAAATTCGAGAGTTCAATTGATTTTGTGCATATGTATGGGCTTCAATTGAGAGGTTATGTTTCAGGTTGGTAATGGAGCGACCTATATGAATTCTTTTTTTCAAGAATGCTTGAGAGTTCCGCATATCCTCTCAAGCACCCTTCGACCAAATATATATTTACCCATAATTTTCCTTTTTTATTTTCTATGTCATATTTTTTTGTACCTCTCATCCTAGGCAATAAACATTCCCTCCCACTCGCATCCTTGTCGTCGCCGTTGTTGTTCGCTTGTAGTATTTTGTCATTTTCACATGTTAACGCCTTGAGCAATATTTATCCCCAAACACACAAAAATTGGAAAGTACCTACTTTTATAGCATCTTCTGTCGGAAGTCGTTGTACACACCATTTCCATCTCCATCGTAATCTTGGCAAGACAATTTTTTCTTCTATTAACTTTATGGTGCCGATGCGTCTACTTTAAACGTATAAGACTAACAAACTGGCAAAACTCTCAGAGTTGTGTATAGCATTAATCATCCAAGGATAAACTTTACAGAGGTTATAAAAATCATAAAAAAAGATGAAACGAAGTTACGAAGCTTATGATGGTTATAATTTGTGTTTTTGTGGGGCCAAAGTCGTTCTCGAGACTCTGAACTTAATACGTGATATTTGTCGTAAAGAAATTAATTACTTTTGACAATCATGATACATTACAAACATTTACTAGGGGGAACTATTGGCTTTGAGTGGTTGGCTGTAGACAGAAACAAGCGATATGATTCTTATAATTTGTGAGTTTTTTTTAAGAAGCGGAACCATCATTTTAAGGATGACAAATTGGAGTGACTCTTTCGGTCTGCAAAGGAGTTTCTATAACCTTTATTCTTATTCTTAGGAAATTAAAGAAAAAGTTTTTTATTTAGCTCTCAAGCAGCTCGATTCTCCTCCAAACAGTAGACTTTTAAGTTTATTAAAAGATGTATAGTTGGTTATTGTAATGCGCAATAAGAAACTGTCCAGAGTTTGATGGTTCAAAAATCGAATACTTTCTTGTTACATTGAAAAGAGATATGACTGAGACCGAACATCTCAAACTTCTTGGTATGTGCAACACTGACCATAGCCGAGTACAACTCCCATCTCTAGGGCGGTGCTCCAGTCAAATACTTAAGCGTTTTGGAGAGTATAGAAAGAAGAATATTAAGAATGATTGATGATAGATACATCACTGACTCATTCACTTCGTTGAAACACCTTTTCAATAGAGTAAGCTTACAACCAACATAAAAAGTAGAGGTCTTAAATGGCTGCCTTGAGGGACACCGGATTAAGAAAAAAATTATCTACTTAAGTCAAATGTCTGAGAAAAGCCATATTCGTTCAATTTATAGATTTTAATCGCGTGGGATAACCAAGCCCCTCTTTCCCACTGGGCACTCTGGGCAAGTGCTCATGGCCCCGTGATCGATAGAGGCCCCCTCGTCCCTGCCAGATTAGGAACTTATTTACTTATCCGGCTCACTATCAATGAAGGAACTCAGCCTGAGATACTGCAACCTGCCATCGTGAACGGTCCCTCGCCTGCACTCTCCAGTCGCCGAAACTAAGCGCTCTGGCATCCGCAGTCACTTGGTCCTTGTACCGTAGCTACGGTCTTCCTTGTCGTCTCGAACCTGGGGGCTGGGATGAAAAGAATTTCTTGGCTGGAGCGCTGTCGTCCATTCGTTCGATGTGGCCGAGCCAATGTAGTCGTCTTTTCTTGGCCTTCTGGACTACATCCACATCTTGGTACAGCTCGTTCTGTTCTCGGTTGAACCTTCTTCTCCATTTGCTATCGTCGCATACGGGACCGAAAAACCGTCGAAGAATTTTTCTCTCGAAAGCGACCAGTATCAATTCCCCTTTTTTACTTATCGTCCAGCACTCGGCACCGCCGTAGAGTAGGTAAAATCAAAGTTTTGTATAGCAGACACTTTGTCTTTCGAGTGCGAAGTTTTGAAACCAGTTGTTTGGCCAAACCGAAGCAGCAGCGCAGCGGTTCGCTAGGGTAATGATTCTTCGGATCTCCACTAAGGTGTCACTTGTGGGATTGATGTTTGTTCCAAGGTAGGTGAACTCCTTAATACCTCGAAAATACTGCTACCAACAGTGACGTTTTGTCCCAGGCGGTGGACAGATGTTGCTTTGTTTGTTGATAGCATGTTCTTTGTTTTGTCCTCATTCACTTCAAGACCAACGAGTTTTGCCTGTTCTTCAATCGCTTTGAAGGCCTCAAGCACAGCTCTCTTGGAACGACCGATTATGTCAATGTTGTCCGCATAGCCTAGGAGCTGGGTGGACTTGTTGAAGATAGTGTTTTCCGTGCTCACACCTGCCTTGCGCACTATCTGCTCCAGGACTATGTTTAAGAAGTCACATGACAACGCATCTCTTTGCCTAAAACCTGCGCATGTTACCCATTTGCACACTGCACTGCGTATTGTTAAGCGTCATGTGGCTTAAAGTCACACTGGTACGTGCCTATTATTGTGTTGCAGAAAGGTTTAAGACGCTTACACAGAACGTTGGATAGAATTTTGGATGCAACATTAAGCAGGAATATGCCACGGTAATTTCTTCATGACATCGGATCGCCATTTTTGTAGATGGGACATATGGAGCTTATCGACCAGTCAGTGGGCATGCATTCTTCCTCCCTCACTTTGGTGATGACCTGATGCATGCGGTTCATCAAAAAGAGTTCCGCAGGTATGCCATCCGACCCGGCGGACTTGTTATTTTTTAGCTTTTGGATGACTCTTTCTACCTCTTCTGAACTGGGGGCTGGGACTGGGTCTTTATTGACAGATCTTATTTCTCTTTCGTCATTAGCTCGCTCGACATTATGCGCATTCAGCAGCTGTGCGAAGTGCTGCTTAAAAACATCTAGTATTCCCTGTGCTTCGGTGACTTTAAGGTGACTGTCAATAAAAATGAATTTAGAAACATGGTTATCTTCTTTCTTTGTTTAATCTAGGTTAGGTTAGAATCTACTTACTTATCACAACAAACTAACAAAAAAGAAAACAAATCATATTGTGTTGTTGAGCACATAGTTTGCCTTTAAATAATATTCCTCTAAACCATTTAACCCTCAACCCTAACTGCTTAATTTTACGTTAACACTATAGCAACTGCAGCTCTAAACAAATAAGCTTTCGGCTTTTGGCATCCTTTTCCTATCTAAATCAAGTTCAAAACATAACTCATTCTTCATTCACTTTGATTGCCTTAACTCGTTCAGATTAAATATTACGAGTATTATGATGTACCGGAGGTTAAGATCAGACCAAATAATACTTCGTGTGTTATTATTTTCTTTTGCATCTCGAAAACAAGACTTTTGACATTCTTAGCAAAATGGTTTGCAAATAACAATTCAAAAACTCATTCCCAGACAAGAAGATGCACCTCCTTGTTCCTATAGCCTTCTGTTCCATTTCACAGAAGACAAGGCCTTAAACGTTTCATCGAGCAACGAATGTGTGTAAACAAACAAACGAATCCTGAAACGCTACTACCACCACACACCGCCTGCCATTGCAATTTTGTTGTAACTCAAAACTCAAAACTACACTCACATATCAGTACCGTGTCGTCGTCGTCATGTCGGTATTCTCAATTCAATGTTAAAACACTGCTGGAATCTGAATACATTCAGGTAACAGCATTCATCAAAATGTAAGACAACAAGGATATTTAATTATTTACCAAATAACTGTGCACATATCCTACCGCACATACAAAAAGAGATAGAACAGAGCCCACCTGTACTACACAAGTTGCCTTGTAAATTTTAATTAATTACACAGTTGTCGTACAATGCACAGCACATGAACCCGCACAAAGAGAGACAGAAAGTAAATTTTCAATTTTCGCAAAATGTTGCAAGTGGAATGGATCTGGTGGTAGCATGAATGAGGCCTTTGTTTGATGCGAAATGCTAGGAACACTTTTCCAGTTAATAAAGTCGTTATGCTTGAATGTGTTTCCTGAATGTATTTGTTTGGCAAGTTGTTGTGATTGCTCAGTTGGAAGCAATTCAAATTTTTGTGCACTTGCCTTGAGGCACTTTTGACTATTGTGTCAACAGACATATTTTGTTGCTTAATAAATGATGAATTGAAAATTGCATTTGTTCGCCTTTTGATCCTGATTTTATGAAGATCCAAACGCAATGAAAGATTGAAAACACTTATAACACCTGACAGCGTTACTAAGAAACGAACTTGTTTGCCAGGTTGAAAATGTCAATTGATTGTTTAATCGATTGTATGTGTAGTTTTCGCATAATTTTCACTGCTTTTATTGAGAAACGACTTAATAATAGAAATGTCCCTGTTTGAGAATGCTGAAAACATTTTGCTGCTTCAAAAACTTCTCAGTAATAATGGAAACGACGATATCAGTTCGGATTCAGAAGATGAGCAAAAATCAAAGAAAAAACAATTAGGTGAGTCAAATGCAATGCTTTACAGTTTTTATGGATAACATTTCCTTTATTGAAGGCCCAGCCTGTTTTGGACCAAAGACCCAATCCAACGCTGCAGCCAAGAAACCAGAAGAAGCACCTGAAGCAGAACCCAAAAAGGACATAACGATTGATGAATGGCTGGACGCTCAGGAAAAAGAAGACAAAGATATTTTGGACACTCGAAAAAGACCAGAATATTCAATCAGCTATAAGCAGTCAATTGGAACGGAGGATGTGTATCTTCAGGTGAAAAAGGTTAAGGTTTAAGGGAATTGTTGATTTTTCTGTTTGTCTTGCAGATGGGCAATAGGACGAGTGCCTCAAGCAGCTGTGAAGATATGATTATAGAAATTAAACTGCCAGAGGAAACAGTTGAAGTAGATCGAATGGATATTTCAGTGAATGAAAAAGAAATCGACCTGGCTACGCCGGTGTATAGACTCAAGCTGCCATTGGCGCAGCCAATTAATCCGGATAAGAGTTCTGCGAAATATTTTACTGAACAGAAGACGCTTCGCTTGACTTGTCGAATGAATCGCGAGCTGGATTATGTCAATTTTTAATTGATGAATTACTTATTTTTTATATAAAAGCAACTGAAAGGGAACCCCACCCACAATTTTCTCTTTTGAATTTGAATTTACTTCCACTTCCGTTCGAACAAATTTTATACTAGCAAGCAATTCGAGATTTTGACAGAATTCACTCCATGGAGGTGCACCGTTGCGCCGCCGATATGATCGAGAAAGCAAATGCCTCCCAACTAATCACGATTATATCCTTGTTCCTGTTTGCAATTCGTGATTGAATTCATAGAAATCAGTCGCCAGTGCTGCTATGTGTCTGTAGTTCGTCACATTTATGTGCGGAGTACTGTGAAGTCAAGTCAAATCACATGACAGCGCATCTCGTTGTCTAAACCCTGCTTATGTTTGAAACAACTCGGGTGAGCTGTTACCCATTTGCACACTGCACTGCGTATTGCTTAACGTCATGCAGCACAGCTGGATCAGTTTGTCCGGGATCCCGAATTCAGACATCGCCATCATAAGCTCTTGGCGGTGAATGCTATCAGCTGAAGTCAGTCGATGAAAAGATGGTGGGTTTTGACTTGAAATTTGTTGGACTTTTCTAGGATTTGCCTCAGATCTGTCGTTGTTCTCTCTTGCCTAAGCCACACTGGTACGAGCCGATTATTGTGTTGCAGAACATTTTAAAACGCTCACACAGTACGTTGGATAGGATTTTTTATGCAACATTAAGCAGGGATAAGCATCGGTAGTTCTTGCATGACATACGAGTAGGGTCTCCCATCTTCAAGATGGGGCATATTATAGGATTATTTAGGCTAGTCAGTGGACATGCATTCTTCCACTCACACTTTGTTGATAACCTGGAGCACGTAGTTCGTTAAAACACCTCCTTCGTATTTAAGGAGTTCCGCAGGTATGCCATCAGATCGGGCTGACTTGTTATTCTTCTGCGCTGGGGGCTGGGACTGGGTCTTCATTGACTGGTCACACTTCTCTTTCGTCATTGGCTCGCTCGAGATTATGCGCATGTATAGCAGCTGTTGTAATTGCTGCTTGAAATCACTTACAATTACCTGTATTTCGGTGACTAGGTTTCCCTCATTGTTTCGAAGAGCTTGTGCCCCGGTTCTGAAAGAACCAAAAACTAATTGCTTCGACCTTTCAAAGAAATGTTGGGTGTTGTTCTTGGGTTGTGAATTTTTGAGCTGAAAAGCTGCAGGTGCTCTCTTCCTCCTACGCAGTCTTCAATCCTCGTTTTTTCAAGAAAGTCTTGGCCCCGTGTTCGAGAAGCTTTGTTACTCCCTTTGGATCAGTGGCTTTATGTCCATTAACATTCACTAAAGTTCGTCGTTAATGTTGTCGACGATATGTACGCGTATTAGAGCTCGCTCGGTTACTGCTTTCTCTTCACACTGGTCAGTTACTTCTGGGTCAGGGTC
>CAKKXW010000004.1:18115712-18135543 GCA_920937365.1 Sphaerophoria rueppellii | reverse complement strand
ACTCGGGTCTTAGAGTGCTTGGTAAAAAAAAGGAGGGGTGACTTAGTGATATCGTATCCTATGCACGCCTGACATACCGGACAAACCTAGCTCAACTGTCACCTACTCCAGAGTCAAATGACACATTGCCAAATCGACAAATGACCATTTGGCCATGTGACACAATTGAAAAGTGTCAAATGGCCATATTTTGAAATATGGCCATATGGCACATGGCCAAATGTCATGGCACCACTTTTTATTCTCTAAGTTAACAAAAAAAATTAAAAAATGGTAACAATAGACTTTTCAAGAAAATCAAAATCCCTCGATGCTGTAGAAGTTTTAGAAGGCAAAAACGAAGGGAAGACCTCATCCACTGTCAACTCGATCCAAACAGGCCATACAGTCCGCACGTATCCTATGCTATAGTGATTCAGTGGGGAGGAAAAAAAATGGTTCGTGAGATTCTGGGCTCAGAGTCTCAGTCGTGAAGAAGCCACTGACAAAACGAATTCGAGGAGCCAGAAGGATACAGTGTCCCCCAAAAGCTAGGACTAGGGCAAATGGAGGAGTTGCCATATAACTCCGCCTCAAAAACATCAAACACTCCAGGACAGGAGCAAAGGCGGAACCTAGCACTGCTAAAGCCGGAGCTGAAGAACTGGGCAAGAGTTTTGCCAAGAGTTGACCACTGAAGTTGAGGTTGGGGTTCTGCCGAAGGGCTTTTCTCAGAAAATGAAGAACTAGCGGTCCAAGTCAGGCGTGTTCTAAGAAGTACGGCAAAGGGAAAAGGCCAAGTAATGGTGAACAACATCGATGACGTGTCTGCTGGGACTATAGTGAAGGCTTGACATGAACTTCACTAGAGGTTTGGCAAGACAGGAGTACCGAAATTACTCTGTAAACCTAACATACCTGAACCCCAAGTGTATAAGACTCTATTATGGATAAAATTCCGGAGGTGCCACCCCCGCAAGAGGCAAAGCAATACAAGTCCGGCAGTCAGGTGGACTCACTGGCACTGGGGACACAATAGATCGCAGTGTACTCTAACCCCTTATTGAATTCAATCATTCATTCATCAGCTTAGTACCATTGGTCAATTTCAGTCTGAAAACGGCCTACCATTTTACTATGGGAACTTCCCCCGCTAGCAGTTTCCACCAGGGATTTCGATCTTGGAGACATTAAGTCCTACTTGCCACTCGGGGCATTGCACCTGCCGACCGTGGCACTAGGGGCATTGTACCTGCCGAACCGTTGCGTTGTAATCAGGGGCATTGTACCTGCTGATCCACCACCACTAAGTAAATCGTTCCTGATAACTGCTCCATAACTACCTTGCCCAAGCAGGGTCAAACCGCATCGGAAAAAAGGCCACCGTCCGTAAACCAAGGATAGCCCAGAACAGTCAAACTAGAGTTCCGCCAATGGCAACCATTAAATGAGAGCCCATAGTCTCGGTGATCTGTCGTTTCAAAAAGATAACGGCACTAGGACCAATATAGCGCGTGAAACAATGGATTGGTTCAGATATCATGTTGGCCGCCTAGATAGTGCCATATCACACTTTTCTTAGATCTTAGGGAATATATGCCAATTACGATTAGTGCTATGGAAGCCAACCTTACTCGTGTTAATTGTGAACTACCAATGACTACACTTCCCAAATTGGAAATTCCGACTCGATTACGGATCTAAGTCTAGGTATCAAAACTGTTCAAAATTAGCACAAAAAAGTAGCTAAAACCTATTTGCTTAAATTTACCATAAAAATAAGTTTTACATTCTATGCAAAACGGAAATATGAAGAAAAAGTTTGTACATCAGCTCTTTCAATTAGCCACCTTATCATAGGCCTTAACACAAACAAGCAATTAAAATTATTCATATCACCAACAAGACAACCAAAAATGAATGAAAAATCACACAAAGAAACATCATAAACTATCGCAATAAAACTTGTATTTGAGCAATGTAATAACCAAAGTTCAAGTCAAATCCTTCATTAGCAAGTATGTACGAAAAATTGCTTTTATGATTATTATTCCTCAACATAGCTGCGGGAACATGCTTTTATTTACTCATGCAAATGTTGTTCTATTAACGAAGTAACGGCTACATACTTTGTTGCAAAATAAAAACATATTTTAACAACATCACCGAACTATGTGAACATAAGGTGATTTGAAAACTAATAAATGATCAACAAGTTAACGTCTATTGCAATTTGAGATGCGATTTGGAGTAGTAAAATGTTTAATATAATCAGCGGTTTCATAGGAATTTCTATTTTTTTATGACCCCTGTGAGGCTACAAGTGAGCCGACGAAGATTCTTAAAAGTTGATTCAACATTTTTGTAGAGGTCCCGTGGAGCTTGTGTTCTCTGAAATGATTAAGTACCAATTAATATTGCAGATAAAATTATAAATTTTTGTCAAAAACATAAAAAATAACAAACCTCCTGTTTGAGTTACGTTTAAATTTTCGATTTGTTAAAATTCTGAATTTGAGATGAATTGTTTCCCACAGCAACTGTAAATTGTGAACCCGATTATAAACACAGTAGGTATTCAGACTACCGCCTCCGGCCGTGTCACTACTCCGTATAGGATTCCTTCAGATCGTTTAGTAGAAAGACAATGACATCATGGCAAAACCCACATCCATTGCACGCGTTTTGCTTGACAGCATGCAGAAAAATAAAAAAAAAACAAAAACATTCAAACAACAACTCTATCAACAGACTAACGAGTGGTGACTTGGTGGCCATCATCAGGCAGCAGCGACCACGTCTGCATCCTTCTCCCACGTTATTGTCTCGCATTTGTCCAGAATTTTTATTTCACCGTCTTGCCTCTCTGAATGGCTTGTATGTCATCGTCAACGCCGTTGGTTGTCGTTCTTCGACATACTCGTGTTCAAGCAACAAAGCCCAAGCAAACAGTTTGCTGTATTTATTTTCAACTCGCCTCAAAATTCATGAAAGTTATTAAAATTCGCGAATAAATTATAACAACAGCGACGACAACACGGACGCACGAAATGAAACAGCAGCAATCTAGTTGCACTCCACAGTCCACACTATACACGGTCTAATAGGCCAGAAGGCTTAAAAAAAAAAGCAAGAAACAACCACAGTTTAATATAAATATGATTTTTATGAAAAGTCTCTTTTCGACGTTAAACGCACGGTTCGGTTGCTTCTCATGCCTCGGGGTCGAACTGCTTGGGCTACAAAACTCACAGAATTACAATAAAAATGAATGCGCGCGATTATCGCATCATGTGTGTGTGCTCTTTTGTGGTTTGCGTTGCGAGGAAGAGGACACGCGATACACCATCGTGAGTGGCATTTATTGGGCTTTCTGAATGCAAACATTGAACCTTTACGGAGATTTGTCGTTAGCATAAATTGCTTTCGTATATGGAACACTTTAGTCTCTGGGAATTTTTTGCTTGATTGTCGCCGTGCGTCGGCGGTCGGTCAAAAAGGGATAGTTGTTTGTTTTATGCTTAATCCATGGCTATAAGAGGGTCAATAAACCGTTAATTTTTTTTTGTGACAAATAAAATAAAAGAAGAATTAACAGATTTTTTTTTCGTTTGTTTTGTTTTCCAACTAAATTAAGAAAAAAGTGACCAGTGACAAAAACGCGTAAATTTGCAATATTCAATAGTCGCATCCGCCCTTGAGCTAAATTGAAAATTTCAGGTTAAAAATCACGTTCAAAAGCCTTGTTTGCCAGAGAAAAGGGTTTTACGAAACCAACGACGACGATGGAAATCCAAAAATAACGAATGATTATTCATTAAACAAGGATAAAGATATTCAAATGTGAGACAATGGCATTTAATGGCTGCGTTCGAAACGATTTTGGGTTTAACAATTTTTTGTTTCATTGAGATGAATCGTTCTCCAAATCAGACAAAATCATGTAAGGCAACCAGATCCTACTCCTTTTTTTTTAATCAAGGAGGCTTGATGTTCATATTTTGACCTTTCTCCTTTACTCTTTACTGGACAATTCCAGTACCTAATTGTAAAATAGTTACCTCACTTCTGTAAATAACAATGGTCCGGCAAGGACCCCAATCATATCCTTCAAATTTCCATGAATAAACAAAGCAAAAAACACGGTGAACAAAAAATAACAATTATCATTCGAAAATATTAAACGGTTGAATGAACCTTATATTGGCGTTAACATGTTGACACTTTACAATCCCCATCAACCCACAACACGATGCCTATTTGGTTTGATAGTGTGCCCCATCAGCACCATGGTCTCACGGTGCTGCTCATTCAGGCCATGTCGGTAATATTACTGACACAAGGCGTTGACTCACTGATTCTATTTCAACGGAATCCAACGACGACAACATAAGCATAACGATGCTTTTGTAGGATGTCGACTACTCGCAGTCTCTACCGATTTTCAGACATCATTGAAACAAAACATTACACAAAGCTCTTGTCATTTTATGCGAGGATGCGATGTTCATACAAAAATATAACAGCCATTCGTCTCTGGATTTCTTCATTTAAAACTACTTCAAACAAGCTCTCCTTGAACCCCCTCCCTCCCCCCACACAAAGCTTGTATAAAGAGAAGTCTTCAACTGAACATCGCAATTCAACAGAAGTAGCTTAACAGACAAAAACGGAGCTGAAGCTCGAGCTGGAGAATCCTCTTCATTGTTCATCCACAAACATTATTATTATAGTTGAAAGCAAACACAGCCGCACTCAGGACAAAGGAATCATTGTTACCATGGTTGGGCTCTTGGTGTTCTATTTGACAGGAACACATACGAAGGAAAATCTACCAACATAAATCCACCAAACGAAAATGGCAGAAAAAATTAAAACAAAAAATGAAAAAATTGAAAAACAGGATCATTCTGGAATACATCGCGTTGTCACTGTCATCTTTGTCGTCCTCGAAGTTCGTTTACTTCGTTTTGTTTCTAGTAGCTACATATCTTGAGGGGCTGGTGAAAAGTATACAAAAAGCACGATGACGATGATGATGACAAGAGGAAATGAAAACGAAAATGACAATGATTCAGAGAATTGAGAGATGAACCAGAAGTATAATTATAGAAAACATAATATCTAAGGACAACTTGCTCGGCCAAGTAGCACATCAACATCATCACCAGGAACTCTCAAATCTCAAAGTTGCAATAGCAACAGAAGGAGCCACCAAGTAGAACAGAGCTTTAATTAATCTTCAAGTTGCTAAGATTTGCTCAGCAATTACACAAATAAGTAATTATAATAATGAATCGGGTACTTTGTGGATGTCTAGGAAAACTGTTTGTTTTATGTTGATAACAAACAAAATATGGTTTCAAGGAAATAGTTTTCATAATGAATTAATGTTATTGTTAGCACATTTTTGTTATGCTGCTTGAATTCCAAAAAAAAAAAACGTCCTTTGAAGAAGTCTCTTTTTAATTCGATACACTTAAACCAGCAATGCTCTTACTTCTTTAACCCGTTTGACAAGTACGTTTTCTCGAGATCTGCAAAGTTGACCTCTGTGGTGACAGTGATCTCATCATGCAACTGAAATTTCTGCCGACTGTTACCTAGAGATAAAACGATACTAATAAATATAACGTATACGCCGTGTAGTACGGAATTGCTTATAAAAAAATTCCAATAAATTTTGTGCAATATCCAATTTAAATGGATGTATGAAGCACTAATGCAATGATAATTTTTCTTACTTACTTATGGTGGACTGTAGCGCGTTTAGGGCGGACCAGGGCCTCATCCAACAAACGTCTCCAGCAAGGTCGGTCCCTACTCCCTAGCTAACAGTCTCTAGTTTCGCTCGCCAAGTTGATTCAGGTCCTCTACCATCTGTGTGCTATACCTGTGTCGCAGTCTCCCGCTTATGTGACGTCCGGTCCTTCCAGGTAGTAATCGAAGACTCTAAGGGCCGGAGCATTGTTTTCCATTAGCTCTACGTGACCCAAAGTTGTTGGACCTTAACTTTTCTGGCTTGGTCAGTGTCGCTGTAAAGCAGTCCAAAGCATTTAAATCGGATGTTGTCATATGGTCCACGTCTCTGCACCATACATTAGGACCGGGATGATGAGGGTTTTGTACAGTGACACATTAGTTGCTCGAGAAAGGACTTTAGTACTCAATTGCCTTCTAAATCCAAAGAAGCATCGATTGGCAAGAGTGATTTTTGATTTCAGCGGTGGTGTTGTTGTCTTAGTTTATAGTGGATCTAAGGTAGACAAAGCCCATAACTATGTCGAAGTGAAATCTGTCTATACTGAAGTTAAATCCAAGACGTCGATGCTGGGTGTCCTTTCTTGTTGACAGCATCAACTTGCCCTCGTAACGTCTTACGACCCATCTTCCTGGCCTCCATCTCTACCGACATCACGTTATGTTTTTTCCAATTATGTCAATGTCGTCTGCGTATCGTAGTAGCTGGACGGACTTTTGAAAGATTGTGTCTCTGGTGTTGACATTAGAGTTTTGCAAAATCTTCGCCAGATCATTCTCTGATCGAGTGTCAAGTAACCTCTTAAGGAGTCCTATGCCGCCAACATCAAGTATCGAAGACCAGTGGCAACATTGCCAAAGAGCAGTTAGAGATGCCGCCTCTAATGTGCTGGGTTTCACACAGCCACCAAAACGAAACCCCTGGTTTGATGAAGAATGCAGGCAGGCCCATGCAGCCAAGCAGGAGGCATACAAAGCGGCGCTGCATAGAAGGACAAGAGCTGCTCGTGATCTCGACAAGCAAAAGAGGAGAGAGGAACGCCGGCTTCTCAGGAGGAAAAAGAGAGAGCATGAGAAGCGTCAGATCAAGGCTGTTGAGAAAGCCAACAGCAGGAATGAAGTTCGGAGGTTTTACCGAAAGGTTAAACAGCTGGCTCAAGGTCATCGAGCAAGAACTGATGCCTGCAGAGATAAACAAGGGAACATCATAGTAGAATCGCAGTCAATGCTGGGGATTTGGAAAGACCACTTCTGTAGATTGTATAATGGCGACGGCGAACGAAAAACCGCCGTCAGACAGGAGCCTTTCATCGGACACGTTGATAGCGAACAATTCCGTGAACCCGACCTAGAAGAAGTGAAAACCGCAATATCACGGCTGAAATCCAACAAAGCCGCTGAAGTAGATGGACTAGCTGATGAGTTGTTCAAAGCAGCTAGATAGGAGCATGCACCAAATCATCTGTAAGATATGGTCAGAGGAATGCATGCCCGATGAATGGAACCTCAGCATTGTTTTCCCGATCCTGAAAAAGGGAGATCCTCTAAACTGCGCCAACTATAGAGGAATAAGTCTACTAAACATCGCCTACAAGATCCTCTCTGCCGTAATATGTGAACGTCTGAAGCCTTTCGTCAACAATCCGATTGGTCCTTATCAATGTGGCTTCAGGCCAGGAAAGTCAACCATCGACCAAATTTTCACGTTGCGACAGATCCTGGTAAAGACCTATGAAATCCAAATCGCTACCCACCACCTTTTCATCGATTTTAAGGCCGCTTATGACAGCATCTACAGAGAAGAACTGTACAAAGCTATGTCTAGTTTTGGCGTTCCTGCCAAGCTCGTTCACTTGTGCAAAATGACGATGGAGAACTCACGCTGCTCCATCAAAGTTGGCAACGAGCTTACGGAATCATTCGACGTCAAAAAAGGATTCAGACAAGGCGATGCACTGGCATGCGATTTCTTTAACATCGTTCTTGAGAAGATGGTGCAGAACTCCAACGTCAACACCAGAGGCACTATTTTCCAAAAATCTGTTCAACTTCTCGCGCACGCCGATGATATTGATATAATGGGAAGAACACAGCGTGATGTCAATGGCGCCTTTGTGAGAATTGAGACAGAAGCGGCAAAAATGGGTACAGAGGTAAATGAGGGAAAAACGAAGTATATGCTGTCTTCGAGGAAGGACACCCAACACCGACGGCTCGGGCAAAACGTCACAATATGCACATATAACTTCGAGGTAGTAGAGGAGTTTGTCTACCTAGGCTCCGCTATAAACACGGGCAATAACACCAGCGCCGAGACCGAGATCAGACGAAGAATAACTCTTGTTAATCGCTGTTTCTTTGGGCTAAGAAAGCAATTGAGTGGAAACGCCCTCTCTAGAGCAACTAAGGTAAAACTGTACAACACACTCATCATCACAGTCCTGCTGTATGGTGCGGAAGCATGGACCCTGACTAAATCGGATGAAAGTGTCTTAGGCTGTTTCGAGAGGAAAGTTCTTTGGGTCATCTTTGGCCCCGTGTGCATTGAAGAGGAATGGCGAAGAAGATACAACAGCGAACTTTACGGGTTGTACAACGACATGGACCTAGCCAGAAGGGTCAAGGTCCAGAGACTCAGATGGCTCGGTCATTTAGAACGAATGGACACCAATGCTCCGGCCCGGAAAGCCTTAGACATTATTCCCTAGGGACGTAGGAGGAAGGGAAGACCGTGACTTCGGTGGTGCACTCAGGTGGAAGAGGACCTCAATCAACATGGAGTGCAAAACTGGAGACGACTAGCTAAGGACCGAGCTAGCTGACGGAGACTGTTGATTGAGGCCCAAGTCCACAACGGACTGTAGCGCAAACTTAAGTAAGTAATTAAGGTCTATTCGAGTTTGTAATCTCTAATTGATGCTAAATAAATAAAAATATTACAGCTTGAAGATAACTGTTTGCACCTATATATGCGTAGCTGAAGAACGAGTTTCAGTAAATATGTACCTAAAGGTCACTCAGAAATGAAAGTTATAGACAGGCTTTGGACGTATCAATATAAGTCCTTCAGTTTAGACAGAATGGCAAATCTGTCAGGCATTTTCTAAGAAAACGCAAACATCTTAGTTGCTCTAAGATGTTTGCGTTTTCTGGTGTTGGCAACATCGTGCATGTAAGTAAATTGCACAATTCACAAGAGGAACTTCCATTAATTTTTTTGTGGAAAGGACTTCTTACGACCTTTCATCAACGTAATGTTTTCCTGCTTCAAAAAATTCTGTGTACTGAATTCTAACCTATTATCACAAGAAATTTTTACGAAGGCCCTGTTAAACGGGTCAGCAAATTTCTATTAATTGGAATAACTAAAGGTGCTATTGGAAACAATTGCATTAAAACTTGTTTATAAAAATAAATAGAGTGGCGCGACAGCTCTTGAAGAGCCAAGGCCTAAGTGGCCTACAATTTTGATGCCGATTCCAAACGGCAAAGTTGAGAAGCACTTTTTCATGACATATGTTACTCTTGGAAGTTTTGTCAGTTCTTCGCAAGAGGCAGTGTCCGTGAAAGATGAAATAAAAACATTGGGCCAGAGTAGGAAACTTGTTTAAAAATTTTATAAATTATCCGTTTGTCAAAAGAATTCTTGTTTTGACTTACTCCCAAATATTTAAACTCAAAACTTGTAAGGTGATTATAAAATTAACAAATTATTAACTATAATTTTGCTTTCCATCACGGAACTCCTTATCATGCATACACATTTGTCTTCTTCTTGCCCAGCTATACAGTTATTAAGCCTAACATTATAAATTCCTACTAACAACATTAAGGCAACGATAATTATTGCCAATCTTGCAACTTTTAACAAGCCCTGCAAAGGACTCCCATCATACAACTCTTTGGAAATAGAGGAGAGGACCTACGATAAACCTACAAAGGGCTGATTTTGGCAAATTATATTTGAAACTACTTCGCGACAATTTGCATAATTGCCAACTTGAGTTAAAATTGCGTTTAACCTCAATAATAACAAGAAAATTTGCAGCAATAACAGCAACATAAACATCAAGTAGGTAGGAAGGTAGGTTTTATGTGTCCTGTGTACCTTACCTACTTGGATCGTAAACGTTTCCTATCGACATCGACTTCGTGTCTTTCGTCATCGTCATCAAAGCCACCATTATAATCATCATAATCATCATCATCATCATCATGCCATGTTATTGGTGTTCTTGTCCTGTAGTTGTCGTATCGTTAAAGTTGATAGAGCGTGTCGAATTTGAGTGTGCGGGCGGACCCTGGTCCCAGTTCTGTATATAGTCAAAACGATGCATGCGAATAAATATTACAGGCAACAGCATGGGTATCCATATCCATTACAATTTATGAAATTTGTAGATATAAATGCAATAACTTATGCTATCAATTCAATCACCCCATTATACAGCATCTCTCGCACAAACTCCAATGGACGACCGATGACGATCCGACGATGACGACAACATTCAAGACGAAGAAGATGAGTTCTTGTTTATGCATACAATACATACACGCATTTTTATTGAAAGAGAATACAGAAGACAGATAGGCAACATTAGCGACTTATCCTGTATTTTGGCCGCTATGAAGTTCCTCCCTCAGTTTCTTGACTTGCGAGGAGATTCTTCCACACAAATCGCAAAATCGATAATAAATCAGTTGCAATATTCTCAGAAATCGATAGATAAACCTAATGATGCATAATAAATGAAATCAATATTAAATATTTCATCTTATTTTCGTTGACTTTATCTGTTCGCAGGCCAAGCAATGGCAGTCAGTAGGCCGAAACCCTTGTGCTGTTGCTCGTTTTCTATCTTGTTTCGTATTCAGTTCGCTTGGAGATTGGAGTGTATGACAGCAGCCGCAAAAGAATATTGAAACTGAGGAAAGTTTAGTTAGTTGGAGATATTTAGCGCATGATTTATGCAAAAGACTTTATTGTGATGGAGCGACAGCAGATGGCAGATGCTCAATTGTGTAGCTGGTTACTGTGGGTGCTTTTTTTTAGTGTTATAGTGGAATGCAAATGCGAGGTTGGATTTTTTCTTAAAACAACACAATGAGGCGAATAAGAATAGGTTATATGACAGAATCATTTTTGAGGTAGTTTTTTGGGGAAATTATCTTACGGTGACTGGTAGTTTGATCACTGGTCTGGTGTGATCTAGAATGGTCTTAAATTCTGATGTTTGTTGTTTTTTTTTTTTTTTGCGGAAATCCAATCAAAGACCCATTCCGAACCCAATCTACTACTTTTTTCATTGCTATTCCTCAAATCCCAGTGAGAATTCAATCGAAGCAAACGTTAACAGAAATTCGAACATTTGAAACTCTGACGCAATTTAATTCCAATGAAACTGAACTGAAAATGGCATAGGAAACCTATTTCCTTGAATCTAAATCGTGTAAAATAGAAGAACACCACCACCACTGAAAACATAATACGCTAAAGGCGTTTTTTTCTTAATTAAACGTTTCTAACACAAAATCAGAAGGGGGACCGATGTAAAGAAGACCAAACGACCTTGGAGACTGGGGAAGGGAATACAATTTCTTGTAAGGACTCTTTGATTTGAGTGTTATTTTTTTTTTCATTCCTTAAAAAAAAAAAACTCGAAAACGAGAAAAGAATTTGTATTATCTTTTCCTTAGGCTCATTCAATGACATTTATGTTAGACATTTTCGGTCGTAAGAACTTTTAAGGGCGGATCACTTGTTCTGAATAACAATATCCAGAGACGCGTTAGGGATTTTAGGATGTTTAAAGAACTACAGTGGGATAGCAAGAGTAGCTTGTAAAGTTGAGAAGGAAAAAAAATATGGTAAATAAATTGGGTTTTATCAAGACAAATCCAATTTAAGTCAATGTTTTTGTTACCAGACTTGAGTAATAGAATAGATGAGTACTCTAGAGGCAAATGGCACTTGTGATAGGTCAGAATGAAGAACACAACATTGTTTTGTTTAGCTTGAAAGATGTTTGTGTTAAGAAGTGAAAACAGAAAATGTCCATAATTGGTGAAATATCTTTACATTTTCATCTTGCAAGTTCAACTACTTTTATTATAAAATTAACAATATCCCCGCCCGCTTTGCAGGGTGAACAAAAAATATTTGTTGTTTTTCTTAACAGTTTTTATTCCAATGCGTTTTTGAGAAACTGTCGCTTTAAGTTCTGGCGTATAAGGTAAAATGGTTAACCCTGCAGTTGAAACTGTTGATAGGAATAATGAAATCACTTTGTATCAAACATAATCAGGAACAAATCAGTTTGGTGTATTTTCAAATACCTACATGATAGGTATCCAGCAGTTGTTCATTTGGCACTGCATTATGGAGTATAGACAACGTGAATATTTTAGCTCTATAAATGCTGTTTCAAGAGCAGCTAAACTATGAAATACAACTGGAACCGCGATTTTGTCACTGTGTCAAGCTGATTCATTTCCGACAACGTTGTTGTATTCAGAAGTTTCTTACTGTTATACGTGCAATCGACCCTAGAAAAAGTTTTACAAAGACAAAAGAAAGGATAACCGGTGGAAAAAACAACAATAATTACATTTCTTAACATTTTTTTTAATTCCTTGAATTGAAGGTACGACTTAAGACTCTCGTCCCTCACAACAACTTGACATTGTTACACTTTGGCCATTTCCGATATTTTTTAAAATGTATCATGAAAATTGGAAAACAAAATATGCGAAAGAAAATCGAGAAACACGAAAATGAGAATGAGATCGTAAATAGAAACTTTAGTTTGATTGATGATTAATGCATATTAATGCTCAGGGAGCACGAGAGCATGAGAAGCGAGCGATCGAGGAGATAGCGGGATGTCGAAACAGGTTCGAGGTTCGAAAGTTCTACAAAAAGGTGAAACAAACCTCCAGGGCTTATACACCCCAAACTGAAGACTATCATGGGAACATCGTAGTGGAACCGCAGTCAGTGCTGAGGATATGGAAATACCACTTTTCCAAGCTGTATAGCGGCGATGACGACCAAAACTCTGTCAGCAATACAGAACCATTCATTTTGGGTGCAAAAGCGACCGCAGAAATTGGATCCTGGTAAGATCACAAACCTACAGGGAATTCTGCAGATGACGAAAAGGAGTACTTATGCCAAGACCTTCAATACCTGCCCAAATTATTGAGAAGTTTATTTTGTTGATGAAATGATCATATCTGCCTCTGCACCGTTCGTTATCTGAAATTAAAATTGACACATGATTAATAAACAACAGCCGTGTTTTATTGGGAACTCAGCTTAGCTTAGCAATAGGAATTACATGTCAAACAACAACAACCGAAAGCTGAGTAAAAATAAGTTAGGAATTTAAGTTAGGAATTTACACAAGATAAAGTACCGGCTACTCGACGTAGAGTGAACAAAATATGTTTTTTTTAAATCTAAATGTTGGCAGAACCAAATGGGATTTCTGAGCTAGTGGTGAGCATAATGGAATGATTTCAATAATCGAAACAAAATTATTCGACTGATTTGAATAATCGAGTGATCATTTGAATTACAAAATGTTTGCTTGAAATTCTTAATTGTAAACACCAAACTTGATAATATGTACTAGTTGTTTATCAATCGAATATTAAGAGTAGTCATTCAAGTACTGCTCGCAATTCGATCTTTTTTCATTCGAATACTAATAATCGATGGCTTTCATTTGAATGCTAATAATCGATTATTTTCATTGGAGTACTAATAGTCGTCATTCAAAAACTGCTCGTAGTAATTCGATTTATTTTCAAGAGGATGCTAATAATAAATTATTTTCAATCGAATACTAATAAGTAGCAGTTGTAGCAGTACTAGTACGTTTAAGAAATCATCCGAATGATTTCACAGTGCATAATCGAATGATATCGAATAGTTTCTTGAATCGATTAAATCGTTCCAATGCGCCCATGACTATCACCATGACATTTTTTTTCTCTGACAGGATTTGACAGTTCTTGATTGCAGGGGTAACAACTTTTAAATATAAAATAGAAACTCAGTTTAAAGCTGAGTAAAGCGTTTTATTGGAATTCCTATTGCTAAGCTAAGCTGAGTTCCCAATAAAACACGGCTAACAACATCATTAACAGATTGGGTACAATCATATAAATAAAAACGGTAGCAAATTAGTCACAAGTTTGGAAAAGGCCACTGAACTGGCTAAAATTTTCGAAAACAGCCACTCTATCACTGCGAATTTCAATTGCAGTATCACCAATTAAAAAGGAGTAAATAGTTTAAATGAAATTGAACAGCTTTCTGCACATCCCCAAAGTATCACAAGAATATCAACGAGAGTTATTAAAAATGTCATCGAAGAAACAGATCTTAAACCAAAAAAAGCTCCAGGTTATGATAAAATCAATAACAAAATGATTAAAAATCTTCCAAAACAATACCTTATTTTTCTAAATCCTATTTTCAATAACTGTCTTTTGTTAGGTTATTTTCCCAAAAGATGGAAAATAGCAAAAATTGTCCCCATCCCAAAACCCAACAAACCACTTACTGAGTTAACTTCATACCATCCCATAAGCTTACTAAGCTGCTTAGACAAGCTCTTTGAAAAGATAATCTGTCTTAATTAGACAGAAATCGTTGAGACCAAAAACATTCTTCCACCAGAACAATTTGGTTTTAGGAGAGAATTTTCTTCAACTCACCAGGTAACAAGACTTACCAAAGACCTGAAAAAAGCACTAGCTCACAAAAAATCTATTGGAATGGTATCCTTTGATATAGAAAAAGCTTTTGACAGTGTCTGGCATAATGGCCTACTCCATAAGCTTTTAATTAACGGTTTCCCAAGAATATTTAATAAAAGAATATTTAATAAAAATCATCAAAAGTTTCTTAGATGAAAGAAAGTTTTTTGTTCCAATCGATAAAGAGAAATCTTCGTTGCACACCATCAAAGCCGGAGTCCCGCAAGGATCAACCCTTTCACCCGTCCTTTACAATATTTATGTCTCCGAGTTCCCGGTCTTAAGTCAATGCAAGAGATCTTTCTTTGCAGATGACACATGTATTTACAGTGTCTCCGAAAATTGCCAAGAAATTCTTTCCAACCTTCAAAATGCTCTTACATCAATAGAAAATTATTTTTACTCGTGGAAATAAAAATAAATCCTTTAAAAACGCAGGCATGTTTCTTTACAAAGAAACGTAAGCGTACAAACTTGCCACAAATAAATCTTCAACTGTGCAATGCACCAATTCAATGGGAACAAAAAATAAAATACCTGGGTGTTTGCTTGGGCAAAAGCTTAACATATTCAAATCAAATTTCCGAAATCGTGAAAAAAGGGACATTTCTTATGCAAATCTTGTTTCCACTCTTAAACAGACACTCCCACCTTAGCGTTGAAAATAAGTTGCTAATTTATAAAGTTGTTTTTCTACCTGCTATGCTATATGCATCTCCATGTTGGTTTCACTGTGCGAAAAGCCATTACAAAAAAATTCAAATATGTCAAAATAAGATATTAAAAACAATGCTCAACCTTCCTTGGCATTTTTCAACTCTTGGTTTGCGTGAGATTGCAAAGTTACCTTATGTTAAAGAAAACTGCTTAAATTTATACGAATAATTCATGTACAATTGCTCTATAAAAGAAAATGATGAATTAAAAAATATTGCCGCTTGATAGCTATTTTTCTTTTTTTTAGTAGTTTTAAGAAGCCTTAGTAATAAGTTAGTTTAAGTAAAATTGCCATTGAGTTTTTGTTAAGTTTTCTCATAAAAATATCACTTTAGTTTAAAATTATCTCTCCCATTTATAAAAATTTATAGTTGCTAAGAATAAATATTATTCTCATCTCTATATTATAATTATCTAAATGCATAAATGTAAATAAATTGTTCACCAAATAAAATAAAGTTCAAAGTTCAAAAGTATGATGTGCTTTTCTTTTTTGTCTTGACTATTTATCCAATCGGAGAATATTTATGACACATTTCAATAAAATGTCTTTTTTGCTTCATTCTCTGAAATAAGATATTCGTGATTTCATTTTTCATGTCATCATCAAAAATGTTGTTTTCTGTTTGAACAAGAAAAATCATGATTTTCTTACTTGAAAAATCGTGATGGTTTTATCATCGAAAACATAATATTTTAATAATATTACTTAAAAACCGTGATATTCTCATAGTTTAAAATCATGATATTTTGTAGTTACAAATTGTGATATTTTTAATTATCATTATTTTTTAAAAACATCGTAAGACATTTTGTCATTAAAAGTCACGCTTTTCTTGTACTTCAAATTATGATATTTCGTCATAAAAGTCAAGATTCTGTTATGATTAAAATGTATTTCAATATCATAAGTTTTTAGAACTTCTTAACACATCAAACTGTGATATTTTTATCATTCAAAATGGAGATCATTGTATAAGTAAAAATGGTGATATTTTAATCGTAAAGAATAGTGATGTGTTGAATTTAAAAATTACGATGCATTCTCCGCTTCAAATTGTGATATATTTATTATTAAGTATCTGAACTTTGTCATTTTTAAAAATCATGAAATCTTAATTCTTATACTGTGATATTCTTATCATTTAGAATCATGATATTGTTTGATTAATAGTCATAATTTTCTTGAGCTTAAAATTGTGATATTTTATATTTTCAACATTAGAAATTGTGAATTTTTAATTGTTAAGAGTAATGATATATTTAGCATATATTCAACGTTTTTAGCACTCAAAACTGTGATATTCATTAAAATCAATGATATGTTTTCAAAATTCTTATTATAGTTTTTTATCATGGAACCAGAACAGGCTCCATACCTAGCCTTATCGAATCATTCATTTCATCAAATTTTAATAAGTTACAGCCCGAACAAGATAAAACTCCAACATCAGCCATAGATTGTCGTGATAAATGCCACCATCTAGCAATATAACTTGCCCCCACCATTGGCACCTTACCATTATCATTGTCATTGTGATGTCGCGTCGTTAGACGTCGGCTGTCAACAAATGACACAACACCATTTGTATTTCTCTTCCGCCATCCGCCGTCTCCTAGCCGTTTCAGAAAGATTGAAAAATTTCTATAAGGCTCGCTAAGGGATGTTTTGATTTTCGCCCATTTTCAACACCAACATGACGTCATTTCGTTATGCACTGTAGACGACATACAGCGGCGTGGCGGTGGCGGTGGTTATCGCCATGATGATGATGATGACGACTGCAAGGACGATTCCAAATCCCCGACGACAAGTTTTTAAGGACCGTCACTTACCTAATGGCCATTTCATATACATCCACCCCCTTCCACCATTTCGACTTGAAAAATAAATGAACAAACAGAAAAAACACCGACCGACTAGCTATTGACAATTGGCATCTGGTCGTGTCCATGTGCTTGCCACGGTGACACCCTCTCATTTATTCAAGTTATCCCACGGGATATGCCCCCAAACCAAACCCAGCTGAGCCAAAAAAGCTATACTCCTTATATTCTTATTTCTCCTCACGAACACTTTTCCAGGACATTTTTCCTTACAACAGGATGAACAACATCGCCTTAGAAAAATTGCTTAGACCTATATTCTGGGCGTTGGGTTTCAAAAAAAAAAAAAAAAAGTAATAATATTAAAAAAGCAAAATATTTTCATTCAAACACTTGCAAGTATTATCCGCAATTTGAGTTTTTATGGCCGACAAGATGGAAATTACATTTTCGTCATAATGAGCGGGACGTAGCGCCTCGAAGAAAAATATGCAAATCATCAAGAAAAGGTGGGTGGCTGAATAGCGCATATATTACATGACGGTGATGATGGCGGAGACGCTCGCTTCCTCTTAAAAATCAACGACGCTGTAGGCCAGCTTCTTAAATGAAGTGCAGATAGCAAGGAGAGGCGCTAGGTGTAGGGGTGGTCCCTTGGGCCAATATATCTAACGAAGTCTGGGAGCGCGAGTAATTAATTATGTTTTTGGGTGAAATGATTGCTTGTTGTCGTTATCATTTTCCTGAGGCCTATTTGCCGCATATCCACAATACCTAAAGAGTCTCAAAAACACAAAACTCGGTATTATACGGAAGAATATGCGAGCAAAGGTACTTGAAAGAAATGGCAAATTTATGCGTAATTTCATTATGCTTTTGTAATTATAATTAAATTTTGTTGTTGGCCACTGGTGTGTTAAAAAATTGACTATGAAACGATGAACGACGATGATTAAAATGAACATGACAAGATGCCTTCGGGCTAACGCTAAAGGTATATAATTCAAATTTACACAGCCGAGCTTAGAAGAGATTTAATAAAAATAAATAAAATAGGCAAAGCGAACTAATAAAATTTGTATAAGAAAGTCTTTACCTCAGGGTGGTCGTGGTCTGTTAAACAAACTCACTTAGATGGACGTTAAGGTTAAGTTAAAATATTAGAAAAAAAAATAGTTGAACAAGACGCAATGTCCTTCTGGTAATAAAAGGAGTTGTCAAACTCTAAAGAGAGTTTAAAATAGAACATTTTACCAGAATAAGATTAGGTAGGTACTCTACTTTATTTGACTACGCACTTCAATAAAAGAGTGTTTTAAACTTTTTTCAGCATTTCCTTTTAAAGATATATGCAGGTAAGTATAGTCACAACTACACCAGCTATTACCAAAGGTAAGGAGCTTCTTTTAACTTAAAACCGAAAAGGGGAAGGAAACACTTTCGTCTTCTGACGACTTTTGGTCGTAGTATTAAATTGTTACCATTTTGTCATCATTTTGAGCTCACAAATTATTCATACACAAAAACGAATATTTACCAAGATTTGTTTCAACAAAAAATGTTCAAAATTTTTCACATCCATAATCCTTGCTCATAAATTAACGCACTCCAACGTCGTCGTCCTCTCGCATATATTATAAAATATATGTATGCAAGTCAAGGTTTTAAAAGCGAAGGACATTAAATTTTAAAACATGATTTAGTCGATTTAATCTATTGTCCCGAGTTTACTCCGTCAGCATCGCATTAATTACGTTTGTAGTTGTAGCTGTGGTTTGTCGCTCTCTTTGTCGTCATTGTCATTGCATCCACGATATTTATCAAAGCCAGTAGACAGTTTATACAATCCTTCCTCGTCCTAATAGCTAGCTCTGTCGTTTGTTGCTTCGTTTAAAAGGTAAGCGAGAGTCAGCATTCATAGACGAGAACAACGAAGAGTTAGAGTGACGATTGTTAAACAGGAAACAAACATGAATTGAACCTGTAATCAAAACTTAGCCGCCATCACTGCAGCGGAACTTGTAAGCTCCCTTGCAGACAGCATTCTTTTGTTTCACTTGCATAGAGGTTTGGGTATTGGCATTTTCGTATTGTATTAAGTTGGCTAGTTGCCTGCAGGATAACATGATGATGCTATTATATCTGGACGGCAGCTGGTGCTGGGCTGGCGACCATGTTTACTGCAATTCCTTTTAGTGATCCTTGTGGCAAAGATGGATAAATAGAAGAAGAGGAACAAGCGACATCAGTCGGTGATATATTTCAATGGGAACAATTTATTGCAGCCGTTTTGTATTGTTACTAGATGTAACTAATGAAATTGAGCATCGTCAAAATTAATTACTCGAACTTTCAGTTTTGTAGAGAGAGAAAAATAGTTGCATTGTTTTATAATTGTTGGCAACCCTGTTCAATATTTTGTCCATTTCAAAGCTCGTTGAACAGAATTCAAGTTTTTTTTTTTTTTTCACACACTATCAGAATTGGTCGTATAGGCTTATAGCAAGCACCATCTTACGACCAATGGTTTGCCAACACAGGACTGTGTTATACCACCGGCTCATCACTTAGTGTGGTGTTAGTTGTTAGTAAGCACATAACGAAACTAAAACAAATAACACAACACACATAAATAATTAACATAAAATATAGACAAAAAACATTACAAAATCAACATAAAACATTAAGAAAGTGGAACACTGGTTTTCAAAATTATTTTAAGTTGATTTTTACTTAAATTAAAATCAAAAAGTTTTGAGTTCCAGTTTATAAGTTTACC
>CAKKXW010000004.1:18046695-18059078 GCA_920937365.1 Sphaerophoria rueppellii | reverse complement strand
AGCACAAACCGGCAGCCGCTGAATTACCTTCTCGACCTCATCCTTCAACTGGCGACTCATCGCCCCATACTGTGGCCTGTCTTGAAGCTTGCGTAAATGCGAAGCGAGATTGAGTGTTGCGTCGTTGTTGAGGTTGCCAGCATAATTGAATCGATTGAATATCGCTGTCAGTCCCTCTATTACTTGAGGAATATTCTTGTGGCTGCTTATGTTTTCGAGGATCTTGCCAGCAGCGACTACACCAAACACACTGTCGACCACTCGATCCATCACATTGTTTGACACCTCTGTTTTGAACTCAAACAAAGCTTCTGCCAAATTGTCAACATCGACATTCATTTGGTACTTATTCGCGATCATAGCCGTCTGGAAGACCGCCACTGAAGCCGCTTTGATGTCTTCAATGGCCTTGTCGTTAACAGCCTTGGCTTTGGTTTTCAACGAAACGTCATTTTGTCTAGCTGTTTCTCGCTCAAACGCTTCGACCAGTTTGATCAGCTTAATCGGATCAGCATTTCCACCGGAAACCATTTCTTCAAGAATCGCACTAAACACAAGAAACTGCGTCTCGCCATTCTTGACAGCTTTAGCGAAATTCACAATTTTATCGACATTCACGACGGAACCGGCATAAACATCGTGAACGATGTTGGCGATCTTCTTGTTATTCCCTAATTCGATAAGTTTTTCCTCAGCTATGTCAAAGCGTTGGTTATTGATTGCATCGGTGACGTCCCGCATCAAACACTTGCTCTCGTCTGGGGTGGTTTTTTGTTCGAGGGTCGTTTGCATTGTGGTTAATTGCTCTTCGAGGGCTTCAAGTTTTTTGTTAATCTTCTCGATGGAGTCGAATAGTTTTTGAATTGTTTGCCCATCTATGGTCGTACCACCTTCAACAGATTGAGACAGAATTGGTTTAACATTTACAGAAACAAGGAAGACCACACAAATATGAATTAAATAGTATGAACGTCCCATCGTAAGTGTTGATGGAGCTCGAAGTTGGTGCGAAGAACGTTGTGTTCGATCGGTGATCAGCGCGGAACTGAATTAACATCTTCAAATTCAAGCAACGACGAAAATGCTGAGAACAAGATTCTCTCTCACTTAAACTGGTAATAATTAAAACTTTAAATGAATACAACTTGTTTACAGTGCTGAAGTTGGATGGGATTTTTCGTTTGTTTTGTTTGTTTATCTTTGCAACTTCTGCAAGTTGAAGACCTGTGTTTGGTTGGGTTGGAATTTGCATGAGTTCTAGGGAAATATCTGACTTGTTAAGTACAACAAGTTAAGAACTCCCCTTCTCTTGATTGAGTCTCAATCAGGTTTGGACAGGTCCATTGACTTTGGTACTTCAGAGAGCTACGAATGGTAAATCCTTAGTTTTGATGAGATTCTAAGTCATGATAAATTTTAAAGAGAGAAAGGTATGACTACTTTGCTGTTTGTGGGTTTGTTATTTCCATGACTAATGGTCATTGGGGGAATTCTATTTTCAGAAGGGTCAATTCAGCAGTAAAATAAAATGTTTTATCAATTTCTAGATCTCGTTGTTGCCTTTCATGGTAAACGATTCCGTTTCTTGATCGGGGGAGGTCAAAGTGTTGCATACGCTGTGACTTATTTTCACAAAAAAATCTTAATTCTATGGAAGAATTGTAATGTCAATAGCAAGTTTCAGGCTTTTATGAAATGTACTCGAAGCGTGTCAATTATTTTGCATTTATAAAAAGTTCAAACAGAACCAATTCGGACAAGTTTAGTGTCTTGAAAATAGATTATATTGAAAATTAGTTAGTTTTGATTTCAATTTGTGTCATCACTTTCTTAGAACTTCTCTTATTTCTCTTGAATAGGTCTTGAATCGAACTAAAGGCAGAACTATAATGAACGAAACGGCGCGCTCGGCGCAGAAGGAACCGTCCGTAATTTCGCGAGAAGAAAAAGTTCATATATTGTGCCCTAAATGGCGAGTTTGCTCCGTTTCGTCAATTTTCGGCCAGTTCTGCTTACGGACGTAAACTACACCTCCTTTCGCTTTACGGACGAAAATTTGACAGCTGAATGAATTTATTAATTTTTATGAAGAGGAAGCCGATTTGTTGTCGATTTTAAGAAATTAGAATCTTGTAATTGTTTATTTGTTGTATGGCCATCAAATTGACAAGCTTTTGAAAAGGAAAACAAATTTTTTTTTTGAATGATGCTCCCCTGAACATCCCTTATCATGAGTAATATGTTTCACTTGACAGTTCGGAAAGGAACATTTCGTTCGGTTCTGACACTTTCGATCATTATAGTTAGTCCTTAAATTCTGAACTATAATGCAATTTTGTTCACGTAAGCACGCATGAATGAACTAGCGAACACACACGAACCCTATGAGTAAACCATTATGTACTTAAGCAACGTTCGTTAACTTTTCAAACAAATTTGACTAGTGCGGTTTAGTTCGCCGACTGCTTACGTGAATTTGACAGCGTAAAGAATAGAAGGCCAAGCCTACTTCTTTTGCTAACTTAAGGAAATTTTCATCCGGTTTTTTGACATTAGCTTAACTTCACTTGAGCAATTATAGTTGGGCCTAAAGATTGGGTGTTCTCAACTTTAATTAAGTTCATTTTTTGATTGAAAACTGTAAAGGTATGGAAATAAGTAATGTAACGTAACTTGTTTTCATTTGCGACATGGAGATGATTTACGAAAAGTCTTACATTACGTAACAAATTGCGATCTAGAAATTCTGTTTGAAACTTATACTGATTGTGAAGTTCGAAAAGAGTGGATCTGTCAGTTTCATTCGTCCTTGCACCAACCAATGATTCGATGGCCTTCAAATTCAGGAAAAATTACAAAATATTTGAGTATGCGAACAGGTAACAGGATTAGGTGAAATTTCGTAATTTTTCACAAAATTTTACTGTTTTAGGAGAGTACGCGAACAGACCTACTAACAGTGCATGTCAAATCAAATTGAATCATATTTTTATTTGGTGGAGATAAAAGGTATTCATTATAAGATTCCAGCAGTCATATTTTCACTTCCGTCTTTTTCCAACCACATCGCTTTTATTTTGTTTGTTTCTTGTAGCGGAGAATTCAAATTACTTGACATTTGAAAGTTTTCTGACAGGAACTCCACCAAAAAGAAAATTGGACCAGAAAATGGCAGATTCGGGCGAGTGGTTTTCCTTATGGAACATACAAACGTATAAGTACTTTTTTGAAATTCTTTCTGTTCTTCTGTGTACGAAACAGATTTATAAAGCGGTCGAAATGGCTTGGTTAAATAAAACGGATCCAAATAGTTTTCATATCATAAATCTCACACACACAAAATTGAGATCCACCTAAAAAATCTCTTAGAGCTCCGATTTTGAATGAGATTAAATCATATGAGTCCGACCTATTAAAAAGTATGTCCGCAAGGTTTTGAATATTTGATAAACACTAGAGTTCCTCGTAGCAAAGTTCCGAACGTAAAGCTCCGCTACGAATAGGAACAAATAATAATTATAAATTACGAATCTACTACGTCGGGTGAATTATATACATATTTTGTGCATTGACTTATTTACATCTTAATATTAATTCGTCGTTCAACACTTCGTTTCGACCCTCTCGCCTCAGTATGAACTTAATTAAAGAAAAAATAAGGTTGGCAACGCTCAAAAGAGTCATCAACTTATTTCAATGGAATGTACTTAAGGGAATAATTTCTCTGCCTTTACCAGATGTGCTAATAAAATATTTTGTCATCATTGAAATTTGTTAGAATTGAATTCCGAGAAGCAAATCTGACCGAAAACAAATAACAAATTACATTCGTACACATGTTTAAACTTCGCCTTGAATAACGACAACAATATCAAGGCAAAAGGTCTTCTTTATGCCAAAGCACTTAATTTGAATTGTGTTAGGTCAACTTAGTTCGTGAATTATAAAACATAATGTACATATTCTAAAAATAGATCCTGTCGGCATCGACACGTGTTTCTCTTGTTTATGATTAATATTATACCCAGCTTGTAGCAAAATGAATTTGTTTGAGTCTTAATCACTCACTAATCACAACATTCTGGTTTTCACAGAATGTACCCACGCGATAAAGATTTCAGGTTTTGTTTGCCGAAACCGCGTGCAGTTAGGTTGACTTGACACACTTAAGTCATTTAAATTAATTTGTGATAAGACTTATTCTTGGAATTCCCACTATAAAAGAGAAGCTAAAAAATACATACAACATTTGTATAAGCGATAACCATGATTTGTATATTTTAAGGTCGGGACACTACGTCGTACACTTACTATATGTATGCGTCATTTTGGCATAAAACAAAATAAATGTATTCGAATCAAATTTCGACACGTTCACACACCAATTATTCATAAGACGGACCGTTCAATCAGTCGGCCTTATCACAGCTCAAGTCTACCATTGAAATTCGGGTCTTTTGACCAAAGTTCTGAGTTTCCACGTCCTGATTGTACTTCAACGATCGCTTTGGTGCCAACAAAAACTCATTGTAATAAGTCGTCTTGGTGTAACAATAATCACCATCCAATTCAATGCCCCAAGCACTTTCGGAATTAAAAAAAAATTGCTCGATAGAAAACAGTTATTGTGCAAGCATTTGTTTGGAAAAATATGGAACACAATCAAGATTATGTCCATAAAAACAAAAAAAAAAATAAACAAATTGAAATGACAAAAACAAGATTTTCTATAAATATCTTTTTATATTATCTCTTATATTTTTGGGCAATTTGGGAAATTCTTAATTTAATTTTAAATGAAATGATATATCAGCTTCGGATCTAAACGCGCTTGTACTTCTACCTTCCTGTTGAATAAAGTGTAGCCTCAAATGAGTACAGGCATTATGGCGAGCACAGCGCACATTAATAACCCGGCTAACTGGTTTTGGTTCAAATCGAAGCTTCCGCTCGCCTTATTTCTGCACTTCCTTCTGCCCGGATTCCGTGTGGAAACATAACCCTTGTCCTTGTTATAGTCAGTGCGAACCGAATACAAATACATATCCAAGTGCCCATTGTTCTTTAAAAAGAACGAATCTTGCTTTTGGTCGGCGGCACCAGCACCAGGCACATCGCCCCTTGGATGCCAAGTGCAAACACCTCGACGTTCTTCGTCAAAGCGTGTCGATTTATCAGTTGGATATAGATACTCACCGCGTCCCTTATTCCACAAGCAAAGATTCCTGGCACACATCGGAAGTTCTTCGATGATCTTCGTCACGTCATCCTTCAACTCAGCACTAATTTGATTGTATTTTTCTCTCCTCGTCAACATTCGCAGATGTAATGCCAAATTGAGAATGGCATCGTTGTTTAAACTCCCAGCGATTTTGAAGCGATTAAAAATTGCCTTAAAACCTTCTATAACCTGGGGAATATCCTTTTGACTACTTATACAATCCATAATTCGACTGGCCGAAACAACACCAAATGCACTATCCACCACACCGATCATGACATTATTCGACACATCGGCACGGAACTCAAACAGTGCAGTTGTTAAATCTGCAATCTCTTTTGAGTGCTGATATTTATTCTTGATCATCGCAAGTCTCAACATACTAACCGATGCTGTTTCTATATCCTCAATGGCATTATGGATCACCTGTTTGAGTCTAGTAGTGAAGGTCTCATCGCTTTGCTTTGACATTACCGATTCTAGTGAATTGACGATTTCAATTAATTTTATGGGATCACTATCACGACCGGAACGAATCTCGTTCAAAATGGCATTGAAGAACAAAAACTGGGATTCCGTATTATTTAGGTTTTTGGTAAATTCGACAATTTTGTCGAAATTGATTGATGTGTCTGCATAAACATCATGCACAATGTATTTAATTCTTTTTGGGTCAGTTAATTCGTTGAGTTTGTCTTCGGCCAAGTCGAAACGACGATCATTGATTGCATCGATTATGGCTCGATCCGCACACTTGCTATCATCGGATCTGACTCCTTGCGTGAGAGCATTTTGAATTGCTTTCAATCTGGCATCCACCGAGTCTAGTTGTTTTTTGAAGTTTTCAAAGTCTTGAACGAGCTTGGGGAGGGCATCTGCAGTTATGGTTGTATTCTCGGCTATTGCTATACTAGCATTGGTGATCAACGCCAACAAGACATTATAGCGAAAAAGCATTATAACGATGCGACAGTTCGCGATTAACTACAAGTTCTTCAAGTTAATCAAACGAATTAAACAAAAATTAGAACCGCAGTAAATAAACACAAGCACAACAGGTCGAATGGCGTTCCAAGCTATAATTGGCGATGAACGATGACAAACAATCATTGTCAAAGGTAAGTATACAAAATTAATCTATCCAAGCGTTCTATACAAGGGATAGCAAGTTCAATTAATTTTTGTAAACAAAACTTGAGTATAAGCTTCAAAGTTGTTTAATTTTTTGTTTTTTTTCTGACTTTGGTTTTGTTTTTGTATTTCAAAATATTCCGGCAACAGTTTAAAAACTGTGCACGATTTGGTCGTACGAACTTGCTCCTGTATTCAAAAAAACATTAAAAAATAAAAACATGTTATCAATTTTCATGAATTAAAATTTAAATTGAAGTATGAACATTAAAAACATATTTTATTTAAAAAAAAAATAACGCAATAACATTTCTTAAGAAATTATTGATTTCCCAATTATTTTTCGAGAAAATCTTGTAACAAAAATATGGTTCTAAGAGAGGTACCGTTTGGGAGCAATACAAAAATATTTCTTTTACATAATACATCTTCAGTGTTCCGAAAAAGATGTTTTTAAAATAAATCGTACGAACCTTTTTTGGAAAAATTGAAACTTTGAGTTTTCGGCCGAAAAAGTTGTATGGTGACTAGTGACTACCCTAAAAGTTGATCTTAAAAAATATATAAATGGTTCGCCATTTAAAGCACTATTCACATGAGCACGAACAACGACCAACGAATGAACGAAAATTCGTCGATTTTGACATTTCTTTCACATGAGAGTTTTTAATTCGTCGCTAATGAACAACCAAAACACAAGGCAAGTATGATTTTTGAGGTTATACGCGCGCGAACATTTTGTTCGTTGGGAGTGTGGATTGTATGTGGAACGTGAATTGGACTTGACAGATCGCAACGAACAGATCTAAATTCGGGACGAATGTTATATTTTCCGATGTTAATACATTTTAGGTAATTAAAGATCAAGTTTTTATATTTTAAAATCTTCATAAACTATATTTCAATCATTTTGCTAAATATCAGCAAGTTTGAGGTCGGTAAAGTAAATTAAACCATATTTCTTCATTTATTCGTCGGTCGTCGTTCGTTCTCATGTGAACAGTCCTTAACGTTTTGTTTTTTTTTTTTTCAACTAGTGCTTATTTCGTGCATGGTAATTAAAGCTCATGTCTGATTTGACAGAGTTTTATCCTTCCGCTGAATATGTTTGTGTCTTGTGTATACGCTTGAACAACGCCATTGCGCCATTACTTTGAAAATCACGGTATATTGCAGAATGTATCCGAAAATTGCGAACGGATTTTGGAAGAAGAGAAGCACCTTCAGCTCCGTATGTTCGTTATCTTAGGAAAAAAGTGAAAGAAACTGTCATCCTCATCGATAAACCAAAGCGTGAAAAGCCAAAAGCAATCAATTCACCGTCCTTCTCAACAATTGAACACCATTGAGACGAATTTTGCAAAAAGACCTTAGTATGACGCCTTACAAAGTCCAATTGGTTCAGGAGTTGAAGCCAACTGAACATCCAATGCGTTTTCGCTTCGCTAAGTGGCCTGCGATCGACTTAGAGAAGATGTCGATTTTGTCAAGCTGATGAAGCTCATATATTTATTAATATATACCTGAATATTTTACTCTCTCGTGAGCGCTCTTTTTCTCGAAAAATTACAAAATTTGACTGTTTTAGGAGAGTACGGGAACATACCTATCATATTCGATATGTCGCAAGTAAAAAATAAACATTAAATTTATGTGTTTTTCATTCATTCATTGACGTACGCAGCCTAACTGCAAAACTATACAAAATGATTTGCATATGATATGCATATTAAGATTTTTTTTTAATTGGAAGATAATGGACTTAATCAACATGATTTCAGGAGGTTGGTGCCAATCGATTTGTTGAAGAACTCTTGATGAGTTTGTTAACTCAAGAAATGGACGAGTCGATTGCCCGCCTCGTTTGTGCGATTAAACCCATCAAGACTATTTTCTCTGAGGCTACGTTTATGCCAACAAGCCGACGACGACGTTGGAAGATCTCAGAACGGTTATTGAACCCGAAATAGCGGCTTTTACGGTCGCAATGTATGGTCGAGTCATCGAAAATTGGATCCAACGAATTGACCGCAGCAAACTTGTCCGCGGTGGCCATATTTACGAAGTCGTGTTCCATCCATAAATGATTTCAAGCCGATAATAAAGTTTTTGAAATATCTAACGATTTTCATTTTATTTACCCCCTATTAGAGCTGGCAAGTCGAACGTGAAAACATGTGAGTGTAAGATTTTCGTATTACGGTTTGCGAATCGAGAACCTAAATTCAACTTTATTGGCGTTTTTAATAGGCAATCTGGAATCTAAAAAGAAGCATGCTGGTTTTAAAATCAGAAGGGATTGCTCTTCTTTTCAGAATCAGAACTGTCACTTTTGCCGAATTGAACGCATTCAAAATGCTTTTTTTATCTTCCAGATTGCCAATTAAAAACGCCATATGTCACACGTTTTTCGAAGTCGGATCTTACTGTATTGTCAGACCTATGATGGTAGCCGATCGGAGAAAAGTTCCGATCGGAAGATTTTTGTATTCACGGTACCCGAATTTGAGAAGAAAAATTGACGTCAAACAACGCACTCATTTGACATTTACTAGTTTGCAAAAATATATATTTTATATTTTTCGGACAATTTTTCACGTTTGATTTTCTATCGGGAAGAATCGGGAAGAAAAAAAACGCAAAGCATAACGCGTCGCAAATATTTAGACAGTTCCAACGCAACTAACTATTTTGTTTCGTAGAACTGTCCGATTTTACTGTCGGAGGAGTTAATATCATAGTCCGGTATTACACGGCGCATGACTTTAATGCGCAAGTCTTGTTTATTTCCTTTTGAACAGACATTCCGTAACGCTCAAGTTATTACACGAAGACTTTTCTCATTTTAGAACGGCGCATGTATTTGACATTTATTTTCATTTCTTTTCATTTCTTCTTTGCTGATTTGAAAAATAATTATATTTTTTCAAATCAGCAACGTATTTTTCAAGTCAACAACGAATTCAAAAAAAAAAATTCATCCGTACTCATAAACGACATCAACTTTCAAATTACGAACATGAAATAAAGCAAATCAAAAAAAAAAGAAAGAGTAGAAGGCGGGAACGTCAGAAACATGGAAATTTCAACCCGTGCATGTTCAGAGAGATCTGTTGCTGTTTCATCTTTTTGTTCGTCCTTTCTCTTTCGCACTTCATTGATGCGAGAACAAACATGCGCCGTGTAATACCGGACATATGAAAATTGAACAATTCGTACAAATCGGATAAAATTTCCTTCCGATCGGCTACCATCATAGGGCTGTGTGAGAATCGAATGTTCGTTAATTTAAACGTCTTTTGTGTTTCAATTTGTCGAACGTTACACATTGTGTGAGAAAAGGTTGAAACTTGAATAAAAGTAGTATTTTTGTCCGATATTGCCAGATTTTTGAGAAAAAATGTTATGAAATTCAGAAAGGTAAACTTCTTGCTGCATAAAAGGCAGCAGAAAAAAGAAAAGAAAATGCAAATCGTCGACAAAAAGAATACCTAGGAATGGAAAAGAAAAATCCTTAAATTTGAAAAATCAAAATAATAGAATGGACTTCACTTGAAATGCACTCCAATGTTTCCCCATTATTTCGTTTTATCTACGTTAGGGTTTTATATTGCCTAGAGTTACCAGTTGTAAGTATTCAGGGTATTGGTAACGTTACCTATTGCTTCCTTAACAATCTCTGGATCTGCAATTCGGTATTTTATGCAAATGTTGTTCAGCACAAAAGTTGGTACAGCACGCGTTTACCTTTTTTTTTGACTTGAAGCGTAATGCATTTTCCTTTAATTTAAGAGACAGCGAAAACGAGTTTTTACTACACCGATAGTCCTTTCTATTATATTTCTGGCTTTAGCGTATTGCTTATTGAATAAATTGTCTTGAACCAGAACTTGCGTGTCTGCAAGGGGTGAGCAAACACCAAACAAAATTAACATGGAACGTTGAGCTTTCTCCTTTTTGATTTCAAGACAATAGAAAACCCTTTTCTAAATAGTTTTGTTCTGAACACTTATGATTTGACGTTTTATTTATTTGTTTTTCTTTTTTTGTTTATTTCGAACTCAGTTCGAACTCGAATTTAGTTCGCCGACTGTAATACGTCGAATGTGTTATTTCGCCAATGAGATCATCTCACATCGAACGTCCGACTCGCCAGCGGTAATAGGGGTGTTAAAATGTCAAAGCCTCATTGGAAAACTCTACATATTTGATTTGGTAGTGTTGTAGCAATTTACCAGGTATCGCTGCCAAAGTTGTTTTCCATTTGAATCATAACTCATTTAAGCCTTAGATCAACTGAGTCTCTTTTAACGAGTCAACTTTGGACCGACTCTACAGCCTCTAAAATAAACGCATGAAAATGATAATTCTGAACATTTTTACCGAAGTGGAAGTGCATTTTTGCTTTTTATTTCAAAATTCTTGTACAGTATGGAATTATAATTGAGGGTTTTCTATTTTTTTTTTTTTTTTATAATTGTTTTTATATAATGATAAGATATTTGTATTTTTTACTTTTATATATGTATTTACTTTGTATTTAATTCATTTAAGCAAATTATTTCAAAATTAAAAAAAAAAATAAAATTAAAACTAAAAGGAAAAACAATGAAAATGTGATAATATTTCCGCTTCGGAGTAAAAAAAAATGTTTTTTTTTAATTTTTTTATATTTTTTTGTAATTTTTTATTTTTATCTTGTTTTGACAAATAATAAGTGAATTTGTAGAAAATTATATTCATAATACATATGTATATCTATATATCTCATTTGGTGATTTCATAATGGCAGGAAAATTTGGATCTCGCAATCAATAACGGAACTCAAGTCACATAATATTGAAAACGAGGAAATGAAATTATTTAAATAAAACTGTTGAGATACATATTTGTTTGCCATTTGTGTTTTTGGTGTTCTTTTCAGTTCAGAATGAAATCACTAAAATTCTCAGTAATGGTTTTGTTTGTTTTTGTTTCCGTTCATCACAAATTAGAAGGAGAATCTAAGGAAACAAAAATTAAGCTGACAATTTTTCCCCACACTCAACATTTCAGGCACAAGATTTTTTTTTCAGTTCATTGTGAGATGGTAACGAAATGAAGAGAAACTTAACAAAGATCGACAAAAATAAAATTAAAGAAAACTCACACCACTAGATAACGAAGTCGAAATCTTAAAAACGTGGCACAAGTTAAGAACAAGAAGAACTTGAAGAAAAAACAACGAAAATCATACACTGGTGTGGGGGAATTTGAAATTTCAATTGATTTCTTTTTTATTCTTTCGTTTTCTTTGAATATTTTTGTATAAATATTTGTTGTGTATTTGCTTTAATCTTTGTTTTGTTTGAAAATGTTGAATTTTTTTGTCGCGAACGCATTTTTTTTTTGTTTTCATGGTTTTTGTAAGTTTTACATTTTTTTATATAATTTTTGACATTTTTTTGTGTATTTTAAACATTTTTTTGTCTTTTATTTTCTGCTCGGTTTTGCGATTTTTTTTGAGATTTTTATATAAAGTTTTTATTTATTTTTTTTTTAAATTTTATATGAAGTTTTTTTTATTTTTTGTTTTTAAAGTAGCAAAATCATATTTTCTCTCTTCCCATAATCTTTTTTCTGACGACAATAATAATCATGTTTTTTTGGATAACTTTTTTGTATTTTTCCATTTTGTTTTGTAAATTTTTTAAAAATTTTTCGTTTCGTTTTTTGCAATTTTTTTGAGATTTTTTGTTTAAATATTTAATTTTTTTTGTTTTTTAATTTTTCTTTCATAAGAAGTTTTTATTTTTCTCTTTTTTGTTTTTTTCAATAAATTAAACAAAGTAAAAGTAAAGAAAAAACAAATTTTGAATTGTTTTGGAGTTAAAAGGGAAATTTTTGCTTTTACAGAATATATGATTTTCGTTTTTATGTTATTTTTACCTTTTGTACTTTTTTTCTTTGTTTTTTAGCTTTTAAATAACTTTTTTTGTTTTTTCTCTTTTTATTTTTGAAGAATACTTTCTTTTTAATTTTTTGTTTTTTT